>JAFEMH010000108.1:600000-975000 GCA_022495995.1 Adenophora triphylla var. japonica | reverse complement strand
TTACGCCCTACCTCCGTAAAACATTTTACAGGAAAATATTTTACAGGTAAATATTTTACAGGAAAACATTTTCTAAAAAACGTTTTTCGAAAAATGTTTTACGTTGAAACAAACGGAGTCTAAGTCCTGCTGCAACGGTTCAAAATTCAATAAAGGGATTGGGGTTGGGGTTGGGGTTGATAATCCAGTGATGAAAAGAAATAAGGATAGATGAATTAGGGATGGTCAAATCGAATCGGAATCGGATCGAGCTCGGAAAATTAGACCGGAGTTGGACTGAAAAAGCCCGGAACCGCCACGAAAATCGGAATCGTTTTGGATAAGGGCCGGTTAAGGTTCACATAAATGGTGAATCGGACCGGAACCGAACCGAAAATTCCTTGTTTTTTAATAATTTTTAGCTTCTTTATTCATTATTGACCGAAATCGAACCGAAACCAGATCAAAACTGTACCGAAACCGGATTGTAGTAATCGAAACCGGATCCGAGGTAAGCAAGAACCAATTAAGGTTCACCCTTTTATCAAATCGAAACCAACGGTTCAAAATCAAAACCGGTCCGAAACCCGTTTTGACCATCCCGATGAATTGCTGTGGCGGGTGTCGTCCCTTGACGCTTCAGAAGCTGTGGCCGCTCACTCCTTTTTCTTCTTCTGTAATTATAGTACACACTCACCTCATGGCCCCATCCCAAACTCAGAGCAAAAAATCAACAAGTGTTAGGTGCAGATACAACCACAGAAGAGATGTGAGAGAAAGAGTGCCTGCTGGTTCCAGGAGCTTCTGTGTGGACCCCATATTCGGATCAAGTTTTTGGATCATTAGTAATGAAATATTAGTGACGAAATTTACTCATAAAATTTAAGTTAGCATTGAAAGATTAATTTGTAAGTTATAGAGTACTCCCTCCATCTCCATGCCATTTCTATTTCTCTTATGTCCTACTTTCGATAAAAATGGAAATAAAGAAAAAGAAAAAGAAGGAAATTTTAAAAAAAAAATCTTGTCAGCTTGCTTTCGAGATTTTTTAGGGAGGGAGTGAAAAGAAAGGAAAGAAATTTTTTTAGGATTTTTCTCCCAAAAAAATTCTCCCAAAATTGAAAGAAATTGAAAGGAAAGAAATTGAAAGCTTGACAATTTTTTTCATTATCCCACTTTTACCCTCACATATTTTTTATAATCTCATCATTACTCTAATCTTATCCTCCCTCCCTCACTTCTCTCCTCCTTGGCCAGTTACATACAAACAGTAGAGAGAGAGAGAGAATATATAACAGGATTATGTTGGAAATTAATTTATAGCACCACAGATTAAACAAATAATTTAATCAACAGTATGAGATTTATTGATCAGGTCAAAACGTATCAATCAAGAAGCCAATAGCAAAATCGATAGCAAGGAAACAGGATCAGGAAAACACAACAGAAACAAGTAAACAAACGGTTAGAAAATTTATCGTGATTTGATCGAGTCGCCTTAGGAAGACTGTCCTAAGAGAAAATATTGCCCCCAATTGGTGCAACTCAGGTACAGGCAAATTTCTTCGAGGATAAAATGATCACGGACTACGTACCACAAATCACCACACAGGTAGGTAATCACCGGCGGTCCTATCTCAGTCGCCTTGAATCTCACGAACGAATCTCTAATGAACCCGGAGTAATTGAACAATGAAAGAAACTAGAGAATTGAGTTTTCTCTTGTTAAAATCATGTAAAACTCCTACTGGAGAAAGAGGAGTATTTAAACATATGGTAAACTAGGGTTTTAAGCCTTAAAAAGGCTTAAAAGCGCTTTAATTCGCCCGGGGAAAAACACCCAAATCCCAGTCACTAGCGCGGCCGCCCTCGTCAGCGCGGACCGCCCCGAGTGACAAGCGATTCCGTCAAGTTTGCGGAGACAGCGCGCGGCCGCCCTTGGCTTTGGCGCGGCCGCTTCTCTCGCGAGTCTCGACGTTGTTTTTCCCTTAGCTAAAAATCGCTCAAGCCCAAGACACTCCAAGGTCACGGATCTATGAACTTCTATACCACATATATCAAAAATCCAACAATCCCCACAAGTTCATAGAAATATGACGTGTACATGCATTGTCCATTGCCATGCTTTCAATAATGGTACCTTCCGCTTAACCACTACCTACGTTATTCAACGCAAACCTCCACAGGATCGATGAACGGGTGTCTTGAATCCGATGCCTTTGGATGTAGAGGCCTTTGCTGGTAACAAACACGACAAAAGCTATGATAGGCCCTCTATCGAACAATTGACGCTTATAAGCCATACGTCCCGATCCTCTATCATGAGTGCTTTCAAGGAATAACCCGAATTCCTTTAGTTGCGGCCAACAACAACACTCACTTAGCTGGGCATCTCAAAAGATGTACTGCTAACATCTTGTCTAAAAGACTTGATCCCATTCAAAGTTCCAAACTTTTACTTTATTAGCGACCACGAGCACCTCTAGGCTATTCAGTGGATAGACTCGTACATGTAACATGTCAATCTAACTTTTAGGTGCTCCGACTCACCCCACAGCTTGTTATTACCACATTGAATCTCCTTTGTGGGATCTCCACTGGGTAGATTGGGTTGCTAATGCGTATGAATCGACGGGGTTCGGACTCCATCCCCAACCTAGATTTTTGAACTAGAGCAAATTCTAGCCATTTGGTTAAAGGATCACCGTGTTATCCTCGGTACCAACATAATCAACGAGCTATCACCTTCCGAGACACAAGATCCCTTATAGATTTTAATCTAATTTGGATGTGTCTCTGATTTTATAGTTGTACTTGACACTTTTCGCTTTCTCAATTGTGGCAGTGTTGTCACAATGTACAGAGATAATGTGCATTGGTTTACCGACTCACGGGTAACTCGTACATAAGTCCTCGAAGCCATTCGGCTTCCAATCCAAGAGTGTCAAGGGCAACTAATTCGGCCTCAAACGTAGACCTAGACAACAGTAGTTTGTTTGGTCGACCTCCAGCGACTGCAGCCTCCGCCTAAGGTGAAAACATACCCGTACACCCATAACTCCCGTGAGTTATAGGCAATCCAGCTTGCATCACTATATCCTTCAAGAAACGTAAGAATATTTTCCGTAATGCAGCCCAAGGGAAATCGTTCCCTTCAAGTACTTGAGAACTCTATCAAGAGCTTCCCAATGTGCTTTATTTGGACATCGAGTATATCTAGCCAACCTAGTAACCGAGTAGGATATATCCTGGTCTAGTACAATTGGCAAGATACATCAAACTTCCAATAATTTGAGAATATCTCAACTGAGCCATCGGTACTCCACTTTCATTCTTAGTAAGTGCAGCTGAAGGATCATATGGAGTCTTAGCTACTTTGCAATTCTTATAACCAAATTTCTCAATTACACTTTCGGTATAATGAGATTGTGATATGGTTATGCCACTAGTTGAACGAGTCAACTTAAGGCCAAGAATCACACTAGCTACTCCCATATCCTTCATCTCAAACTTACTTTTCAAGAATTCCTTAGTAGTATTAATTATCCTCATATCCGTTCCAAACAACAGAATATCATCGACATACAGACATAAGACAATACTACTATCACCAATACTTTTGCTATAAACACACTTATCAAACTCATTAGTAACGAAGCCAAATGATGAGACAATTTTATCAAATTTCTCATGCCACTGCTTAGGGGCTTGTTTGAGTCCATATAAGGACTTAACAAGTTTACAAACCTTTCTCTCATTGCCAGAGGCCTCAAAACCTTCAGGTTGATCCATATAAATTTCTTCCTCTAGATCGCCATGCATGAAAGCGGTCTTAACATCCATCTGATGAATAGGAAGATCATATACAGAGGCCAATGCAATAAGCATTCAAATTGTAGTCATTCTAGCAACAGGCGAATAGGTATCGAAATAGTCTATTCCCTCCATTTGCTTGAATCCCTTAGCCACTAACCTAGCCTTAAACTTGTCAACGGTTCCATCCGGTTTCAGTTTCCTTTTGAAGACCCACTTACATCCTATCGTGCTAAAACCAGGAGGGAGATCGACCAATTCCCATGTCCCATTAGAGACAATAGAATCCATCTCACTCTTAACAGCATCCTTCCACTGCTTGGCATCAGAAGTAGCCATAGCAGCTTTGAAGGTTAGAGGATCACCCTCGACATTGTAAGTGATGAAATCACTTCCAAAATCCTTGGTGGTCCTTGCCCTTTTGCTCCTTCTTGGTTCAATCTCATCGTCAGAATGAGTTGAACTGGAATCAACCCCCACATTTGTCAGCTCCTCTACTTGAGCAGGAATGGAATTAGTGGTAGGGTTAGATTCCTTAGGAAGTCCGTCCTTCATTGGAAACACATCTTCAAAGAATGTTTCATCACGTAACTCGACTATAGAGTTCACGTCTATGCCAGAAATTTCAGATTTGATAATCAGAAATCTCAATGCATAGCTTGTTTCAGAATAACCTATAAAGATAGCGTCAACAGTTTTAGGTCCAAGCTTTTTCCTTTTGTGTGCGGGTACAAGTACCTTTGCAAGGCACCCCCACACTTTTAAGTGTTTCAGGCTAGCCTGTCGACCTCTCCAAAGTTCAAACGGACTTTCCTTTCTATGTTTAGGAGGTACTCTATTCAGAATATGGCAAGCCGTATTCAAAGCCTCTCCCCACATATATTTGGGTAGTCCAGAACTTATGAGTAAACTGTTAATCATATCAGTAAGGGTTCTATTCTTACGTTCAGCAACACCATTAGATTGAGGGGTGTAGGGAGGAGTCTCTTCATGTACAATTCCATTTTCTTGGCAATAGTACATGAATGGGTTAGACTCATATTCACCTCCTCTATCAGATCTTAACCGTTTAAGTTTCTTACCAGTTTGTGTTTCTGCTTCATTCTTAAATATAATGAATTTATCTAAAGTTTCATCCTTAGAATTAAGCAAATAGACATAACAGTATTTACTAGCATCATCAATAAAGGTGAGAAAGTATTTTTTTTGTCTTTGGTCAACACGCCATTAAATTCACAAATATCAGTATGAACTAAATCTAGAATTTCAGAATTTCTCACAACCGACTTAAACGGACCTTTTGTAGATTTAGCTTCAACACATACATGACACTTAGAATTTTTATCAATAGCATGTTTAGGAATAATATCTAAATTCATCATTCTTTTCACAGAATCATAATTAATATGTCCTAAACGACCATGCCAAACATTTGAAGATTCAATGGAATAAGAAACAGGATAATCAATAGAACTAAAATTATTGTGCGAACAAACATCAGTTTTAACTCTAATTTTAAATAAACCATCCGAGGAATAACCTTTCCCTACAAAACTACCAGAATCCAAAATTATGACCTTATTACATTTAAATGAAATCTCAAATCCTCCCCTAACTAAACTAGAACCACTAATAATGTTGCGACGAATATCAGGAACGTGATACACTCGATGCAAGGTAAGAATGCGCCCATTAGGAAACTTCAGGTCTACGCGTCCAGTCCCAAGCACCTTTGCAGCACTAGAGTTCCCCATCGTCACTGATCTACCACGCTCAGGCTGGTAAGACACAAATAGCAATTTATTAGCACAAGCGTGCACATTTGCCCCAGTGTCAACTAGCCACTCGTTGGGTTCATAGACAGTAAAGATTTCAGGATAAGAGGTTACATACTTTGTAACATTGCAGGTCAGAGCGTCAAATCCAGGTGCGTCAGAGTCAGGATCATCATAATCCTTCGGACCCAACACCATGTTGACAGCAGGATGGTCATCAGCAGAGCCTTGTGGTCCTTTTCCTTTCTTGGAGTGCAGCCCCTAGAAAAGTGTCCACCTTCTCCACAATTCCAGCAGTTCAATTTTGCTTTTGGCTTCTTAAAGTTATTTTTCTTAACTTTAATCTTATCATGGTTTTCTTTATCCTTAGAGTGAGTTTTCACACCTTTTTCTTTAAACTTGCTTTTACCAGTTACCATATTAGCAGCAGCCTCCACAGGTACGCTAGGTTGGTTACCATTATGCACCTCCTGAATCGCAATTGCATTCATCTGCTCATTGAGTGTCAAGCTTCCTATACGATGCTTGAGGGTCATACCGAATTCCCCCCAAGATCGAGGAAACTTCTCAATAATAGCCATGACAGCGAACTTATCAGGAAGTCCCATGTCAGCATCCTTGAGCGATAGCAAAATGATTTGGAGTTCGTGCACTTGGTCGGTGACCGACTTTCCCTCACTCATGCGATAATTCAGGAACTTTCCCACTTGGTACTTTTCCACACCGGAGTCATCGGTGTTGTACTTTGTGGAAAGCGACTCCCACAGTGACGCAGCAGTGAGAGGAGCAGAGCAATAAACATCAAAGAGTGCATTCGACAGAGCTGACAGAATGCATCCTCGAACAACATCGTCCTGCTCCTTCCACTGTTTAACAGCAGCCACACTAGCGATATCATCGGCTTTCAGAGCGGGACATTTGGATGACAAAGATACAGACATGCCCTTAATTGACAGCCAGATCTTCATGCGTTCAGACCAACGCTTAAAGTTCTTACCACCGAACTTCTCCGAAAGATCTGAGGTGTCAACTAGGGACTTAAAGGGAGAACTAGAGGTACTACCAGACATGATTCAATAAAACTATTTTCTCTTACACTGTTGGAAATTAATTTATAGCACCACAGATTAAACAAATAATTTAATCAA
This sequence comes from Adenophora triphylla var. japonica, assembly GCA_022495995.1. NCBI lineage: Eukaryota > Viridiplantae > Streptophyta > Magnoliopsida > Asterales > Campanulaceae > Adenophora > Adenophora triphylla. The sequence goes on along the minus strand of JAFEMH010000108.1, from coordinate 968,285 downwards.
CAGTAGGGGATTTATTGATCAGGTCAAAACGTACCAATCAAGAAGCCAATAGCAAAACCGATAGCAAGGAAACAGGATCAGGAAAACACAACAGAAACAAGTAAACAAACGATTAGAAAACTTATCGTGATTTGATCGAGTCGCCTTAGGAAGACTGTCCTAAGAGAAAATATTGCCCCCAATTGGTGCAACTCAGGTACAGGCAAATTTCTCCGAGGATAAAACGATCACGGACTACGTACCATAAATCAGCACACAGGTAGGTAATCACCGGCGGTCCTATCTCAGTTGCCTTGAATCTCACGAACGAATCTCTAATGAACCAGGAGTAATTGAACAATGAAAGAAACTAGAGAATTGAGTTTTCTCTTGTTAAAATCATGTAAAACTCGGCTGGAGAAAGATGAGTATTTAAACATATGGTAAACTAGGGTTTTAAGCCTTAAAAAGGCTTAAAAACTGCTTTAATTCGGCCCAGGAAAAACACCAATCCGTCACTAGCGCGGCCGCCCTCGTCAACAGCGCGACCGCCCTGAGCAACAAGCGATTCCCGTCAAGTTTCTGGAGACCAGCGCGGCCGCCCTTGGCTTTGGCGCGGCCGCTCTCCTTGGCAGAGTCTCGACGTTGTTTTTCCCTTAGCCAAAAATCAGTTCAAGCCCAAGACACTCCAAGGTCATGAATCTATGAACTTCCATACCACATATATCAAAAATCCAACAGATTAATGCGTTTGCAGGGACAACACAAAAATGTATGGCATATGAGAAGACTGTTTATCTAGTTAACAAATTGATCGCCGACAATCGCATCTACCACAAAGCTTGCTTCCGCTGCCACCACTGCAAAGGCACCCTCAAGGCCCCTCTCTATTGTTCTTTTTCTACTAATTCAAATCATATACTGTATTTGTCATTCATTCTGGTGATCAACTTAATCGCTGCTTTCAATTTCTATACCAAACTCCTTTCGTCCCAGTCCCAAAATAAATTTTCAATTTAAAAAAAAAAATTGCTCCTAATTCCTTGTTGAAAATACGTTTAGCCTGCAAAAAAGTATCTAGGTAATCCCACTTTTCACTCTAAGTCAAATTTTGTCGTATAGTAATACTCTAATTTGCTTTTAGTCCCGTTTTGACTTATTACCCCTAATAATGTTAGAAATATGACGAAAAACGGTCCTGTGCATGTCACATAAGGAATGTTTTTTTATCATATTACTTGAAAAGAGAAAGATAAAAATGTCAATTTGTTATTATTGGGGCAATTGCTTTCTCACCCAGCCCCACCACCACCACCATTTTTTTCCAAAATCCGGCCACCACATTTACCATCACCCAACATTCAATAACCACCACTACCACTTCTCCCCAAATTCGACAACCACCACCACCCATTTTCGTCGGCCACCGCCAATATTCCTCCAAAATCACCAATTTCACAAAATCAAAGATCAAATCCATGTTAAAAAGTAATTCAAATCAGATTCAAACACAATTGTACCAATATCAGATTTGTAAAAAAAAATGGATTTAACTCAGATTCAAACAAAAATTGGACCAAATCTAATTTTTTTTTTTTAAAAGATCAAATTTCAACAATAAATCTTCAAATTCAGATTAAAAATGAAAAGAAGAAGAAGAAGAAAAAGAAAAAAGTGTGGATCTGGTTTCAAGCTCACATCCGTGGAGGAAAGTGAATAGGGAGAATTAGTAAGTGTGAAATTCGTGAAAGAAACGAATGGGTGAAGTGGTGTGACAATAAAACTTTCACCCGAATTAATGGGGGTGTTTGGACAGCGTACAACGTTATGGCGAGGTCATCCAAGGCTACGGGATGGGGTGGGGGAACTGCTTTGATGGAGGCAGCATATGAGGGGAAAGGAAAAATTTGAACGGTATAAACCGAAGTACGACCATGGGTCATTAGCCAGGCAATGCCCAATGGATTGTGCCCAAAATGTAATCCATACAAGTCCCAAAATACGACATAGGGAATTGGCATCCATATCTATACTCGGCATGCCTTCTCGTCATTTTCCACTATGTCGACATAGACGTAGCAAAGTGAATATAATGACTAAGGCACAAAACTTAAATATGTCGACCAAGGCACTTACAAATGCCGATGAAGGCATCCAGGAAAATTTGACCTACGCCTCCTCGGTCATCATCAAGACAAGTAAAATGGGCTCCCTACCCTTGCTCTACACTTCCTCGGCGTTCATACATGTCGACCAACATCATATGTCGAGGAGGAAGCCTACTATGCATACGTACAGAAGGTTTATCTAATCCTACTCAATTTTGGTAACGCATCTTTTGACTCTCTACTCTTGTAATTGATTTGCTCTCTCTATCACACGAATACTTACTCTCACGTTGTATGTCCTTCGCCGGTGAAGCCCCGGCTTAGTTTACGAGTTTGTTCATCTTTTTTAGGCTATTCAAACATACAGGATACAACTTGATGCTGGATTTGGGTTGATCCGAACGTTTTTGGCATCATCAGTTTGGTTTCATTGCCGGGAGACGATCGTATTATCCGTTGAATAGCTTGAAAAATTCTGCTCCGATATCCTGATTCTAATGGAAGAAGGACACACTGCTAGCGTCACTAGTGATCAAGATAACCCTCTTTTGGAGGAGACTCAAGGTAACGTTGGAACGACTAATCATCTTGACAATGGGAGACTGCCACCTCCTCCACCATTGGTGATGATGTTGGGACGTTCTAACTCTCCATTGTCAAAGAGGTCTTGGATGATGTCCTTCAAGTGGTGGCAAGTGTTGGTGTCGTGGCCGGTGAAGTTGTGGTATTTGCAGAATAAGTGATGAGCATGATTAGGACCCATATCCCTAGGAGGACCACCTTTCCTTGGTTTGATCTTTTCATTCTTGACAAGCACATCGAAGAGTTCTTCTTGAGTGATTCCTTCAATTTTATCATAGTGCCTCTTTTTTTCGGGAGGAGGAACAGTAGAATACTTGACGGTGTTGGGGCAGTTGAATGCAATGGCATTAACTGAAGCATCCTTACTTGTGGTAGACTTGTTGTAGCGAAAAGTACTTTCCTTCTTTTTACATTTTAGGAATTCATCAATCCTAATTTCGGACTCATGAAGTTCATTGAAACTAGGAAAGTAATTATCGGCGAGCTTCTCTTGAAATTCATCACGGAGGCATTGGAGGAAGATGCGGATTTTCTCTTTGAGAGTAGGTCTTTCGACAATTTCAGTAAGTTTGAGTCTCCATCTTCTAGCAAATTCAGCAAAAGACTCATTTGTATGTTGCTTGGTTTGTTCAAGATCCCACCTAGTAGGGCGGTAAGTGGAGTTGTCTTCAAACTGCCTTTGGAAGACTAAACGTGCAGATGACCAGTCAAGTCTTGTAGTTGTAGGAAGAGACATGTACCAATCCCTTGCAGCACCCTCCAAAGTTTGAGGAAAGCATTGGGCCAAGATTGTGTTATCAATGCCCAAGTATAGGTCTCAACATGAGCTCGAGGACAAGTAGTGCCATTAAACTTGGCAATATTGGGTGTCTTGTAGGGATGGCCAAACCGGATCGGAATCGGACCGAAAAAGCCCGGAACCGCCATGAACCGCCATGAAAATCGGAACCGGGGTAACCAGAACCGTTTTGAATTAGGGCCGATTAAGGTTCACATAAATGGTGAACCGGACCAGAACGGGAAATTCCTTGTTTTTCAATAATTTTTTGCTTCTTTATTCATTATTGATCGAAACCGCACCGAAATCGCACCGGAACTGGAATCGTACCGGAATCGAATTGTGATAATCGGAACCGGATCCGGGGTAAGTAAGGGCCGGTTAAGGTTCACCCTTTTGCCAAACCAAAACCGGCGGTTCCGAATCGGAACCGAGCCCGAAACTGGTTTTGGCCATCCCTAGTGTCTTGTACTTGCGAGGAAACTTGGTGATGGATTGTTGAAGACCATCGGGATCAAATGGGATGAATAATCCCTTTGAAGTGTCAAGGGTTGCAAGTTTCTTCTCAAGGTTGTTCTTAGTAACATGATTACCAAGTTTAGTAGTTTCACCACTACCTTCCTTCTTGGTCTTAGTACTCTTGGAGACATGTTCCTCATCATCGGAGGAGGATGAGGAAGAGGATGAATCGTATTCTTCCTCTTTCTTTCTTGACTTCTTGATTTTCCTATTCTTTTTGGGGTAGGATTCCTCTTCATCGGAGGAGGATCATTCTTTCTTCTTTTGCTTTCTGCCTTTCTTGACTTTCATCTCATGGAGCTCTCGCATGAGGGCGGCCATTTGGGCATTTTTCTCTTCAATTTTCTTACTTTGTTCATTCAACCTAAGCAGGGCTTCGATGAGTTCGGCCTTAGTTTCCTTGATTTCGGTCTCGGTGACAGAAAGAGAAGTAGACATTGTGTCGAGCATTGGCGATGAACCTAGATGTGTAGCAACTGTGTTAAACCATGATCGAGTACCAACAAGTCGGCTGAAAAGGGTGTATGAAGGCTTGAAGGTTTTGGCCAAAATACAAAAAGATAGAACACTTGTCTCGCACGGGACAAGTAGGATCGCGCGAGACAACACTATTGAAAGTCACATTTTTTCTGATTTAAATCCTAATTTTGGTGGAACGGAAAATCCGTTTTGGGGGTTTCTAACATTCAAAATCCAAACCTAAAGACCTAGGGGTCGAAGTTATCTCAAGTAACATCAAGTTTTGTGCAGTAAATTTGGTAAGAAATTTTTATCTTTAGGGACAAATTCGAAGGGACAACCATGGGGGTTTCCGAAGGGACAAATCCGAAGCGACAATTTATTGATTTCTTTTCCATGGCCTATTGCACAAAAAATGATCTTGACAAGGGATTACAAAGACTCCAAGATCAAACCGACCGGTCACGGAGTGTCCTAAAAAGTAAATCTACATGATATGTGGTTGATGCAGGGCTGGAAGGCTAGGCTCCTCGCGATATGACAATCTAGATGGATTGAAGACGCAAAGTGGGGTGATCCAACTTCGGAGAAACCGGCGATTAGGTGATTACTGTCATCCGTCCTTAGTGTGGGTCCCGAGTTTATCAGGGTATGTAGTGCAATGACAGTTATATCATGATGTGCGCATGTGTGAGAGTCAATTATAGGTGATAGAGTAAAATAGAAAGTTTTTTTGAAAATTAAAAGAAAAATAGATAATGGTCGCACCAAGTAGTTGCCTACGTTTCTCCCAAATTAGGAAGACTCAGGTCGTCGTAGTTCTACATAAAGAGAAAGAAAGAATAAATAAATTAAATTAAAATTAGACCTCTTGAATCCTCTATGGACCGATCTTTAATCAAAAACCAATCACACGCAGTTTTAAATAATAATCAATTACTTAAAATAAAAAACAATTTTGAATCCTACATCTTAAGGGAGACCTTAAGATGAAAAGAACTCTGCAAACATTGTAATTTGAAATCCCCCTCGCATGTTAGAATCTTATCTCTGATCTCGAAACGAACAAGAAAAATCAGAAAACAAAAACTGATTACCGAAGCTTTGTCTCGTGCGGGACAAAGGGTTGTCTCGTGCGAGACTAGTCTGAAACTGAATAAGAAAACAATGTTTTTTTGAAAATTCCCCTTAATTGACGCAAGTCTAAGCCACTTTAATTTTTTAAATGTCTCCAATGGAGTCACCAAAACTGTAGCGTTCGATTTTATTTGAAGAACAGAGTCGCCACTTATCATTTATTTAGGAAAACAATAAGAAAAACATTTTTGAAAAGATTTGGGTACGAGGCTTAAGTGATGGATTTGGAAGGTCGAGGAGCACCGCATTCACCAAATCCAAAGACCGGTCTTGCTTAAGGGGTATTATCAATCGAAACAATATTTAAATAAGAACAAGAAAATCCTAATTAATTTCTTAATTAGGAATATCAGGTTGTATGTTTCGAGATCACCTCCATGGATTGAAGGGACTCTAGGCTAATCCTTTTGATAGGATTACACTACTCTAAAAACAATTATAGAGAGATTGAGAAGATGAGAGTAAAAAATATAGGAGTTCACCTTGTGTTTAGAAGATATTTGGTTTAGAACATGGTTCTAAGTGTTTTCTCCTCCTTCTCGGTCGAGAAAGGATTTGAACAGAGTTTTGCCTTGAATTTAGGCTTGAGCCCTTATATTCGTCAATCAACAAGGTTGATGGACGAATTTGGGTGTTTGTTTATGAGTGATTTAGAGGAATCTTTCAAGGAGAGAAACCAGTAAATTGTCTGTCGACCGTCCTCCGAAATACTGAAAGTCATCAAGTATTTATAGGGTTTAGATTACTTGATCACCAAGATAGGATTCCACCCAAGGAAGGTTTCAGAACTCTCAAATCAGTAGAGACCCGGATTAGATAAGATTTATCAAGAAAAGAGGTTGAGACGGAGAAGGAAAGTGATTATGCACATCCTGCAGAGGGGTTATCTCGCGCGAGACACGTATGTCTCGATTGGGACAACTAGTCATTCGACTATTATGTCCTCTTCAGTTATTCCGTTAGTCAGTTAGGTCCAAAACTAAAGAGGTTAGTTAGAAACTTAATGAAACATGACGAAACTAATATGCTTTCATCAAAACACAAAAGATAGACAAAGAGTAGTGTAATCACGAATTATTGGTTCAGAATGGGGTGTCTACACCTCCCACATCCCCTTCCTCGGTTGCCAGCCTGGACCCCCTCGCAAAATGCATTTACAATTATACCCGAGGTAGAAGGACCAGATGAAGGACGAGCAACGGTATTTCCCATTCCCGTTATAGCTGCATAAACATAAAAGCAAGGGTCAGATTTTGGCTAAGTAAGTAAAGACGAGGACGAGGAAGGGTATCCCTCCATGTCCTACTAACTAAAGTCGAGGAGGGATCCTTACCCAACAGAGGACGCTGCAGGTGGTTGGACTTCATGTAGTATAGATTGATGTGGTCAATGATTTCGGACCAATAGTGGAACAACACAAATTTGGGGAATCAACACTAAGTCAGTCAATCCTAAACCGACTAGGATAACTGACGTCAGTACTAGGGCTTTGGTACCTCTTCGAAATCTCCCCAATCTCATTCAAACTCAATATCATCCATGGACCATCAGTTCGTCGGTAAATTCTAAGGTTTTGGGTGTGATAGCAATACAATGCATAGGGATTACTTCTCCAAGTACGGGCCATGGCTACGAACGAGAAAAGCACAAGAAATTGCTCAAGAAAAGCTTCAAGAACACCAACAATGGCTGTTTCAAAGTAACCCACCAAGAACAGAAATTATAACCCAGAAATGCGTTAAAAGAAGGAGATTTGAGAAGAAAGTACACCTGATTCGAAAAGTGTTGATGGAAACACGAACAGTCAAGCACAAATCCAAGTAATCGAAGACAAACTCAAGAATAAGCCTTGCGGAATTTCAACCTTGTGGGTATCTCTCAAATGTAAACAGTGATAAAAGATTGCAAATTTTGATTTTGGATTTTATCCCTGGATCCGAGCGGGTATGGGTCAAAAAACGGGTCAAGCGCCGTCTCTATCCTCACATTAAATGTTCTAGAATGTTCCCAAGGCGAATGTCCCGTCATCGTTAACCGTGCTCATCATTGTCCAAATAACCGGGAAAGGCCTAATGGATTGGGCCCAAAATGTAATCCATACAAATCCCAAAATACGACATAGGGAATGTGCTTTCCTACATATGCTCCTCATGCCTTCTCGTCATTTCCCACTATTTCGACCTAGACATAGCAAAGCGAATATAATGACTAAGGCACAGAACTTAATTATTGCCGACCAAGGCACCTACAAATGTCGATGAAGGCATCCAGGAAAATCTGATCTACGCCTCTTCTATCATCATCAAGACAATGGAAATGGGTCTCCCTACCCTTGCTCTACACTTCCTCAGCATTCATACATTATGTCGAGGAGCAAGCCTCCTAGGCATACGTATAGAAGGCTTATCTAATCCTACTCAAATAAGGACCGTAGGAAGTTATAATCCAACTAGGATTATAATCTTCCTCATACACAACTTCATATACAAGGATGGACTCTATATCATACACATATAAATATAAGGCATAATTCACACAATTTTGGTAACACATCTTTTGACTCTCCACTCTTATCAATTGATTTGCTCTCTATCACACGAATACTTACTCTTATGCCGAAGGGCATTCGCCGATGAAACCCTGACTTAGTTTACGTGTTTGTTCATCTTTTTTAGACTATTCAAACATACAAGATACAACCTGCTGTTGGATTTGAGCTGATCTGAACTTTTTTGACATCATCAGAATCCATTGCCGATTCCACCTAAGTCGATTTCATATATGTCCTATCTTACCATATGTAAGATAAATTAAGTGGAGAAAATGAAAGGTGACGAAAAAATGAGATGGATATGTGAGGGTGGGCTGGTGGTGGAGATCGATGGTTATGGGAGATGAAGAAGGGAGATGGGTGGAAGAAGAAGAAGAAGAAAGAGGATGAACTTTTGGTGTGAAATGGGGTGGGACGAATTTGGACCTAGGTTTCTTATTTTTTTTGGGTTAGTTTAATTATTTTTATTATAATTTTACTCTTTAAAAATATTTATATATTATTTAAAAAATATTTATGTATTATGTTGTTAGTATATTTTTTTATAAAATAAGTTTTTGATTTTAGATAATAATCTATAATTTTATTATTTTATATAAATAAGAAAATCTAATATTAAAGAGAATGATTAATTAAATGTTAATTAAAAGTTTAAAAGAGAATGACAAAATATCCGTCACATGACATACACTTGATCATTTCTTGTTAAATTGCTAACATTGTTAGGGTCATTGGTTAAAGTGGGACTAAAGGTAAATTAGAGTGTTACTCTGAAGCAAAATTTGATTTGCAAAGTGTGATTGGCTGAATACTTTGGAGAGGTAACATATTTTGGCAGGAATATTAGTGACAAAATTTACTCATAAATTTTTACTTAGCATTGAAAAATTATTTTGTAAGACTACGTTTGTTTGGGGGAAAATATTTTTCGGAAAATATTTTTTCCATTTTTCGGTATTTGTTTAGCATCGGAAAATAGGGAAAATATTTTTCGAAAATATTTTCCCCACTTTTCTAAGTAAAATGATTTACGAATTTTTCCTAAGTAAAATATTTTCCGAAAAATGGCAACACCCTCACATACACACACACACCCCCACGTTACCCACCCCACATCAACCACCCCTACCTCATCCCCATCACCACCCCACCCCACCATAACCCCCTGTTGGTGTAATGTCCTAGGCTTTAGTTATGTTTAACTTAAACTGTTATGTATCATCTTTATCATTTATTATAGAGAAATATTTTTTGGTTCATTATATGTTTACATGTTTATTATATTGAACAGCGTCCTTAGTTGTTGAGAACAACTAGTATAAGTTGGTAATGGATAAATCATGGAGATGATTATATGCATGGAGATGCACATTACACTTATGGATACTTGCTAGAGAACAAGTATTGGACTTGACCTACTTATGAGATTTATGACATGGTCTATTGTCATGATTAAATCTCATGATAGTCGTGTCATTAGAATCCTTCGTACCTGAGATTATCATAGTCTTCCACATGATGAACGTTATGTTTAATGTAGTCTAACACTATCTTTAGTCGAATGGCAATAAGGGATATGTTAGCATAATTGGATTCTTGTAGGGAAGAATGATAAGTCAAGATGGGATTTATCCCTCTTATGAAGAGAGATGTTTGCTTGGGCCCCTCGATGAATAGTGTTGATGAAATGTATGGCCATAATCAAGTGATTTGATAGAGATCAAATGCATTTGAGTTATCAACATATTCAGAATCGAGAAAGCATTGAACAAAATGAGTTGACATAGACCATGACTCATGTTCAATTGGACATCGTGGACAAAGGGATTGTGACATTGAATCTATTGAGGAATCAAGCTTTGATGTTATATTTAATTGGGTGGACATAATGATTTGCTAGAAGTCACTTATGTCTTGTGATGTCGATGTTTCGACTCACTACCAACATAAATATAATTTCTATTTGGATCACACACAAAGAATGAATTTGATTCGGGCTGAAATTATGAATTCTGGAGTCATGGGCGACCGCTGAGGTTCTGCATGGGCGACCGCCCACAAGTCAATTGTTGACTTGGGCGACCGCTTAAAGGGACATGGGCGATCGCTCATGAGTAATTCGAAAAATGTACATTAGAGACTGTACAGGTGGGCGACCGCCCAGACCCATGTGGGCGACCGCCCATGTGGATTTTCGAAGAAGGATAAAATCGCTGTACAACTGGGCGACCGCCCAACCCTTGGTGGGCGACCGCCCAGGTCCCGTTTCAGCAATTCATTTTTGCTTTGAGAAAGGACTTTTCTCCCTAATGGTTAGGGCTATTTATAAAGTACAAATAGGTCCTTTTTCCCTAGCAATTAGTGATAAATTTTAGGGCTTGATAAACACCATTATCTTTATTTTGATTGTGAATCAAAGATCAAAACACCCTAGATTCAATTCCATAATCAGCCATAGATTATTGAAAAGAGTTTCAATAATCAAGAGGATCATCTAGCAATCCAACAAGAAGAGTTCTTGGTTCGTTCGCGTGTGGATCACCATTAGAGAGAGGTTACTTTATCTCCTAAAGCTTGAAGACCTCCATTGATTGATTCATCACCAAGGTAGAACAAGAAAGGAGAAGATCCAAGTTTCATCAACGGTTCAAGCATTCGAAGGTTGTTCATCGATTCAAATAAGATTTGAATCCAAGATACATTATTGAAAGATCAACATAATCGCATTAAGGTATGAAAATTCTATTTCATGATTTTAACTCTTCATGTTAGACGGATCATAGGGCTAGAGTTTTGTTGTTAAAATTAAATCTTTCGCTGCATTTGTAACCCCAAAACCCAATAGTGGTATCAGAGCCGCGTCTTATCATGATTAGGTTAAAATTGGCATGCTAAATTTAATGTGATTAAATGCTTTACATGCTATATGTGAAATAGATCTATGATTTTATGTGTGTTGTTTTGAGAAAACAAGTATATATGATATACCACTATTATGATTAATAATTGATTAATATGATTAGTCTTTTACATGGGATATTGATCTATTTAATGTGATTAAAGTAGATTGGTAAATTCTCAAAATTGAAACAAATTGTTTGTTTAGGATTTGATGTTCGTTTTAATATGATTAACATGATTGTTTGAGTCCATATGTTTTGAGAATGGAATAATTATGTAGTTGATAATTGTTATTTATTACATGATTATTGGTATGATCCTAAAGTAAGATTTTATTTGAAAATCCCATGTTCATGATAATGTACACATAAGTTTCATATACAACCATGCGATGTTTGTTATGTGTAAAACCTTCTAAATATTTAAGTCTTATGACATTCCTTGATTAGAACACTTGTGAAATTTTAGGGTATTTGATGTAGTTTCGACTCAGTTGGGTGCATCTAATATCTTAATTTGTGACCAAGATGAGATAATGGTTGATGTAGTTTTGACTCAGTTAGGTGCATCGTTCCATGTCTCATACGTTTGAAAAAGGTTTTGACTTAATTGGTGCTTTCAAATGAGATTTGACCCAAGATATAGATGAGATTTAAAATATGTTTTTGACATATGATGTCTAAGGAAATCTCATAAAAGATCTAAGTGTCATATAGAGATATGATTGATGTTTCTACCTAAATAGCTTGATTTCGGGCATTGACTCAGTTAAACCAAAATCAAGTGAAATATGGATCTTAGTCCACTACAATTATATGATACATGCTTGTATTAGAAGGTGTATAATTTAGTGGGAGTATTTGTGAAATACATTATTTGCTCTTAGATGATAAATGTGTTGATATTGATATGTGTTCATATGGTTTGCATATTTTGTTGTAGAAATAGAATTACACAATAAATTGCGATTCGTCCTTATGAAGGACAAAGTTCGAAATGAACGGTGCAGACTATTCTGATTGGATCAGAAGCTTAAAGAATTGTTCTTAGGCAAATGTGTACGTTCTTGATGAATCAGTTCCTGCTAAACCCACTGCAAATGTTGCAAAGGGCAAATAAGGAGCAACATTAGAAATATGTGATGATTCTAATGATATTGCTTGCCTTATACTTGCCACCATGCTTGAAGGCTCTTATGAAGAACCTTGAACACATGGAAGATACTTTTATTCTAGCACAACGCACAAAAGAAATGTTCCAAGTGCAAGCTAGACAAGAGAGATTTGTTGTGTTAATGGTTAATACAAGAAAGGGGTTTAAAAGGAAAGACAAAGAAGGTAAAGCAAAGGTTGCTAAACCTAGGACAAAAGTTGCCAAAGCTGAAGAAGCTAAACCCAAAGTGTCTCAAAAGGATGCAATTTGCTACCACTGCAATGAGATTGTTCATTGGAAGCAAAGTTGCAAGGCTTACTAGGAAGGCCTAAAAGGTGAAGAAGGGCAATATGATTGCTACTACTTCAAGTATCTATATGATATATATTTTCCTTTCGACTTCTTGTTCTTGGGTATATGATACCGGATATGGATTCCACATTTGTTTAAATGTGCAAGGAACAAATAATAGAAAGCTACTCAAAGAAGGTGAATTAAACCTATGCATGGAAATGGAGCAAGAGTTGCTACATTAACCATAGGGACTTATGAAGTCGCTTTACCTAATGGACTAGTACTTATTTTGAACAAGTGTCACTACGTTCCGAATTTGAGTATGAGTATTATTTTCGCTTCTTATATAGATGATGAAGGATATAATTTTCTTATTAAGAATAAGAAATTTTATATTTATTTAATGATATGCCTTATTATTTTGCATATGTCATTGAATGGTCTTCATATCCTTGATGATGAGAAACAAAATAATATTGAAGATATCTATAATATAAAAAGGAAATCTAAATCAAATAATATGAACAACGTGTTCATATGACATTGCCAGTTTGGTCAGATAAATAAGAAACATATATCTAAACTCCATTAACGTGGACTTTTAGACTCATATGATTATGAATCATTTGAGGAATGTGGATCTTGTTTATTGGGATTATTGACCAAATCACCCTACACTAAGAGTAGTGGGAGTCAAGTGACTTAAACATGAGATGTATGTGGACTATAAGTAGCATTGCTAGAGGAAGATTTCGGTATTTCATCACATTCACCGATGACTTATCTAGATATGGCTATGTCTATCTGATGAAGTCCAAAGGTGAATCGTTTGAGATGTTTCGAACATTTCAAGATGAAGTGCAAAACAACTTGGCAAAACTATTAAATACTTCGATTAGATCGAGGTGGTTGTGAATGTGTGCCCAAATTCTTTTGTTTATTGGAATTCACGCGAGTTTGAAGACATCCGAGTTATTTGAAAAACGGAGTCGCCACGCCATTTTGATTACCTCAAAACTTTGAAAAAAAGGTTTTATGGGTTCGGAGGTTAAGTTACCCCTTGGGAAGAACGTTTGGCGTTCACCCAAAGTGCCTTGCCGGAGCAAGTCTCCCTAGATTTCATTAATCGTGTTTGCTTGCGTGCTTTCTTTGTGTGCATGTGTTTGAAAATAAGGGGGGGGAATGTCCCAAGTTGTCTTCCGGACGTACAAACCATTTGTTGGTTGTCGCTCGGGATTCCTTGGAATTTATGTATTTGGGATTATGATCCCGTCCTCATCTTATGACTTATGATCATCGCATTTTAAACCTCGGGACCCTCGGGACTTGCGTGATCGAGAGAATGACTCTCTTTTGGGTCAAAGATGAGGTTCTTTAGGAAGGAATGTCCTTAGCCCATCAATCCTACGCTTTAAGACGGTCGAGCTCGTATAGAGGCTTCATACTCATTCTTAAGCGATAATCGGAGATATAGGGTTCAAGGTTATCCTTTTCCTAAAGAAATCATGAACCTTTAATGGAAGGAACGATGCAAAGATGAGAACTTTTACACCGGTCCGTTCCAAGGTTGGGGAAAGGGGAAATGCATGATAAAAAAAAAATGACTCTTTAAAGAAAAGATGACATTTTGGTTTTAGCAAATGATGCTTTTTGATTTAAAGAAATGATCTTTAGGCAAATGATGCATAAAGATTTGATTTTTATGCAAATGATGCATTGAAAAAAAGGGTTTTGATGCAAAGGATGCATTTTTATTGAAAAAGATTTGATCTTTGTATGCAAATGATGCATAAAGATAACATTTTTATTGGAAAATAGGGATTTTAGGTGCAAAGGATGCACCTTTATGAAAAAGACTACATTTTTATGACAAATGAGGTCTTAATGCATGCAAAGGGGAAAGGGGGTGATAAAGATATGATCTTTATGAATAAATGCCAAGTCCCAAGCAAGATATATGAATGCAATGAGCAAGTATATCAATTAAAATGCAAGGTTAGGGCGTGCGAGGTTACCAATCGTTTCCTTCGCTTCTTCGGACGGAGCTAGGAGGAGAGGTTCTTCTTGGGTCTTCAAGGAGGAGGGAGATGGCTTCTTGAGCTTCTTCTTCGCCTTCTTGAGCCTTGAAGGGTTTTTCTTCACGTACGGGACTGCTATGGAGTGTGTGTGTGTGATTGTTTGTGTTGTTGTTGTTGTTGAAATGGGTAGAGGAAGGCTCTATTTATAGGCGATGCGGATAAGGCTAATGAAGCCGTGCGGCTGCGAGCCCTTTGCAAATGAGGCCGTGCGGTCTTATCCACAATGACTCCGCATTCTCGAACCATGCCAGGTGGCCTTATTCTAGACGCTTCTCCCTAATTAAGCAAAACGTGTTTTCTTAATTAGGAAGGCTCCTTACAGCCCTAATTTAAATTTGGAATTTGTTCGAGGACATTCAGGAACACTAGGAAAGTCAGGGAATTACCGGAAAACTTACCGGAATGTCGGGAAAATTAACCGGAAGGCATGAGCCAGATTTGGGTACTTACGAAGCCCCTCGGCAACGTCACTTGCAAGGCGAGTGGGGTTGTCGATAGAAAAAGGATCCGATGCGGCGAATGCCGAGACGGATTGGGTGACCAAGGTGGTCGAGTGGCTGAACCTTTTGGAAGGCTACCTACGTATCCGGAGGAATCAAGCCGGGCCGTAGTTCGGAATTAGGATCCGCGGGGAAGGAAGAAGAGAAGCGGTCTCTTCTTAGGGAAAAAGAAGAGAAAATGACCTAGGAGGTCAAGCAATTGATCCCTCTTTGGGGACATGCTAGGAGTGACCCGGGTGGTCGAATATTTGAATTTTTATGAGGGCGCTTTATCACCGAGGAGTGACAAAGAAACGGGGTGACCAAAGTGGTCGAATGGCTGAACCTTTTATAAAAGGCTACCTACGTATCCGGAGGAATCAAGCCTTGATCGTAGTTCAAGCATCACTAGATAGTTAGGAACGATGTCTAGGATCCTTGAGATTTTGACAATTCGGAGGTGTCACTGAGGAAGCTAGAGCTTATGGCGCTATCTCTTTATGACGGAGATAGAGGTAACTTAAGTTGGGAAACTTGAGCGTACGTCACTATTCGCGGATAGTGGTAGCACAATTTGAAATGACTTGGGCATACGTCACTATTCGCGGATAGAGGTAGCACAAGTTGAAATGACTTGGGCATTCGTCACTATTCGCGGATAGTGGTAGCACAAGTTGGAATGACTTGGGCATACTTCACTATTCGCGGATAGAGGTAGCACAAGTTGGAATGACTTGGGCATACGTCACTATTCGCGGATAGAGGTAGCACAAGTTGGAATGACTTGGGCATACTTCACTATTCGCGGATAGAGGTAGCACAAGTTGGAATGACTTGGGCATACGTCACTATTCGCGGATAGAGGTAGCACAAGTTGGAATGACTTGGGCATACTTCACTATTCGCGGATAGAGGTAGCACAAGTTGGAATGACTTGGGCATACTTCACTATTCGCGGATAGAGGTAGCACAAGTTGGAATGACTTGGGCATACTTCACTATTCGCGGATAGAGGTAGCACAAGTTGGAATGACTTGGGCATACGTCACTATTCGCGGATAGAGGTAGCACAAGTTGGAATGACTTGGGCATACTTCACTATTCGCGGATAGAGGTAGCACAAGTTTAGAGTTCTGACAATTCGGAGGTTGTCACCTAGTGTTATCCCGTTATAACGGAATTAACGGAGCGGCGGGAATAAAGCTTGATTGCTAAAGAGATAAGGGATATTTTACGAAAAGATGTTATCTTGGTTAAAAGATAACGGAAATTGCATGCCCAAGTGGAAGGTCCGGGGGCGGGATTGTAATTTACGCTCGGAGCGAATGAAGCCGCCCGGCATGAGATGGAGAAAAAGAAGCCGTACGGCTAGAAGCTGTTTTTTCAGATTATTTAAAATCGGGTTTTGAACGGGCATTGGGCACTTGTTGCCGCCCAAGAACGAGAGAGAGAGAGAGAGAGAGAGAGAATTTCGAAATTCTTCAACCCTTTTGCTTCCCTTTGATTTGAAATGGATCCGGAGGGCAATCCCATACCAAGGCAAGCAAGGAGAAACATCTCGGCGGCCGCGAGAAGGAGGAGGAAGGAGCTCGTGAGGACGGAGAGGAAGTATGACTTCCTTACGCCTCCATCGGAGCTTTATCCGGGGAGAAGGGAGCACAAATCAACGAACCCGCGATCAGTTGGGGTAAGCATTCTCATTTTGCTCAAATCCGATGATTTTGCTTGATTTTTGAATGATTTAGGGCTTGACCCGAATTATAGGATTTTGAATGATTTTTTTTTTTTTTTTGAATGATTTTGAGATGCATGAACAACCTATGAGGCTAAGAATATGCATGTGCAATTTTATTTGACAGAAATTATGAGAATGACTCACTTTTTTCTCGCAAAATGAAGTAAGAATTTTTTCAAAATATGAGACGGAGTTCTTGCCTTGTCTTTGGAACTAGGTCAAAATTCTGATTTTCAATGAGAAAACATGATTTTGGAAGATGAAAATGATTCATGCATGCCATTTTTGAAAAATAATGCTTGTGTGCGAAAAATTGTGATTTTGTGCTTTAGGAAAGCAATGACGCGTTTCAAGTGATGGAAGACACGTTTTTATGCAAAAGTTATGCTAGAAAAACTTTTATGAATGCTTTTCTTTTGAAAATATGTGCACTTTTGAATATATGCATGCTTTTGAAATGATATGAAGGGCGACGCTTCTTTTGATGTGCTTGTCTACGGGAGAACAAGTCTAGAGGACCGTCGGAGATAGCGGTCAAGCTTTGGCGAGAGGATGCCGGATTTTGAGAAGGATGGGATGAATCCCAGCGGTGAGTGAGGGCTGCGCTGGATGCATTTGTAGAGGCTATCGGCGGGGTGTCCACATCACCTCGAAGAGCAAGGGCTTGGTCCGAGGCCCTTTACGAGTTACAGTGGGACGGTACTCATAGCTTTCACCTGAGGGGAGAGGGCGCGGTGACTCACTGCCGATTTTTCTTGCTATTACGGGCTTACGAGTTCCTTTGGGAGGCCGTGACTTGGAGGACCACATCACGGCGGAGGAGTTCCGGGCTTTGGTAGGGTTTGAGCTGATTCCCGAGTGCAGGGATGGAGACACGGAATGTCGAGGTGGCGATTCGAGACTAGCATGCGAATTTTCTTGCTAATGATGTGGCCCTTGCCCGGTAGCTAGAGCATTCATATGGTTGATGCTATCGGTCACCATCTTTGCCAGTGCAGGACGATAGCTATGACTTGCCTCCTCGACTCTGGAGGATGTTGATGGGATAGGGACGGTCTCTTGGGGAGAGGCCGGATTGGCGGAGTTGTACTTCTCGTTGGACATGTACGGTCGGAACAAAGTTTGCTTCGATGGTGCTTTTCTTTTGCCCTTGAGGTAGTCTCCTTTTTTTCTTTTCTCTTTTCTGTCTTGAGACTTTTATAAGAGAAAATGACCTTTTGATGTTTTGAACATGCGGGCTGGTTTTGCGAGGTGATCGGGTTCTTCCCTTGGAACCCGGCGAGTGATGTCACCATCTTCCACTGCTATGGTTATTTGGAGGAGATGCGAGAGATAAATTCACGGGGAAGACCCGGATTACCTTCGATTACAAAATGGTGAGGCCGGTCATCAACGGGGATGGGCACGATGGAGTGGACTTCTACCCACAGGGCGGTATCCGAGAGATTTTCTTTGGGAGATGCTATAGAGGTGACGAGGCGAGAGGAGGTGGCTTACGGGGCGACATGTGATGTCATTTACTTGGGGACCGCTTCTCGAGACGGCATGGTCATGTTCCCCCACTAGATGCCATTACTCCTTCGACCCTCCGGCACGGATCTTGCGGCCCGAGGGGCTGGCCGGTGGATGAGATTGAGAGGTACCGAGCGGCGTAGGCTGCGGAGGAGTACTGATATGGACACCCCCTCTGTTTGTGTTTGTGGAGCGGCGCTGAGGACGCCACGAAGCTAGTGAAGGCTGGCGGTCACTCGGGGATATGGGGAGGATGAGCCTCTTGACCCGCCGATCCCTCCTGCGCATTTGTCCTACGTGGTCCATGGAGTGCCGAGGAGGATGAGGATACTGTCCCGATGCTAGGGAGCCCCGGTACACCTTGCGCACGATAGCCTTGTAAGTGTACTCTTAGGGTCTTATTCCCTTTTTAGCTTTCGAGATTTTACGCTTTTGCTATTTTACGAGATTTTACGAGATTTTTCTCTTCTTTTCTCGGAGTTCCGGCTCGCACTTACGATAGAGTGGTTAGGCGAGAATAGGGGCTGGAAGGACATGTGCCGGTCTCTTCGAGGAAGGCGCTGCGCTTCGAAGCGGCGGCGGATGCGCGGGAGCACAGGCGCAAGACGGCACGTCGGGGGCACGGCGTCTACCTCATCGGCCTCGGAGTACTCTTCCCGAGTGCTATGCCTCGGGGCGGGGACCCAGCCCGACATGCAGGCGGTGGGCGAGTACGGGCACGATAATGTCCATCTATACGATGTGAGCGACCGGGAGGACTGATGAGGGAGGCTAGCATTTATGAGGCGAGCGGCGATGAAGAGGAAGAAGAATCGGAGGCCTAGGAGGTCTCTAGAATAGATTTGGAACAAAAACAAACAATTTACAATTTGATGCACACTTTGCTTATTTTTGCTTTATTTGGGCGCCGATGGGGCGAAAACATTGTATTTATGTATTATTTGCTTTTCTAATTCATGCTTTTTCAATTTGCATATTATCGAGCCTTGGGGCGACTTTTGCTTGGAATTGGGGCTGAAAATGGGCCAAAATGATTTATAATGGTGTATGAATGCTTGAATGGCTTACGGATATGTTTTGTACGGGTTTTGGTTGAAAATGTGGGGTGAAAACTCCCTTGGGCAGCAACTTTGGTTCTTTGCAGAATTTCTGCGAGAGAGCTAATGTAGCCGTGCGGCATGGCCTTGAGGGCAAATGTAGCCGTGCGGCTAACGGATTCTGCAGTGGTTATTTTACGAATAAAAGCAAGGCTTGGCCATTTCATTTCATTTTCACTCTAGACTTGTCCCAATTGTTCCGAGCATATTTTGGACCTAAAAGCACCATCTTTGATCACTTTGCGATGGAGAATCCCGTTAGATTGCAAAGGGAAAGCGAGACCATTTTCTATCCGGTCTTCAATCTTGGGCGAGATATAACTTCCAAAATCACAAGGGCTGCTTGATTCTTCCTTCAAGATCAAGTCTTTATGGCATTTGAGGGATCTCCCGCCCGATTGGGATCTGTTGAGAGCCGCGGCAAAGTTACAGGACGTCAGGAGACATGTTTCTTGCTTTTCTTACAACGAAATCGTCCCAACGCACGAAGACTTGAGCCTTGATTGGGAGTCAGGGCGAGGCTATATCTATTCCGCTGATCGGAGACGTGCCGGTGACGGTAAAGCTTGCATCTTTTGCGAGATTCCTTTGGGAGAGAGTGAGAGGATGATGGTAGCCGGATAGGATTGATCTTTACGATATCCGGGCAAGTTTGGGTCTCCGGATATGGCTGCGACCACGGTGGCTATGGATGCTTTCATTCTCTGCGTATTCTCTATTTTGTTCACTGCTTGAGTCAGTGGGGATCTGTCATAGTGGTCTCTTGGACATGGTCGAGGCTGCGAGTGGGCGGGATATTGTCCCATTGGTTTTGGGAGAGACATTTCATGGGATTGATAGGATGGCTCGGGAGACCGTTTCATGAGGTCAGGGAGTCCGGCTATGTTGACTCTGTGGCTGCGGGAGAGGCTCGGGGCTTTGCACGGGGCTTTGCCGACTCGGTGCCCTTGGGTGATTTCTCGGAGAGGTGCACCTAGGCGGCGAGAACGGGGTAGGCTGGGAGGCGATGATGGCTAGGCTATCCACTTCGGACATCCGTTGGTGGATACCACATTGGAGGTTGCGGACCCGGGAGGATATTTCGGGAGTCTTATCTTTGTGAGGGTTCCGGGATTACTGGTCGTCCTTCTACATACCACTGCTTGGTATCCGGGCGGTTTGGGGCTTTACGGGAGCCATTGAGTGATTGGGAGGACATCCGGACCATGGAGGTGGTGTCATTGGATATGAGAGATCCGGCCCGGCTTCTCTTTCTTCTCGAGGGCTTGGACACATCTTGCTTTCCCACGGGGCTATCTTCGGGAGCGGGAAGAGCACCATCTTGACCACTTGTCTACTTGGGTAGTACGAGAGGGAGATGGGAGCGACTCGAGGCTATCTTGGAGGATAGACGTCGAGCTTTATTGGGAGGCGGCTGTGACTCGAGTAGGACTACGAGGGAGGCGAGGCTAAGGCGAGTTGCCATAACCAATCGAGTGACTTGGTCGGGGATATGGAGGCTCGGTACAAGAGATTGTCAGAGGTTGCTCCTTTGGCGAGGCTCGGAGGGAGGAGGTGCGGACTCGTGCTCGGATAGAGAGAGCGCTCATTGACACGGGGTTGGTAGAGGCTCCGGTGAGGATACCGGAGGTCGGGATGAGGGATACCGACATTATTGAGAAGAAAAGGAAGAAGACTCGACGAGGCAGGAAAAGGGAAGAAGGCGAAGAAGACTCGGCGAATGACGGTGACAAGTCTTTTCTCAAGATCCTCTTATTGCCATTTTGCAAACACATTAGTTTATTTAGGCATTTTATTGTATTTTAGATCTTTTTAGCGAGGTTAGCGAGTTAAGAGGTAGGCCGTGCTTGAACTCATCAAGAAGTTTTTAACTTGTAATGAACAAGAAATATTATTTTAGAAATTAATCAAGACACATTTCATGGAAATTCAAATGTCTTTATTGATTGGGACCCGCTTTATGCTGAAATGCCCTTTACTATTTAGGACACACGTCATGGAAGCTTAATCGTCGTTTTTATTGCTTAGGACACATTTCATGGAAACTTAATCGTCCTTTTTATTGCTTAGACCGAACCATATATTGCCTACGTTCCCCTTTTACAAGAAAGGCTAAGGGGCTCGAGGTCTTCGTAGTTCATTACGGTGAACTAATAATTTTTTTCATGTGCGGCCATTGTCTTTTGCCTAGGCTTGCCCTTTTTGGGGTCTTCGGCCTAGTGGGCATTACTCTTTTTGCACTTTTTTTTTCTTTTTTTTTTTTTTTTTTTTTATATATTTTTTATGTGCGGCCCTGTCTTTTGCCTAGGCTTGCCCTTTTTGGGGTCTTCGGCCTAGTGGGCATTACTCTTTTTGCACTTTTTTTTTTCTTCTTTTTTTTTTCTTTATTATTTTTTTTTTTTATTTTTTATCGAGACATAGTATCTTCGGAGTTTATCACCATTATTTGGGTGGACAAAGGGATTGCCATCCAAGTACGCAAGCTTCATTGCTCCTCCTGACGGTATTTTACGCACCACATAAGGGCCGATCCGAGACGGGTTCCCATTTTCCCGGGGTTGTCTGCGGTAGGGGCTTTACTTTCGGCACTAAGTCGCCCTCTTTGATGTCTACTGGCCTTGACCTTTTTATCAAACGCTACGGCCATTCGCCTTTGGTAGGCTCGGGTGTGTTCCATGGCTTTTAGCCTTCTCTCGTCAGCGGGGCTAACTCATCATGCCGAGGCTGCAACCATTCCACTTCATTGACCTTTGTTTTCCGGGAGGACCCTTAATGACGGGATTTCCAACTCCTTTGGTAACCTTTGCTTCCATCCGTAAGTTAGGGCAAAAGGAGTTTCTCCTGTGGTACATTACGACGGACGTTACGTAGCCCCGAGTGCTAGGTGCGGCTTTTCGGGCCAATCACGACCACGGGTGGCCATCTTCCGGATGATCCGCTCGAGTGTCTTATTAGCGGCTTCCACGGCTCCATTGGTTTGAGGTGCATGCGGGGACGACTTGTGGCGAGTAACTACGAATTCGACGGCGATCTATCGCGATCTCCTTGAAGTGTGACCCATTATCGAAATGATCTCGTTGGGCACCCCATATACGCACATTATGTTTTCTTTGATGAAGCTGGGCCACTTTTACGGAAGTGAGGACCTTGTAGGACTTGGCCTCTACCCACTTGGTGAAGTAGTCGATGGCTACCAAAACGAACTCGTGCCCATTGCTTCTATAGGGGATATTTTCCCTATCACGTCAATGCCCCAAGTTGCAAACGGCCAAGGAGTCGTCATGCGGTGCAGGTCATGAGGTGGGAGATGGTTGAGGTTGGCAAACCGGCGGCATTTGTCGCGAGGTTCGGACGTGCTTGAACGCGATCTGTTTCCATGGAGATCCGGTAGTAACCCATTACGAGGATCACTTGCATCGGGGCTCACGGCATTCATGTGAGGACCGCGGGGACCATTGTGGACTTCGGTCATCAACTCTCGGCTCTTTCTTGAGTGACACATAAGAGGAGTGGTCCTTGATACCGCTTCTTGTATAGGTTGCCTCCTAGAATGACATGCGAGAAGCCAACCTTTTCGGGGCTTGCAAGCTTTTGGCTCGACTCCTTCTTTTGGTCTACCTTCTTCGTCTACGAAAGGTGACTCTCCGTCTTTGAGAAATTGGTAAATACGATTATACCAAGGTTCCTTTATAGGCTCGGGTCCCAGGTCCACTTCACAACGAGAAAGTGGGGCTTCTCTTCTACCCACTACGAAGGGCTTTATGGCTTTTCCCTCGGGGATCTCTACCAATGAGGCTAGAGTAGCTAGAGCATCTGCGAATCTGTTCTTTTCCCTCGGCAAGTAGTGGAAAGTCACTTCTCGGGCTGTCCGATCAACTCCTCCATATGGGCATGATACCGTTGCGAGATTAGGGTCTACGAGTCTTCCACTTGTTGGAGACTTGGTTGATGATCAGTGAGTCTCAGTAAACTTCGAGCTCCTTGACATTTCTTTCTAAGGCGGCCTCCAAACCCGGCAATGCGGGCTTCATACTCGGCGGCATTGTTCGTGGCGGGAAAGTTCAACTTGAGGGCTATGGGGGTATGCTCATCTTTCGGATCGACCAATAGCATTCCTACACCATTTCCTCTTTTGTTAGCGGCTCAGTCAAAGAACAGCGCCATCTATTTTCGAGGCTCAGCTGCAAAGATCCCTTCATACGGAAATTGGGGTTCGGGCCCTCTGTCTTCATTCTTGGGGAAGTTCGCCGGGTGATCGACAATGCTTGACCCTTGATGGCCTTTACGGTCACATAGTTGATGTCGTATTACGCCAGAAGAAGGACCACTTCGCTAGGCGCATCGAGAGGAAGGCTTGTCAAAGATGTACTTGATGGGGTCCATTTTCGAGACCAAATTCACGGGGTGGGCTTGCATATAATGCTTCAACTTGCCGACTACCCGGACCGATCTGCACGAGTCTTTTCACACGGCGAGTAATTGAGCTCACTCCTTGTAGCTTCCGGGTGACAAAGTAAATGGCATTTTCTACCCGAGAGTCTTTCTTCTCTTGAGCAAGCATAGCCCCAAGCTGCCGTGTACGTGACGGTGAGATAGAAGCGAGAAGAGGCTTGTCTATGTGGGGGCATAGTACCGGGGGATGTACTAAGTATGCCTTGATGCGGTCAAAGGCGTCTTGGCATTCTTCGGTCCATTACGTGTCCACATTCTTCTTCATGAGCTTGAAGATGGGCTCGCACATAGTAGTCAGGCGATTGACAAAGCGGGCGATGTCTTGCAATTTACCCATGAAGCTTTTGACTTACATGCAGGTTTGAGGTGGCCTCATATCCATGATAGCTTTGATCTTTCGGGGTCAACTTCTATACCTCGCTCCGTGACCATGTACCCGAGCACTTTTCCCCTTGTCACTCAGAAGGTGCATTTGGCGGGGTTTAGTCTCATGGAATCTTTGTCTCGGCCTCTCGAAAGAATTTTCGTAGGTCAACAAAGTCTTTGCCCACCTTCTCCTTTGGAGTGGATTATCATGTCGTCTACGTAGACCTCAATCTCCTTGTGGATCATGTCATGAAAAAGTGCGGTCGCTGCCCTTTGGTAAGTAGCCCCGGCATTCTTGAGCCGAATGGCATTCTTTGTATAACAGTAGGTTCCCCGCGGTGTGGTGAAGGCATCTTTTCTTGGTCTTCCTCGGCCATCTTGATCTGGTTGTAGCTGCAAAACCATCAACGAAGGATTTGACTTCGTAGTTGGCGGTGGAGTCCACCGGGATGTCTATGTTTGGCGAGAGGGTAGTCGTCTTTGGGGTGGCCTTGTTCGGATCTCGGAAATCCACACGGCGCACCTTCCCATTGGCCTTGGTTACGGTCACGATGTTGGACAACCATGTCGGGTATTCAATAACTACGATGAATCCTACCCGATAGCTTCTCAATTTCTTCTTTGACTGTAGAGACCATTCCGGCTTGATCTTTCTCGGTTTACGCTGCGGCTTGGCATCGGGTGCTAGAGGGATTACGTGTTCTACTATCGAGCTGTCTAGCCCCAGGCATATCTTTGTATGACCATGCAAACACGTCGACGTATTCTACGAGCGGCTCGATTAGTCTGTCCCTTTCAACCCCCTGGAAGAAGCTTCCAATCTGTGTCTCTTTAGGTTCCTCAATAGTACCCAAGTTCACACTTATCAAAATCTCCTCGGCGGCTTGGGCCCGGTTTTCCTCTTTTACGAAACACCTTAAAGATTTCTTTAATGTATTGTTCGTTTAGTGTGTTTGCATCTTGTTCAAATGATTCATTATTAAGCTTTGTTAAGTTTTGAGTTAATTTATCATTTGTTAAGTTGGCAATAAGAGGATAATCGAGAAAGATTTGTCATTTCATTCA
This sequence comes from Adenophora triphylla var. japonica, assembly GCA_022495995.1. Taxonomy (NCBI): domain Eukaryota; kingdom Viridiplantae; phylum Streptophyta; class Magnoliopsida; order Asterales; family Campanulaceae; genus Adenophora; species Adenophora triphylla. The sequence goes on along the minus strand of JAFEMH010000108.1, from coordinate 943,041 downwards.
AGATAAGGGGAAAGATGACATCGATTACATTTTCATAATCCTCGGGCGTGAGGCCTTCGGATGACTACGAGGGTAGGAATTCGAAGATTCTGACTCAAGCGAAAAGACAACATAGACTCTGGACCCTACACTACTTATTGACTCGAGGGGAACTTGACAAGGGTTGGACCAGGGATCTCGCTCCTTCTTCTTTGTTGCCACAGGGAGTAGCGATCTTGCCGGCGTTGTTCGAGAAAGTTGGAGACTACGGGCGATCAAAGCTTGCCGGAAATCATTAACGGGCAGTCTTGTGGAAAGATGGTGAGAGGAACTAAAGTAACTTGTTGCAATCTTTCGGCTAGCTCTTCCGTGCTGGACTCATTGGTGAAAGTCGGCTCATCTTATCAATGCCTTGCGATAACTCATTTTCTCTTTGCTTGATCTTGGACACCACGACCTTGTCGGTGTAGCCAATAGAAGGGTTGGCTGGATAATCTTTGATGAAGTCTTCTTGAGAGGGGGTCTTAATTCTTCCTCGGCGCTACGTATTCAATAGGCTTTACGTGTTACGCTTCTAGATCTGCTAGCTTCTCATTGAACTTTACGATGGCCACAAATTCAGCACTTTACGCTTCAAGAGGATCACTTTGTACACGGGGTATCGAGTGGGCGTGCTTGGGGTGACGGGTTCCTTGACGGGTTCCTTGGCATAAGCGACATAGTAGTCGAACTTGCTGAAGGCTCTCCTAAAGTTCCTACGCTCTTGTCCCCGACTTCATATCTTTCCTTAAGCCTGCTTTGTGTGGACTTTCTCTTCTTCTTCTTCCTTGAAGGAGCGTCCTCATTGATCCATTCTTGATACTCATACTCGAGGCGGTCTTCGCAATCACATACATCATACCGAGATGTGAGGCTTGGGTTGAGCCCAGGATAGCCCCTCCCATTGCTTGGTCATTACCGTGGTGGATTACCATGTTGGCCATTTGACAGAAAAGGCGACAAAGCGAGGATTACGCGAGCTGTGCGAGGATTCTGCGCTAACAAGTCGGCGACCCGGTGTTCTCACCCACTTCTTTCTCATTGCGGGAAAGGGATAGGAAAGGTTTAGACTCGGGGTAGGTGTTTAGAGGTGAAGGCTCGGGCAATATGCAAATTAGAATCTTCAAGTTTACTTAAAACAGTGTCTTTTATTAATATCTATTTGGTTGGAAAAGGGGTTACGCCCTTCTTTTTCACAACTACTCTAGATCTGGATCGGTGGGTTCCGTCACTACGTCTATAAGCCCCTCGTATTCCACTGTATTTCGACCTCCCGGGGTGGACGGCCCGGGCGAGGTCCTATAGGGCACGCGGATCCCACCGACCGAGTAAAGAACGCTCCTATCGGGTCTAGCGGGTCATAGGACCTTTCAACGCACGAGCGATGCGGATTATAGTCAAGGCAATACCGGGAAAGTCTCGTCTCTGCGCCTTGACGGATCTTTGACGAGTTTCGCTTGAGCGAATGACGGTTTTGACTTTCGGTAATGTCCGAGAATATAATAGGCATGGGTCGGGCGGCAAAGCCGGATGACACGGTGTCACATTGAACTTCGTTGCATACGCGGTGCGCGAGTCGGAATCGAAGTCAATGCCGGTCAAGATCTTGCCAATTTTTCCTTGTCGGAATTTTGGCGGAGCTTTGCTTGAGCGAAAGATCTTTTATTTTGGCAAAGACTTGGTCTTGACTCTTACGCATTTCCGTGCGGGTCAAGGTCAATAGTCAATGTCGGAGTTGAGATCTCGCCACGATTTTTCCTTGTCGGAATTTCGGCGAGAATTTCGCTTGAGCGAAAATCTTGGTTTCCGTTATGAACTAAGGCTTGACCTTTACGAGGGTATGCAAGCTGGGCTATATGACACGGACTAGACCAAAAACCAACCAAAAGTCACGGTTTTTTGAAACGTGTGACACGGTGTGCATTGGTCGACCTTTGCTGCCATGGGGAGGTTGGGATGATTCCGTGCGCGCCGGGAGCATCGTAAGGCTGTCCGTGTGCAGTGGAACCACCCTCGGGTTTGAAGGACGTGCGTGCAAAAGTGTACGGGATATATCGGAGTGCGCGTAGTGTGCGGTCTCTAAAAATGTTCCTTTTTGAGTTAAAACGAGATTTTCATAAATGTGTTTTAAAGGAATGATTTTCGGGACGGGGAAAATGCAACACATAAGCACGTAAATTTTAAGGAGCCCCGGTCGGTCATGGATGAATAGCCCCAAGCTGCTAGGGCTGCCAGATTAACCATGATTTTCTGGTGGAATTGCCCTTTGAGGTCGTATGGTCGAGAATCCTATGAGGATTAGCCGTACGGCTTGCATGGATCAATTTTCCGGGTTCCACTCCTTTTGCTATTTTTCGGGTTATTTCCCGTTTCAAAGTATGCACAGATTCCAAGATGCAAATGATGCAATGCATGGTAAAAGAAAGCAAGCACGATTAATGAAATCGGCGATGGGAGTCTAACCCGCTCAAAGGGAAAAGCTTTTTGTATTTTTTTCAAAGTTTTTTTCAAAAAAGGGATCTTGGTACGTGGGATTGTTAAACCACCTTGTTATCCCAAGCCCGGGTTAGGGAGCGATACGGGAAGGGTAAGTGGGGTCCACCTATATACCAAGTATCGACTTTTGTTTTGAAAATAAAGCTTTTCTCCTTTGGGATGATCCCAGTAGTCGCCATGGCGTGAATGTGTGCCCAAATTCTTTTGTTTATTGGAATTCACGCGAGTTTGAAGACATCCGAGTTATTTGAAAAACGGAGTCGCCACGCCATTTTGATTACCTCAAAACTTTGAAAAAAGGTTTTATGGGTTCGGAGGTTAAGTTACCCCTTGGGAAGAACGTTTGGCGTTCACCCAAAGTGCCTTGCCGGAGCAAGTCTCCCTAGATTTCATTAATCGTGTTTGCTTGCGTGCTTTCTTTGTGTGCATGTGTTTGAAAATAAGGGGGAATGTCCCAAGTTGTCTTCGGACGTACAAACCATTTGTTGGTTGTCGCTCGGGATTCCTTGGAATTTATGTATTTGGGATTATGATCCCGTCCTCATCTTATGACTTATGATCATCGCATTTTAAACCTCGGGACCCTCGGGACTTGCGTGATCGAGAGAATGACTCTCTTTTGGGTCAAAGATGAGGTTCTTTAGGAAGGAATGTCCTTAGCCCATCAATCCTACGCTTTAAGACGGTCGAGCTCGTATAGAGGCTTCATACTCATTCTTAAGCGATAATCGGAGATATAGGGTTCAAGGTTATCCTTTTCCTAAAGAAATCATGAACCTTTAATGGAAGGAACGATGCAAAGATGAGAACTTTTACACCGGTCCGTTCCAAGGTTAGGGGAAAAGGGAAATGCATGATAAAAAAAATGACTCTTTAATGAAAAGATGACATTTTGGTTTTAGCAAATGATGCTTTTTGATTTAAAGAAATGATCTTTATGCAAATGATGCATAAAGATTTGATTTTTATGCAAATGATGCATTGAAAAAAAGGGGTTTTGATGCAAAGGATGCATTTTTATTGAAAAAGATTTGATCTTTGTATGCAAATGATGCATAAAGATAACATTTTTATTGGAAAATAGGGATTTTAGGTGCAAAGGATGCACCTTTATGAAAAAGACTACATTTTTATGACAAATGAGGTCTTAATGCATGCAACGGGAAAGGGGTGATAAAGATATGATCTTTATGAATAAATGCCAAGTCCCAAGCAAGATATATGAATGCAATGAGCAAGTATATCAATTAAAATGCAAGGTTAGGGCGTGCGAGGTTACCAATCGTTTCCTTCGCTTCTTCGGACGGAGCTAGGAGGAGAGGTTCTTCTTGGGTCTTCAAGGAGGAGGGAGATGGCTTCTTGAGCTTCTTCTTCGCCTTCTTGAGCCTTCAAGGGTTTTTCTTCACGTACGGACTGCTATGGAGTGTGTGTGTGTGATTGTTTGTGTTGTTGTTGTTGTTGAAATGGGTAGAGGAAGGCTCTATTTATAGGCAGTCTGGATAAGGCTAATGAAGCCGTGCGGCTGCAGGCCCTTTGCAAATGAGGCCGTGCGGTCTTATCCACAATGACTCAGCATTCTAGAACCATGCAAGGTGGCATTATTCTAGAAGCTTCTCCCTAATTAAAAAAAACGTGTTTTCTTAATTAGGAAGGCTCCTTACAGCCCTAATTTAAATTTGGACTGTTCCAGGACATTTCCGGAACACTAGGAAAGTCCGGGGAATTACCGGAAAACTTACCGAAATGTCGGGAAAATTAACCGGAAGGCATGAGCCAGATTTGGGTACTTACAGTGGTGAATATTTGAGCCAAGAGTTTGACAATCATCTCAAAACTGTGAAATCGTTTCAAAGTTGACTCCACCCGGAACACCACATTATATGGTGTCTGAGAGGAGGAATTGAACCTTGTAGGACATGGTTCGTTCGATGATGTGTCAAGTTGACTTTCCTATTTCCTTTTGAGGATATGCATTAGAAATGATGCGGTTACACTGAATCGAGTCCCTACTAAATTGGTTCCAAAGGCACCACATGAGATGTGGCATGAAAGAAAACTTAGTTTGTCTTTCATGAAGATTTGGGGTTGCAAAACTTATATGAAGAGACTTGTCTCTGATAAGTTAGCGCCAAATCTGACAAGGTTATTTTTGGACATTAATTTTACAACCGCAAAGAGAACAAAATGTTCGTTGCTCTGTATAATTCGTTTCTTGAGAAATAGTTTCTCAATAAAGAATTTAGTGGGAGTAAAATTAATCTTGAAAAAGTTCAAGAACCTGAAAATGACATAGAACCAAGAGTAGAGACAAAACCAAGTTCACAAGGAGTTGTGAAACCGGTTCAAGGTACACAAGACCATCGTAGATCAGATAGGTTACAATCCGAACTCAAGAAATATTGATTTCTCGTTTCAGAAAGTAATAAAGTGGAAGTCATTGAGAATGAAGATCCTACTTCCTATCTAGAGGCGATGTCCACTCCTAAATTTGGATAAATGGTTAGGAACCATGGAGTCCGAATTACAATCCATGTTTAATGATCAAGTTTGGAACTTGATTGAGATACCTGAAGGTGTGAAAACTAAAGGGTGCAAGTAGGTCTTCAAGACCGACATGGATGGAAGGTGTATACTTTCATGACTAAGAATTGTAGCAAAGGGATTTAGGCAAATTCATAGTATTGACTATGTTGAAATCTTTTTGCCAGTTACAATGGTGAAGTCTGTTAGAGTTTCAATTGCCATTATCACATATTGTGACTATGTGATATGACAAATGGATGTCAAACGACTTTCTTAAAATGGAAAGATTCTTAAGGATGTGTATAGTACACAACCCGAAGTTTTGTCTATCCAAGAAATTCTAATAAAGTATGCATGTTGCAAAGACCCATGAGATGGGTTGAAGCAAGCTTCAAGGAATTGGAATCTTCATTTTGATGAATCGGTCAAAAGTTTGACTTCATCAAGTACGAAGATGAAACTTGTGTATACATGAAATTCAGTGGGAGCGTAGTATTATTTCTACTGTTTTATTACAATGATATCTTACTCATTGGAAAACAAAGTTCCGACACTTAAGACTGTCAAGTCCTAGTGAAGGAAAGTTCTCTAAATGAAAGATATGGTGAAGCCGCTTACATCCTTGGCATCAAGATCTATAGAGATAGATCTAAAAGGATAAATTGGTTTGAGTCAAAATACTCACATTGACAAGATTCTTAGATGATTCTAAGAAAGGTAACTTGTCAATGGGTCATGGTGTTACTCTTAGCAAGACTCATTGTCTTATGACAACTGATGAGTAAAAGGGGAATGAATGAAGTTCCATATGCTCCGGCATTTGGATCTGTCATGTATGCCATGATTTGTACTAGACCCAACGTCACGTATGCTCTAAGCATGACGAGTCGATACCAATCTGATCCTGATATGAACCATTGGATGGCAGTTGAGACGATCCTTAAGTACTTAAGAATAACTAAGGGTACATACTTGGTATTCGAAAGGTTGGAAGTTAATCTTGTTGTAAGGGTTACACAAATGCTAGCTTCCAAACTGACAAAATTAATTTAAAATCGCAATTAGGATTTGTGTTTATGCTTATTAGAGGTGCAATTTTGTTGGAAGAGTTCCAAGCAGAAAATCGTAGCCGGTTCTTGTAGACACCCCATTCTGAACCCATCGGATCACATTTATACCGCTCTAAGTCTCGCTTTGAGTCAAGAAGTAGAAATCCATCATTTCGTCATGTTTCGTTAAGTTTTGACTAACCACCGTTAGTTTGGGACTAAACTGCATACGAGATAACGAGGGAAGGACAGAATTGTCCACAGACTGCAATATCTCGCGCGGAATGACGTGTCTCGCGCGAGGTAAAGGTGTTCTGCAGAATGCAGATAGCAGTTTCTTCGTCGATTTCAACCTCTTTTCGGGATAAAACTTCATCCATCCGGCCAACCAATGAATTTTGGAGTCTGGAACCTTCTCAAGGTGTTTGATCTCATCTTCAACACCTCTCCAACACCTATAAATACCTGAAGACTTTCAGTATTTCAGGGGTCCACAATCCCAACAATCCTCCTACATTTATTAGTTTCTCTCCTTGAAAGATTCCTGTAAATCACCCCTAAAATCACCTCAAAGTTTGTTTGTCAACCTTGTTGATAAATAAACATCAAGATCCGAGTCAAGGACTGAGGCGAAGCTCTGTCCGTGTCAAGATTCGATTCTAAACTTGAGTCGAAACTCTGCCCGAATCACCTCAAGCAAGGTAACCTCTATTTTCCTTTCTAATTGATTGTTAGAGTGGTATAAATACATAGAATCTAGGATCGGCCTAGAGCCTCCCTAAATCATGGGGATGGTCTCGAAGCAATCGATACTACATTCCGTTTAACCCCGTTAAATGGATCTTTACTTTATTTTTTATCTTGAAATATTCTTCTTTTTGAAAATCTCTCTTTTCTTTAGCAAGACCGATCTCCGGATTGGGTGGAATGGGTGCTCCTTGACCTTTCCATTCCATAACCTAAGCCCCGAATCCAAAAATCTCTTTCAAAAATGGTTTTTCTATGTTTCCAAACGAATAATATAGGTGGCGACTCAAAAAGATGTTCAAAAAAGGATAGAAAGAAATCCGCGCATCGCTACAGGGGCGACTCCGCTGGGGAAAATTAATTAAGAGGCTTAAACTTGTGTCAAAATTAAAATAGAGATTTTCAAAAAAATAATAAATAAATTCGTTTTTTGCTCCAGATTAGGCATATCTCGCACGAGATATCTTATCCCGCGCGAGATATCGCTTCGGCAATCTGGTGTCTTCTGGTTTTCCCTGTTCATCTCAAAGTCCAAGACAAGAGTCGAACACGCAAGGGGATCCTGCATTCATTATCTGTAGAGTTCCTTCATCTTAAGGCCTCCCTTAAGATGTCGAACTCGAATCCGTATTTTAGTTTAAATAATTGATTGTTATTTATAAACTGCGTGTGATTGGGTTTTATTTTATTAAAGTCCGGCCCATTGGGAATTCGGGAGTTGTAATTAATTTATTCATATCTCTCTCATTATTTGGAACTACGATGGCCTGAGTCTTCCTAAATTGGGAGAAACGTAGGCAACCATTTGGTGCGATCACTATTTGTTTTCCTTTCTTTTTTCAAAAAAAAAAATCTCTATTTTTATCTATCACCTAGATTGACTATCACACACGCGCACTCATGATATATCTGTCATTGCACAGCATACCCTCCATAAACCCGGGACCCACACTAAGGACGGATGACGGTAACCACCTAGTCGCCGGTCTCTCCGAAGTTGGATCATCCCACTCTGCGTATTCAATCCACCTAGATTGTCATATCGCACGGAGCCTAGCCTTCCAGCCCTGCATCGCCACATTTTCATGTAGATTGTCCTTTTAGGATCACTCCGTGACCGGTCGGTTTGACTTGGTAATCTTTTCTTGTTTTTGACCAAAATAAAGCCATGTAAAATTGACAATAAAGAAGGACTCAGAAAAGTCCCTCGGAAAAGTCCCTTCGAAAAAGTCCCTTCGGAATGACCCTTTCGGATGTCCCTTTAAAAGAAAAAAATAATATATATCCTTCAAAAACAATCTTACATGGCTTTGTTTTACAAAAACCGAATTGATTGCTTTGTCGTTAGGTTCTGATAAAGGCCTTAGAAACCTCTCAAAACGGATTCTCTGTTCCGATAAAAAATTAGGTCTAATAAAAATCGACTTTCCGTGTGATTGTCTCGTGCGAGATTACCTATCTCGCGCGAGATAATGTCTCTGTTTGCTGTGTTTGAGCCTGAACCGTTTAAGCCTGCTTCCGACTCGTTAAGCTAGATATGATCCGGACGTCATCTCTGCATCTCTTCTGTCAGTTTTCCGAAGCTACTCAAGACTCCCAACACAATGTCTACTGAAAAGCACGTCATCACCAAGAAGGGCCTTGAACAATGAACTCTACAAGAGTTGACCAAGTCCCTTGTCGCTGAAATGGAACATGTGGAAGGTTGGAGAGAAGCTTTCGATTTACCTTCCACCCGCATTGCTAGAGATTTTCGGAGGATGGAAAGTGGCTCCGACAGCGGGCAATCATCTGTGCAAGAAGATCTAAGTGACATCAAGGCTCAACTCGCCAAAGCCATGCAGCAAATTGACAACAACGATGCATGGCATAACTTGAAAGAATCCATCCAAGCTGACAAGACAAAGATGCTGATTGAAGAACTTGAAGAGGTCAAAAGCGAACTCGAGGCTATAACCCAAAAGTGTATCACTCTCGAAGCCCACATTGAAGATGACATTGATGAGAGGGTCAAGTATTGCCTCAATACTCTTTACCATGACCTCAAGGAACAAATGGAAGCAGAATATCAGTCTCGCCACAACGTCTTTGTGCAACACTACGAGAACCATATTCGAGACCTCCACAATCAAATGGCTAAGCGAAGGAATGGTAGGATCTTCTCCGACATTGGAAGGATCTCTCTCGGTCATCTCTTCAGAAGTCTTCACAAGGATGGAAAATTGAAACCAATGGAAGGCTACATACCTAAGAAGGAAGGACGAGCTCCACACCTCTACTGCTACTACCATCAATGCCATGGCCACCATACCGATGATTATTTCAACCTGAAGAACGCAGTCCAAGACTTGATTGACAACGACGCCATCATAATTTGTCCAAGCGGTGGCATAGTTTGGATGAATTCAAGAAAATGAGGGATCTCTTTCTTTTTCAGTCATTTACTTTATTTGCAAAAGAAACGATTAGTAGTCTAGTCTAGTTTGGGTACTACTTGCCTAAAATACTCATTTGTGGGCAAGAGTATCAAGTTTGCTTTTCAATAATAGTTAGTCAGTATTTTCCCTTTTCAATTCTGATTACCTGTTTCAATCGAAAGCACTGTGAATGTCATAGAAACTTGCAACGAAAACGATTACTCCAAGGCACTTCAGTTTTCTGGAAACCTTCCTGTTTGGAGAATGATGCAAGCAAAAGGATACTTCCCTGGCTTGGGACTTGGAAAACATTTGCAAGGGATGACGGAGCCACCACCGGTTCCCTCACCACACACGAAGCATGGCCTAGGATACATCATTTCCATCCACGATGGAGATGACGAAGAAGAGTGGGACTTCACTCAAGTCAAGTGGGAAGTAACCGCATACAAAGGCCACAATGACCCAAAGGTCAAAGATTGCAACCTCAAGCCATATCGAAAGACACTCAATGGCTACTTCGTCCGGGAAGGGGAAAGCATCCCATACTTTATCTTTTCAGAACCATGGACTGACGATAAAGGAAAGCGCCAACCGGGGTTTGAAATCTTCAGCGACTGCGATGCTTCACCAGATGAAACAGAACCCGTCTCACTAATCCCTAAAGATTTGTGGGGCACGAAGGCAGAAATGACAAGCAAATGGGACATTGTGTTGGGAGAAGACATGCTGCGACAGTTTGAAGACCTGTGCCGGTAGAAAATAGCCAGATCCATGCAATCTCCAAGGGGGACGCTCCAACTATTGATTACACAAGGCTAATACAGAAATGTGATGAGACAATTCTAAACTGGCACGTCACCGGAGGACCAGTTGTTGATGAAGACTTCATGATCAAAGAGCTTGGTTGTTCTCCCCATCCTTGCAGGAAGATAGGCCCTGTAACTTTCACATTAGAAGCAGGCTCCCCCTCTGATAAACTCACTCAAGAGGAAATCGAGGCAGTGGCCGAACATGTATTCCCTTACTTCCTTAATGAAAACTTTGATCTTTTCGAGTACCCTGAGATTGCTAACATCGTGAATGACGAATTAACTAATAATAATCAATATGACGAACATGTTAATAATGAATCATACGATGAGATAGATCAAGAAAACGAACAAATTTTAAAAGAATTAGCAAAGCAAGTAGGTCGTTGTGGAAAGAATGGCCATGTTGACAACGAGGAAATGCAAACGGTTAATATCGGGACAACAGAAGACCCCAGAGAAACAAAGATCGGCAGCTTCTTCAAGGGGGAAGACAGAGAAACCTTGACACAGCTCCTTAGAGAATATGTCGACGTCTTTGCTTGGTCCTACAAAGATATGCGTGGGTTGAATCAGTCAATTGTAGAGCACAAGATACCGCTGCTACCCAACGCCAAGCCAGTCAAACAGAAACTGCGCAGAATCAAGCCAGAATGGTCAATGCAAGTGAAAGAAGAGATCATGAAACTCTTGAACGTGGGGTTTATCAAAGTGATCGAGTATCCGGAATGGCTAGCAAACACGGTACAAGTAGCCAAGTCGAATGGGAAAATACGAGTCTGTGTCGATTTCAGAGACTTGAACAAAGCATCCCCTAGAGATGACTTCCCACTACCAAACATAGACATGTTGGTCGACACCACAGCAGCATACGAAGTCCGCTCATTCGTCGATGGCTTCACAGGGTATAATCAAATCCTCATGGCAGAGGAGGATCAGCACAAAACGGCATTCATCACACCTTGGGGGACGTTCTGTTACACAGTCATGCCGTTTGGTCTCAAGAACGTTGGGGCTACTTATCAAAGGGCAGTCACGACATTATTCCATGACATGATCCACAAGGAAATAGAGGTGTACGTGGACGATATGATTGTCCACTCAAAAGGGACAGATGGTCAGCACTTCAAAGATCTCAGAAAATTCTTCAATCGACTGAGACAACACAAGATGAGGCTCAACCCCGCAAAATGCTCATTCGGAGTGGTCAAAGGAAAAGTCTTAGGGTACATGGTCACCGAGCGCGGCATAGAAGCAGACCCCGCCAAGATAAAGGCCATCATAGACATGCCTCCACCCAGAACGCAGAAGGAAGTAAAGGGATTCATGGGCAGACTCCAGTATATCAGTCGATTCATCAATCAACTGACTACAATGTGCGATCCTATCTTCAAGCTACTTAAGAAAAATGCACCTCAAGAGTGGACCGAGGAATGTCAAGAAGCATTCGAGGAAGTTAAGCATTACTTAACTTCCCCACCCATCCTGGTTCCACCACACAAGGAAAAGCCCTTAAAGCTATACCTCACGGTTACTGACAACGCACTAGGGGCTATGCTCGCTCAAGAACAGCCTGCTTCACACACAGAGAATGCCATCTACTTTGTCAGCCGCAGATTCCAAGGCAGCGAGATCAACTACTCTCCACTCGACAAATCTTGCGCTGCTCTTGTTTGGGTATCACAAAGGCTAAAGCACTATATGGAAGCCTTCCCGGTTCGTCTCATTGCAAGAATGGATCCTTTGAAGTATATCCTAGACAAATCAAATTTGTCTTCGAGACTGGCTAAATGGTACTTCATGCTCGCGGGATATGATATCACTTACGTCACTCAGAAATCCGTCAGGGGGAGTGTATTCGCAGATCAGTTGGCCGAATTTCCTTGTGACGAAGCGAAGGGGGAAGACCCGCGATTCCCTGATGAAGACATCATGAGTATAGAAGACGAAAATAAGTGGCAATTATTTTTCGATGGCGCAGCCAACAAGAGAGGGTTCGGCATTGGAATGTTGTTGGTAGACCCTGATGACATCTATACTCCACTAGCAATACGTCTTGACTTTGACGCCACCAACAACACCGCAGAATATGAGGCTTGTATAGCGGGGCTTGAAGCATCCCTAGAACGCAACGTGACCGAACTTGAGGTATTCGGGGACTCCCAGTTAATCATCAATCAGACACTGAAGAAGTGAAGGATCCAAGATCCAACCCTTCAAAGATACAGTGCCCACCTCCAAGAGTTGGCGCAACAATTTCAGGATGTCTCGTTCCAGTATCTTCCTAGAGACAAAAATCGGTTTGCAGACGCATTGGCCACACTCGCTTCCTTGGTCGAAATCCCTAAAGGAAAGGCATTCAAACCCTTCAAAATAACACGGCGTTCAACTCCTGCCTACTTGTGATGATGTTGCCATTCGCGGGAAAATTCGATTTTTGCGTTTCTTTGAAAAACCAAATAAAACCGGAAAACGGAGTCGCCACGCCATTTTAATTTTGAAGGCCAAAACTTTGAAAAAAGCCCGAGATCAGAGATTTAGGTTCGGAGGTCATGTTACGCGTCGGGAAGGACGTTAGTGTGCACCCGACGCGCCTCGTAAAACGAGTCTTCCAAGCTGAAAATCATTTGTGTGTGTGTGTGTGTGTGTGTTTTGGCCAAAATAAGTTGAAACTCAGAAAAGTAAAAATTGGGATATCTTTTTAAGACTTTAAACTGATCCCATGATTTTTTAGAAGATTTTTGGATTGAGATTTGGTACTCAAAAGACCTTTTGAAGTTGAGAGTCATTTCTGCCAGAATGAAAAAGGCAGTGGACCTTTGATTTTGAAAGGGATTCAAGGGTCTTAAAACTTCATAATCTGGATAAACTCAGAGAATGAAAGTTGTTCTAGACACCTTAAATAAAGTTTGTGCGAAGGAATTTTCCATTTTGGAGAAGATTTGAGGGGTCAAAACCTTCTGGAAACCTCAGATATGAGATCTGGATTCTCAGAAGCTGATGAACTAGCCTCTGAAAGAAAATTTGAAAAGAGGAGTTTTACTCACCCAAAAAATAAGGTAAAAATATGTCTGGAAAGCTCTGGATGTTGGCTACAAAAAGTATTTTGTAGTCAACACCAAATTCCAAGTTCATATGTGTCCAAAAATTAAGACCATGGACTGAGGTCTGAGAAAATTGCTACTGGACAGCAACTTCTCAAGAAAGAAAATATGATTTTAAGGGGGGTTTTGCATCCATGCTTGTCCCCATTTCCCTAGGTTTTGGTTAGTGATCACTAGACATTTTAGTGGTGAATCAACTATACCAAACCATCCTTGGGGTACATTAGGACTAAGCATTTCATTTGCTTGGGAAGGGGAATTTTATCCTTTGAAATCAAGATTTTATGCTTGAAAATGGTTTTTAGGGTTTTGAAAATGAGTTTTCTTTGCAAGAAAGTAAGAAAGCTTAAAAATAATTTTGATCTTTGTAGAAGATCATCCATGGAGATGGTCTTCCATGGTGATCTTCTTAGATCTAGAGCAAGAAGATGAAAGAACTACATTTTGTAGTTTGAAGATGCATGCATGGTTGAGATTTAGGGTTAGGAGGAGGAGGGTTTACCAATCTTCCTTGTGTTCTTGAGTGTTTGGCTTGAGTGTATGAGTGTTTAGGATTTAATATGAGAGTGAGTGGATGAATATGAGTTGGGAAAGATTGAGAGAAAAAGGTGACAATTCTTGAAGAATTCTCACCGTTTTCTCTCTATATTTCGCCAGAGGTTCGGTGCAAAATGTGTTCTTCCTCTTTATTTTTGTGGACTCGGAGGGCTCAATTTATAGCCCTCTGAAAATAGCAAAGATGTCCGCGCGGATGGATCCGATCGCGTGCACGTTCATTAATTGCCGTCGTGCTTTGGACACAAGGAATAATCTTTTTCAAAATTCAAATTGACCACCGATTATGTTTCCAAAGATTTCTATTTGTGGTTTTATTCTTTTGTTTTTCTTTTTAAGATTCTTTTTAAGGTTTAACCTTAAATAACAATGCCCATTTTACCCTCACTTTGTTAGAAATGTTAGGATAGTTAGGAATTGTTAGAAATGTTATAACTTTCGTTAATTTTCTAACGAAAATTCTAACAAGCTCAAATTGGAGCACTTACGCAGCCCTCGGCGACGGCGCTTTCAAGGAAGCGGGGTCGTCGATAAGAGTAAGGCTCCATATTTGGCAGATGATCGAGTGATCGGGTGGCCGAACCTAGCGATAGGCTATCTACGTATCCCGAATGGGAATCAAGCCGTCGTAGTTCGGGTCTTTGACCCCGGAGATGATGGCGTTTAGGTGCCTCGAACCCGATGAGCGAGTTCTGGCCGGTTACCGGAAAGAAACTCGCTGGGATAAGAGATGACCATTTTTGGTCTCGATGGCTATCCGCTCCGCTGGGATAGGAATGACCATTTTTGGTCTCGACGGTATCCGCTCCGCCGGGGATTTTTGCGATTTATCGCTTTCCTAGTGATAGCGTCTTAGGTGCCTCGAACCTTGATGATGGCGTTTTAGGTGCCTCGAACCTTGAGATGGCGTTTTAGGTGCCTCGGACCTTGAGATGGCGTTTAGGTGCCTCGAACCTCAAGATGGCTTTTTAGGTGCCTCGACCTTGATGATGATGGCTTTTAGGTGCCTCGGACCTTGATGATGGCGTTTAGGTGCCTCGGACCTTGATTGATGGTGGCTTTTTAGGTGCCTCGGACCTTAATTTGAAATGGCCTTTCGGTGGACTTCGCCGCCGAAGGAGAGGGTGACCGCTTTGGGTCGAGGGGCCGGGACCTAATGACGATAGGCTACCTACGTATCCCTAGTGGGAATCAAGCCCTTTCGTAGTTCGAGTACTACTCGAGATTCCGTTGGCTTTTGGGATTCCGTTAACTTTGTCCTAGCCTTCGACGTTCTTTGCTGGAAAATACGTCGTCTGATTTTGATGAAATCGGATCCTTATCTTTTTGACTCGCTGTGAGATTTTGATGAAAGATACGGGATCTCGTTATCTTTCTCGTGGCACTCGGTCTTACTGGGAAGATTTTTGATGAAAGATACGGATCTCGTTATCTTTCTCGGGCACTCGGTCTTACGTTTGATCGCCGGGGTAATTTTGATGAAAGATACGGGATCTCGTTATCTTTCTCGGGGCACTTGGCCTTACGCTTGACTCACGGGGCAATTTTGATGAAAGATACTGGATCTCGTTATCTTTCTCGTGGCACCTTGCCTTACGCTTTGACCGCCGGTAATTTTGATGAAAGATACGGGATCTCGTTATCTTTCTCGGCACTCGGCCTTACGTTTGATCGCCGGGGCAATTTTGATGAAAGATACGGGATCTCGTTATCTTTCTCGTGGCACTCGGCCTTACGCTTCGATCGCCGGGAAGATTTTGATGAAAGATACGGATCTCGTTATCTTTCTGGGCACTCGGTCTTACGTTTCGATCGCCGGGGCAATTTTGATGAAAGATACGGATCTCGTTATCTTTCTCAGGGCACTCGGCCTTACGTTTGACCGCCGGGAAGATTTTGATGAAAGATACGGGATCTCGTTATCTTTCTCGTGGCACTTGCCTTACGCTTCGATCACGGGGAAGATTTTGATGAAAGATACGGATCTCGTTATCTTTCTGGCACTCGGCCTTACGCTTCGATCGCCGGGGGTAATTTTGATGAAAGATACGGATCTCGTTATCTTTCTCGTGGCACCGGTCTTACGCTTCGAGCCGGGAAGATTTTGATGAAAGATACTGGATCTCGTTATCTTTCTCTGGCACTCGGTCTTACGTTTGACCGCCGGGAAGATTTTGATGAAAGATACGGATCTCGTTATCTTTCTCGGGCACCTTGGCCTTACGTTTTACCGCCGGGTAATTTTGATGAAAGATACGGGATCTCGTTATCTTTCTCTGGCACTCGGCCTTACGTTTGATCGGGGCAATTTTGATGAAAGATACGGGATCTCGTTATCTTTCTCGGGGCACTCGGTCTTACGCTTCGATCGCCGGGGAAGATTTTGATGAAAGATACGGGATCTCGTTATCTTTCTCGAGGCACTCGGTCTTACGCTTTGACTGCCGGGAAGATTTTGATGAAAGATACGGATCTCGTTATCTTTCTCGGCACTCGGTCTTACGTTTGATCGCTGGGAAGATTTTGATGAAAGATACGGATCTCGTTATCTTTCTCGTGGCACCTTGGCCTTACGCTTGACCGCCGGAAGATTTTGATGAAAGATACGGGATCTCGTTATCTTTCTCGTGGCACTCGGCCTTACGCTTTGACCGCCGGAAGATTTTGATGAAAGATACGGGATCTCGTTATCTTTCTCTGGCACTCGCCTTACGCTTGATCGGGGCAATTTTGATGAAAGATACGGGATCTCGTTATCTTTCTCGGGGCACTCGGTCTTACGTTTGGCTAGGGGAAGATTTTGATGAAAGATACGGGATCTCGTTATCTTTCTCGGGGCACTCGGTCTTACGCTTTGATCGCCGGGTAGATTTTTGATGAAAGATACGGATCTCGTTATCTTTCTCGGGGCACTCGGTCTTACGTTTCATCGCCGGGAGATTTTGATGAAAGATACGGGATCTCGTTATCTTTCTCGGGCACTCGGCCTTACGTTTGACCGCCGGGGTAATTTTGATGAAAGATACGGATCTCGTTATCTTTCTCGGGCACTCGGTCTTACGTTTGACCGCCGGGGTAATTTTGATGAAAGATACGGGATCTCGTTATCTTTCTCGGGGCACTCGGCCTTACGTTTGACTCGCCGGAAGATTTTGATGAAAGATACGGGATCTCGTTATCTTTCTCGGGCACTCGGTCTTACGTTTGACTCGCCGGGGTAATTTTCTTGACAAGGGGCCGACTTTGGTTAACTTTGGTTAACTCGTCAAGTTGGGACCGAATTGCAGTAGTCCCGAAATTTTAAGGGGCAAAAGGGTCATTTTGACCCTTGCAATCCTATCCGCGCGGATAGGGTTTGAAAACCAGGGGTATTAATTAGGGCCAACGCCCTTTTCTTCTTCCCCATTCAGTTTTGCAGAAAATTGTCGAGAGCAGAGAGAGAAAAACTGCAAAATCCGCCATTTTTGGCCATTTAAGCTTCAAAATTCTTCCGATTTCTTCGATTTTTTGAGCAATGGAACACGGGGAAGGCGCTTTTCAAGGCCAAGGACGTGGCCCGGTAGCGGAGAGGCGATTGGAGCTCGTCCGAATGAGGAGGCATTACAATCTTTCGCAATCGGTTGAGGAGGAGCATTACCCCGATGCTTGGCAACATTGGGCTTCGGATCCGCATCTCCGAACGGTATACTTTGAAACCCTTTGATCCCTTTGTTGATTTCTTGTTTGAAAATTGAATTTTGGGTGATTTTTGAATTTTTTTTTTTTGAAAATTCGAATGATTGATGTTCTTGGCTTTGAATCTTGATTTTGATGCTTTGCATGTTGTAATGAGTATATGAGTAACCCAAAATGTGCACTTTGCTTGGGAAAAAGATTTGGCATTTTTGCCATTTTTTTTTTTCAATTCGAAAATTACATGTGAAAATATCAAGAATTGTGATTTTTTTTTTTTTGAAATTGAATATTGCATGTTGATGATGATGATGATGATTTTTTTTTGAAATTGAATTTTGATATTGATGAATGATGATGCAATGCATGCATTTTGTTTGGAAAGAATGGGCATTTTGTCAATATGAGATGTATGTATGTTTAGGATTTTTTTTTTTGAAAAGTGGGACGGATTTTTCCTCCCGTTGCATGTAAGATGGATGATATGCATGTATGCATTTTTTTTTTTGAGATGATGCATGTTATTTTATGAAAATGGGACGGAGTTTTTACTTCCGTAGGAATGCATCCTCTTTTTTTTTTGATGAATGCATTGGGACTTGTTGAAAATTGTTTTCTTTCATGCGAGAAAAATGGGGCTATGCTCATTGTATGCTGTTATGCTGTCGAATTTTTTTTTTTTTAATGTAAATGCAAATGCAATTTTTTTTTTGACATTTTCTCTCTCTCTTTTTTTTTTTACAGGGCGGACACCGTTTTGTGACGGAGCAGCTGAACAAAATGAAGACTCGAGGATCGGTGGAGTCTGTGATTGACTTGTGGGATCGGCTTCCGGATGCGGGCCGAGGAGCTTTGCCGAGTCCGAGACAGATTGTTGTCGAGACGGGGCTCTGGGAGTTCGTCGAGTGCTTGAGGGGACTGGTCAAGTTCCCTAAGAGCAAGGGCTTCGATGTTTGCTCCGCGCAAAGACCGGTGGGACGCGACCCACACCTTCCACTTCTTCCGGGGCGAGGCTACGGTTACGCCCTCCGACTACGCCGCGATCACGGGCCTGTCCTTTAATGGACGCAAAGATTGAGTGGCGGGATGGCTACAGCGATGCCGATCCGTTGTGCTCTTCTCGGGATTTTCCCCTATTCCCAAAAAGGGGATGGGGATGGAGTATGCCGTGGTCTACGGCAAGATCGTGGAGACCATAGCGAGTTATGAGGCCGGGAGGAGAGGATAGGCGCCGATCGATTGCTGTGGCCTTCTTGTGGTTTGCCTTTTCGAGCACCCTTTGGGCATGCCGAGGGACGGCGCCTTTGCCTTGCCGAGGTCCTTGGAGGACATGGAGACGGCCGGAGATGTCTCGTGGGGAGAGGCCGGGCTGGCAGAGCTTTATTTTGCTCTTGATAGGTACAAATGGAAGGATGTGAGCTCCTTGTATTGCTTCGAGTTTGCCCCGGAGGTATAAGCTCTCTTTTGCTTTCCCTCTTTTTTTTTTGAGCACGCACTTTTCTTTTGCACCGGATTGATTGGATTTTTACCTTTCGCAGTGTATGGGCGTTGGAGTTTTTCCACGTCACGGTGTGGCGGCACTGGCGGAGTACGCCGGGGCGTATCCGGCCATGCAGCCTTGGTCCAAGCATGCCCGGGAGAAGATAAGCTCCAGGGGGCGTACGACTCTTAGGTACGCGGATTGCCTTCCTTCGACGGAGGCCGAGACAGATGAGGGGATGATATTCTTCCCCCGGGATCGCTTGAGGTAGCGCACCGAAGGGCGCCGAGATCCGGACAAAGGCAATGGGAGGATTTTGAGGGGTCCGACTCGCGATGCCTATTATCTCGGGAGAGAGGGTGACGCGCCGCATGGCGTGAACTCGCCTTTGAGGACACCGGTGGAGCCTCCCGCCGATATGATGCACTCCGAGCGATCGGTCCGTGACTGGGATGATTACCGAGCGTGCCAAGACTTCTCGGACTTCGTGGCGATTGAGCCATATGCGACATTCGTCTTGAGGAGGCCGAGGATGCCTCAGTTCGGATAGGAGGGGCTTGGGATCCCGCGGTACCCTCGGACGGATTTTTCCTATATCCAGGATGGGGTCCGATTGAGGGTGCAGATCCCTCACCCCGAGCGACTTCCACGAGCTTTCCGGCCTCGTCCGGTATGAAGGTATGGTTTCACCTTTTCCCCTTCTTTTCTTCCTTTTGTTTCATCATCTTTAGCATCACCTTTTTTTTTTTTTTGACGCTTTTGCTTTTGTGCGCTGGAGGTGGTCGTCGAGAAGCCGACGAAGCAAGTGATCGGGGCCAAGAGATTCATCAGAGGATGGTCGCCATGGGCTCCTCGTGCTAGAGCGAGGCGACCACGGCCGGCGCCCGTCGACGGGAGGCTTCCCTATTCGCTCGTAGACTTCTTCGAGACTCCTTTGTCTCCTCTCCTTGATCCCCGCGCTGCACGCCTTCGGATCACGTCATTCTCGGGATCCACACGGCAGTGGACACGTTTGGCAAAGATGGCGGGTCGTCTTCGTACGTGCAGGAGTCCGACGCCTTTACCTTCGGATACGACTTTTTCGCAGATCTCGGCTTGCCCTATCCGAGCGTGCCGGTTGGTCCTGACGAGCCTCTCTCTGGAGACGAGGACGATTCTGAGCCCGAGATTTTCAGTGGCTCCCGAGGAGGCGGGCCCGAGTCGCAAGAGGGGCCGGGGAGACATCTGCTGAGACTCCGATTGATTTTTTTTTTTTTGAGATTTAGATTTGTACAGTATTATGCACATTTTTTTTTGGATGTAATAATTTAGGATTTTATTTATGTTTGTTTGTTTTTTTTTTTTTATGCACACTCTCTTTTTTTTTTTTTGGAATGTAATAATTTAGGATTTTATTTTATGAATGCAATGCCATATGAATGCAGTGTTGCATGAGCCTTGTTTTTTTTTTTTTGCAAGGGTGTTTGGTATATGGACTGGGTTGGGGGAGGGTTTTTTGCACAAGTTTCGAGCAACCGGGACGGAATATTCCTCTTTTGGTGTAGCAAATTGATCAGATTTTTTTTTTTTTTGGCAAACTCATCCGCGCGGATAGGGGCGCTTCGACACCTGTCCTTTAATTTTGGTTCAGCACTGGTCTTGCTTTATTTCAAATTCGAATATCCTCTTCAACCTCCAAATTCAAACACCCATTTTCGGGGAGAAAGAGAGAAAAACCATGGAAATGGCCAAAAATTCTCCAAAATTGTCCAAAGAAAGGCAAATGTTGTTCTTTGAAAAGTTCAAGGAGTGGTGTAGGGAGATCATGCACGAGAGAAGATCATTCTTTGAAGAAAGGTACAAGGTACGATGCTTGTGGTCTCTCAAAGAATTGGTTCCGGATTATGACCTCTTAAGAGCTTCTTCTTCGTTTTGGGATACTAGAAGGCATGTCTTTTGCCTTTCCTTCAACGAGATTGTTCCGACTGTGGAAGAATTTCGGGCCTTGCTTGGAGGTCCTGGAGGTGGAAGAGATAGCGGTTCCTTTGCCCGAGGGGCTTCTTTTGTTGACAGATTGTGCGTCCTCCTTCATCTTTCCCTGAGGAAGCGCAAGGTATGATCCGAGGTCCCAATCATTTCGATATTTCCGGTCTTCCCGACAGATTTAGGGGCCTAGGCTTGGTGGATGATGCCTATTGGGATGCCTTTGCACTTTGTATGTTTGGCACCCGTTCATGGTCTATTCCTTCGGGATCCGCCATCGGTCTCGCCGGATGTTGTCGTTCACCGTCGCCCGGCGTAGATGTCGTTCCTTTGATTCTTGGGGAGACTTTTCATGCTCTCGATGATTAGCTACCGGACGGCGGTATATGCACGGGGCAGCCTGTTCCTCTCGACCCCGTGGCCGATGGAGCGTTTGGGGGTTCTTCGGGAAACCTCTCGATATGATCGTGCCTCGGACTTTTGCCAGAGAGGTGTTGATGTAGATTTTGATGATCGTGGCTCGTGGGAGCGTTGGATGGCGGGTCGCGACCGAAGATATCGATGGTTGGTGCCTCATTGGCGGGTGGAGACTCGCAGAGTGCTTCAGACGGGTCCCATGTGGTTATGCTTCCGGGCTTTCTCACCCAGCTTCTACATTCCGGCTCGGTCCCGAGACAGCTTTGGCTTGGAGCAGTTCCTTTGGAGGGTTTTGATGATATAGCCACTGTGGTGGTGGCTCCTGCTTTCCATGGATGATCCCTCGGTGTTTCCATTTCTTTCCCGAGCATGGAGGTATGATGCCTTTCCTCCTCGGGTCATTCTCAGCGTCCGAGACCGGTGTTCTTGACCACTGGGTACTGGATTGGTACGAGGGGCATCTCGGGAGGGACTCAGTGGCTATTTTGAGGCGGCGTGAGGCCATTATGCGGGTACGGAGGACCCGATCAAGCTTCGAGAGGAGGAGGGCCGAGGCGAGGGCCAATCCTCATGACAGAGCGGAGACGCCGTGGACCGATTATGAGGCTTACGTCAAGAGACAGAGAGGAGGGCTCCTATGTTACCGCCTAGGTTACAGGAGATGAGGGATGACGCTAGTGGCTACTAAGGCCCCGACAGAGGCCGGTTTGATAGACCCTGTTCCTATACCAGAGCTTGGTAGGAGGAATACCGACATTTTTCCTGGCTCGTAAGAGAAAGACTCCTGAGGGGGAAGAAGAAGGGAGAGGCCGCACGAGTGGCTTGGAGTGACTCGAGGTTTCCAAGTATCCCTTTCCTTGCCATGACGTACACATTAGTTTGATTATGTATCTTAGTTTTCTTTTAGCAGTTGCCGCTGTAGGAATGAATCGGGCTTAGACTCATCAAAGAGCTTTTAACTTGTAATGAATATTTGAATTGCTTTAGAGTTTTTCGAGACGCTTTCATGGTCTCGATCAATTGTATTGATGCCAAAGTATGGCTTTTATTTGTGCTTTAGACCGAACCGTTTTCCGCCGCCTACGTTCCCCTCATTTTGAGGAGCTCAGTCTTCGTAGTTCAACCCGGTGAACTCTTTTTGTTTTTTTTTTTTTGGTCTTTTTTTTTGGTGCAACCCGTTTTTTACCTAGGCCGCCCTTTTCGGGTTTTTAACCTAGTTGGGTATTACTCTTTAGCACTCTTTTTTTTTTTTTTTTTTTTTTTTTTTTTGGTGCAACCCTCGTTTTTTACCTAGGCCGCCCTTTTCGGGTTTCTAACCTAGTTGGGTATTACTCTTTTTAGCACTCTTTTTTTTTTGTTTTTTTTTTTTTTTTTTTTTTTTTTGGTCTCTTTTTTTTTTATGCGTAGTATCTCGCGCAGCCTTGTCACCATTTACCGGGTGTACAAAGGGATTCCCCGTCGAGGTCTCGCGAGTTGCATGGCTTCTCCTGAGAAGATCTTCCGGACGACATATGGCCCGACCCATACAGCTCCCATTTGTCGAGAGGGTTGATACGGACCGGGGCTTTTCTTTTAGAACGAGATCACCTTCTCGGATCTCCCGATGCTTTACTTTCTTGTCGAAGGCTCGCCATTCTTCCTTGGTAGGCCCGGATGTGTTCCATGGCCTTCAATCGGCGTTCGTCTAGTAGGGCCAATTCGTCATGGCGACTCGGAGCCATTCGACCTCGTTGATCCGGGCTTTCCAAAGAAGATACCTGAGCGAGGGTATTTCCAGCTCGATTGGGAGTACGGCTTCCATTCCGTATGTGAGGGCAAACGGTGTTTCCCCGGGCTTGCCGTTCGACCGATGTTCTCAGAGCCCCAGAGTGCCAGTGTAACTTCTCGGGCCAATCTACCGCCCGGGATGGCCCATCTTCCTGATGATATTTTCCAGAGTCTTGTTTGCCGCTTCGACGGCTCCGTTGGTTTGGGGCCCGTAAGGAGATGACTTGTGACGGGTTATTCGAATTCCGCCAAAGGCTTTTTCACGTTCCCCTTCGAAGTGGGATCCATTATCTGAGATGATTTCGGCGGGCAACCCGTATCTGCATATGATGTTTTCTTTGATGAAGAGGGCTACTTTCCTTGAGTTGAGGATTTTGTAGGACTTTGCAGAGCATCCTTTCCGATTCCTTCAAAGAAATCACCAATCTGCGTCTCTTAGGCTCTTCCGCAGTTCCCAAATTCTCACTCGTCAAAATCTCTTCGGCAGCTTGGGCTCGATTTTCCTCTTCCCGGACAACCTGCTTAAAGATTTTTTTTTGTTGTTTGATTTTTTTCTTTTTTTTTTTCGTTTAATGTGTCTGCTTCTTTATCTAATGAATTATTATTAAGTGTTTTTTTTTTTATTCGTCATTAGTTAAAGCGGCAATCAAGGGATACTCAGAAAGGTTCGTCATTTCATTGAAAACGAAAGGGAATACAGCGCTTGCTACAGACTCGTAGTCTCCAGGCGTAAAGCCATCGGACGACCCTAGAGACTTGATCTTAACAAAGAGAGACTGGGAGGACTTGTCCTAGATTGACACAAAGGGACGGGGGACCAATCCAAGCTTGGTGATCATTTCTTCCTTGGTCGCGGACGGGCCTGAGAGGTTTTCCCAATTTCTTAGCGGCTTTGTTGTTGGTGGCCTCATGACTCGGGAACTGTGCTGTTTTTGTTTTCCTTTCTCAATTGCTGCTGTCATCTCTTGGATCGAGCCGAGATCAATCGTGTCGGCACCCGGACTTTTCTTCGAACAATTGCTGCATAATCAGACCATCCCAATCATCTGAGGGAAATTCCGTGGCCTTAGCTTTTGGCACTGTCAGTTCGAATTCAGGTTTCGGATCTTCCTGGGCAAAAGGATAGAACCTTGCGGCTTGCTGTTGATTTTCAACTGGCAAAGTAGGTGGGGGCAGCCCCGATGTGGCCGGATAACTTGGATTTCCAGAGTGGGGCCCGTAAGTAGGCTTGAGTGCGGCCGTCCCGGATTGTTGAATTGCGTGGTCGCTTGTGGTGAAGGTGTGTAACCCGGGGGTACTACGGTCCCGGTGATTCGGATGACACCGGGATGGAGGCTTGGTAACCCATAGAAGTCTCGAGTGAGGAATGGATTTGTGTGAGGAGCACCGAACTAGTACTGCTCGAGGAGGCTCGACGCGGCCCGTAACCAAGTTGTGGCGGCATTCCGAACCGTGGCACATTCTTTGTGAGGGTCTGGATTGATCGGTTCCGAACCGAGGAGGGATCCCGATTAGCCGTGGCATTCCGAGATAGCCCCAACCATGAAGACATTCCGTACCGATTCGCCCCCACCGATTTGTCAGGCCGTGCCTGCATGGATCCTGGTGGTCTCGTGGCCGGGAGCCGGCCGACCCGAAAGTCGAGGAGCATGGGTTCGGTAGTGGCACCATAGGAGGTGGGTGGCGGCATCCCGGTGTAATCGTGGCGGCGAGAGTGGGGTTGGCATCCTCGTCTTCTTCCACGCGGTGAAGGTGCCATCCGGATTGAGGCCGGCGGCAGACCGTGACTCTTAATAGCTTCCATAAGGCCGTTTAGCCGTGTTTCTGTCGTAACCTCATCTCGTTCGCTAACCGATTCCACTGTTGCTCTGTCTCGAGGGGTCCCGGGAGGCGGAGTGACGTTATCCCCATCATTACCGGCCGATGCAGACATTCTCGAAACCCGTGAGTGGAACAAATGGCGAAGCCGATGACGCGCTTGACTCTTCCTAACCGATCAAACGGTGACCGGTGCCCGAAACCAAGCTTTGTGCGGAGTGCGGGGGAAAGGACATGAAGGTTCGATGTCCGGGAATGGAAGGAGGGTAGGTGTTTGGGCTTTAGGCTCATGCAGCTTATTTGTTCACGTTTACTTAAAACATGTTTTATTATCCTAATCGGTTGGAAAAGATTGCTCTTCTTTTTCGCAAACTACTCGATTCTGGATCGGTGGGCCCCGTCACTACGTCTATAAGCCCCTCGTATTCCACCCGTATTTCGACCTCCCGGGGTGGAGCGGCCCGGGCGAGGTCCTATAGGGCAAGCGGGTCCCACCGACCGAAAGAAAACGATCCTAAAAGTCGGCGGGTAATCGAGTCTTAACGAGCATTCGATGTAAATTACGGACAAAGTTGACGTCGAAAGTCAAGATCATGTCCGAGGGCTCGACAAAAAGTCGGCATGATTTGACCGATAAGCGTCCACGATTGATCTTGACTTGTCGTCGCTTAAGCCGTAATTAGGCATGGAATAGTCATTAATCCTTGATGACTCGGTGTCAATGCCGGGAGTCGGTGTATAATTTGTGCCCGTAACCGAAGTCAAGGCGCCGGTCAATATCTTGGTCAAAGTCCGCGGCGGAAAACCGGCGTAACTTCGGCGATTAGTGGACCCGAAAGATATTGAGTCGGTATGCCGACAAAGGCTTGAAAGGAAAGGTCTATACACGGACAGGCATGACACTGCACTGGACTAAAAACCAACCGGGTCTCGGACAAAGTGTGTCACGGACAAGTGCATGGTCGACACGAGGCTCCATGGGATGTTTGGGTAGTCCTGTGCTCATCCGAGAGGCGTAATAAGACCAAACGGACCGCGACAAGGATTTCCCGGGTTAAGGACGTAGTGTGCGGTGTACGGTCACGTGCGCGTAGTGTGCAAGCGATCTATATTCTTTTCGAGTAAAATAGAAATTTTTTTTTATGTGTCTTAAAAATATGATGCATGATTTTTTTTTTTTGAGAATTTTCTTCTTCTTTTTTTTTTTGAAAATCTTTTTTTTTTGGATTTTTTTTTTTTGAAATTTTTAATGAGCACATAAGCACGAAACTTCCGACAGTTAGGGACATTATTCCGACAGTCAAAATTTTGACTTTCTCCGAGGCGGCCAAAACAACATGAAAACTGTGCAAAAATCAACACACACACAAAAATGATTTTCGGCGGGACGGAAGCTTGACCCTCAAAAGCTTTTTTTTTTTGAAAACGGTGATACCGGTACGTGGGATTGTTAGACCACAATTTATCCCCGACTCGTGTTAGGAGGCGATAACGGGAAATTTAGTGGTTTCCACCAATATACCAAATACCATTTTTTAAAAAAAGCTTAGTCCCAGGAGTCGCCACTGTGATGATGTTGCCATTCGCGGGAAAATTCGATTTTTGCGTTTCTTTGAAAAACCAAATAAAACCGGAAAACGGAGTCGCCACGCCATTTTAATTTTGAAGGCCAAAACTTTGAAAAAAACCCGAGATCAGAGATTTAGGTTCGGAGGTCATGTTACGCGTCGGGAAGGACGTTAGTGTGCACTCCGACGCGCCTCGTAAACGAGTCTTCCAAGCTGAAAATCATTTGTGTGTGTGTGTGTGTGTGTGTGTGTGTTTTGGCCAAAATAAGTTGAAACTCAGAAAAGTAAAAATTGGGATATCTTTTTAAGACTTTAAACTGATCCCATGATTCTTTAGAAGATTTTTGGATTGAGATTTGGTACTCAAAAGACCTTTTGAAGTTGAGAGCCATTTCTGCCAGAATGAAAAAGGCAGTGGACCTTTGATTTTGAAAGGGATTCAAGGGTCTTAAAACTTCATAATCTGGATAAACTCAGAGAATGAAAGTTGTTCTAGACACCTTAAATAAAGTTTGTGCGAAGGAATTTTCCATTTTGGAGAAGATTTGAGGGGTCAAAACTTTCTGGAAACCTCAGATATGAGATCTGGATTCTCAGAAGCTGATGAACTAGCCTCTGAAAGAAAATTTGAAAAGAGGAGTTTTACTCACCCAAAAAATAAGGTAAAAATATGTCTGGAAAGCTCTGGATGTTGGCTACAAAAAGTATTTTGTAGTCAACACCAAATTCCAAGTTCATCTGTGTCCAAAAATTAAGACCATGGACTGAGGTCTGAGAAAATTGCTTCTGGACAGCAACTTCTCAAGAAAGAAAATATGATTTTAAGGGGGGTTTTGCATCCATGCTTGTCCCCATTTCCCTAGGTTTTGGTTAGTGATCACTAGACATTTTAGTGGTGAATCAACTATACCAAACCATCCTTGGGGTACATTAGGACTAAGCATTTCATTTGCTTGGGAAGGGGAATTTTATCCTTTGAAATCAAGATTTTATGCTTGAAAATGGTTTTTAGGGTTTTGAAAATGAGTTTTCTTTGCAAGAAAGTAAGAAAGCTTAAAAATAATTTTGATCTTTGTAGAAGATCATCCATGGAGATGGTCTTCCATGGTGATCTTCTTAGATCTAGAGCAAGAAGATGAAAGAACTACATTTTGTAGTTTGAAGATGCATGCATGGTTGAGATTTAGGGTTAGGAGGAGGAGGGTTTACCAATCTTCCTTGTGTTCTTGAGTGTTTGGCTTGAGTGTATGAGTGTTTAGGGATTTAATATGAGAGTGAGTGGATGAATATGAGTTGGGAAAGATTGGAGAGAAAAAGGTGACAATTCTTGAAGAATTCTCACTGTTTTCTCTCTATATTTCGCCAGAGGTTCGGTGCAAAATGTGTTCTTCCTCTTTATTTTTGTATTGGAGGGCTCAATTTATAGCCCTACGAAAATAGCAAAGATGTCCGCGCGGATGGATCCGATCGCGTGCCTAATTGTTCATTAATTCTTTGCTTCGGGCTTTGGACACAAGGAATAATCTTTTTCAAAATTCAAATTGACCAGCCAGATTATGTTTCCAGCATTTCTATTTGTGGTTTTATTCTTTTGTTTTTCTTTTTAAGATTCTTTTTAAGGTTTAACCTTAAATAACAATGCCCATTTTACCCTCACTTTGTTAGAAATGTTAGGATAGTTAGGAATTGTTAGAAATGTTATAACTTTCGTTAATTTTCTAACGAAAATTCTAACAAGCTCAAATTGGAGCACTTACACTACTGCGCCGTTATAGATCTCCATGACTGCAAAGACAAATGGTTAATGTGCCATCGTTGAGAACTCCGAAGAGAAACCGTGGTACCATGATATTTGGCATTTCATCCTAGATGGAACCATCCCACCTGAGACAGACCAGAAGACTCAGATCGCCCTTAAGAGAATGGCCGCTAATTATTCCATCATTGCTGGTCGTCTATTCAAGAAACATTCCCAAGGAAACCTCCTTTGTGCCACCAAAGAAGAGGCCCAAGAAATAATGGACCATGTTCATCAAGGTATATGTGGAACCCACATGAGCGGAAATATGCTCGCCAAAAAGATCATCAGACAAGGGTACTTTTGGCTAACCATGGAAGCCGACTGTACCAGAATGGTCAAGAAGTGCCATAAGTGTCAGATACACGCCAACCTTCAGCACGCACCGCCTTCCTTGATGTACCCTATGACTTCTCCTTGGCCGTTCTTGACATGGGGAATAGATGTGATTGGAAAGGTCACACCCACAGGAACCAATGGACACTGCTTCGTCCTAGTAGCCATCGACTATTTCACTAAATGGGTCAAGGCCGCCTCCTATAAAGTTTTGAATGCCAG
The DNA here is from genome assembly GCA_022495995.1 of Adenophora triphylla var. japonica. NCBI lineage: Eukaryota > Viridiplantae > Streptophyta > Magnoliopsida > Asterales > Campanulaceae > Adenophora > Adenophora triphylla. Next base: position 914,280 of record JAFEMH010000108.1, on the reverse strand, counting down.
AAAGGTTGCAGAATTCATCAAACACAACATCATCTGCCGATATGAGGTCCCGCAAGAGATGATATCCGATAATGGTTCGCACTTCGAGAAGGAAACCGATCACCTCCTAACCGAGTACAAAATCACAAGGCACAAGTCATCCCCTTACAGGATTCAGACGAATGGAGCAGTTGAAGCCGCAAACAAGACAATCGAAACCATCATCAGAAAAATGGCAATCACCGGGAAAGACTGGCCCGACAAGTTACACTTCGCACTGTGGGGATACCGCGCATCAGTCCGAACAGCTACAGGAGAGACTCCCTACGCCCTCACATTCGGAATGGGGGCTGTCATGCCAATAGAACTGGAAATACCATCACTAAGGGTTCTCCAAGAAAACCAAGTGAACGAAGTCGACTGGCTAGAGAGCAGATACGAAGAGTTAGCCTTGCTAGATGAAAGGAGTCTGAAAGCAGCCGAGCACACTCAAGCTTACCAAAGAAGAATGGCAAGAGCTTTCAACAAAAAGGTCAAGACAAGAAATATCAGAGTGGGCGACCTAGTTCTCCGCGAGCATCGCCCTGGACCTTTCAACTCGCTAGGCAAGTGGGGACCAAGATGGATAGGACCCTACATCGTAAAGAAGATATTCTCTGGGGGAGCCCTTCAGCTGGTAGACTTAGACGGAGATCAGCTACCAAAGCCAGTCAACATGGACAAGCTCAAGAAATACTTCGCGTGACTTGGCCTCTTAAAAGAAAAACGCTCGTTAGGTTGAAAATCCCGAAGGAGACGGCCTAGGCAAAAATTAGAGCTTGCACAAGAAAAGAAGCCCGCTAGATTGAAAATCCGAAAGGGCGGTCTAGGTAAAAGAAAGGGTGTGCACAAAAAAAAAAGGCCTTGTCCCGTGCGAGATTACCCCTCGGCCTGAAACCATATTTTGTCCTTTTTCTCTCAAAAATGAACTACGTTAGACCTGAGCCTCTTATTTAATTGCTGTAAAAGAGAAACGTAGGCAGCCTTCAGGTTCGGTCTAATCAAATAAATAAATCTAATCTTGTCCTTTTATTAATCAAATGCATTTTATTAATGACAAAAGGGAAATTCTAACCACAACGACTAATTTGCTAAGCTAACAATCTTGAACAAAATACTAATAAAATAAAACTATCGATCTATCAAAGCAATCTATTGGTACTCTCTAAGATCTAGCCTTTCATTGACTTGGTAGGCCGGCGGACATGATCACCACTGTCTTCGCGATCTCTCTTGCGTTGTGGGCCTTTCGAAGCAGAACATCCCTCGAGACGAGTAAAGACGGACTCCGAAAGCCTCTTGAAGACATTGGGCCTATCTAAAGCTTGTATCTTTCCGGGCATCCCTTTACCTCGCCTCTCATACCAATCCCCATCAAGAAAGTCCTGGGTTGAATCGGTTCGTACATTAGCAGGATCAGACTGAGCCTCGCTCCTTCGCAAAATACTGCTAGCTACAAAGGAATCCCCCAACAGTGAAAGCCGCAGATCATCAATCTTCTCCACACTAGGGTGACCGGTATGAAGGAACCAATCCAAATACTTGTCAGATAAGAAGACGCTTGCATCAAAAGTCCGAAGGTTCGACCAGCGGTCCCGACTAGTTCCTTCACCCCATGCTTAAGCTAGCACCTGCGCAAACTCTACACTAATATAAGACACGTCACGAGAAGCCCCTTCGAACAGATAAGTGTCCTGCTGCTGACCAAACTGACGGAGCACCCGCTTGGAAAAATAAAAGGAGGAATCTCGCAAACCCGGGAGAACAACCCTGTCAAAACCCTTGGTATTGGCAACATACTTGTTCAATCTCCAATAAGGTGGACACCAAAGGATATCAGAAGTTATAGTCTTCGCAATCAGCTCAGCCCACTCATCCACCGAGAGATCCTTGATCAGTAACTTTCGCGTATGGTATGTGAATGGAGAATATTCCAACAGGGGACCTACTAACTTGAGGTTCTCCCTAAGCCAAATAGTCAACAAAAGAGGACTTCCTTGAATCATAGCACCGGTCTTATGCAACTCGCCAAGACCATGCAGGGTTTCACCCAAGATTAATGGAATAATGTTCCTAAAACGTTTCCTGGCCTGCAGAATAATTTCCACCAATTGGGAGTCAACCAAGCCATCCCTACATATAAACAAAACATCTCCGAAAAGAAAAAGGGCCAGAAAGTTCCGTTTGTAAACATGAAAGGCGTCATCATCTGAATCTCCGCTGAATCGCTCAGGAAAAGAAGAACAATCTACCCACCTGCGGTGAACCAACTCATAGCAAGTATCAAGGGGGATCCCTAGCAATTCATTCAAAGCCTCTAAATGATTCCTATTGTATTTAGAAACAACAATCTCACCAATCAAAGGCATATTCAAGATAATGGCAAATTCCTCAACAGTAGGCACCATCTCATTAAGAGAAAAATTGAAGAGATGGACAGAAGGATCCCTAAATCGAGCAGCACCCTGCAAAAGATTCCAATCTGGTCGGAGGTTCTTCAAGGTGAAGAGGATTCTAAATCCGAATTCTGCTATAAATCTATTGCGAGATCGGTTGCGAAACGACCTTACAAAATCTCTTGATGCTTGCTTGAATGCTTCAACCACTTCAGACGACAAAGAAAAATCATCAACAATCATGGACGTTGGGGCGATCTCCTTGGAAGCCATGGATCATAGGGTTGAAAAAGAAGACAAGAACTCTACCCTAACAGAATATATCTAGAGTTTGAAAGGCTAGGATGAGATATCTGACCGGACTACAGGGTGTATTTATAGGGAAAACTGACAAAATCCCGTTCGAAGAAGGAAAAGGATTCTGCCTGGGTAACGTGTCTCGCGCGAGATGTCTTGTCCCGCGCGATACATCGCCACGGCAAGAACAACAACAGTTCTGCACAAACAAACAATCTAGCCCCGACTTGACGAAGCAAGTCTCGAAAACCTGCACGTAAAGTTCCTAACATGCAGTGCAACACCAAAATCAAGCTCAAAATTGTGGCCTAAATGGCCATTTCATTCCCAACCACGGAAGTCGAGAAAGTTAATAAACTAACTAATTAGACCTAGGACTAGGAATTAAGAAAACATTGTTTTTTGCTACCTACGTGCTAACAGGTATCAAAAAGAAAGAAAAATTGTTTGGGCCCACACGGCCAATATTTATAAATCATCAGAAAACAAATGAGGAGAAAAGGGGGATCAAGCCATCAGGTCACTCGAGCCGCCGGCACCTCCGCCTTCACCACCATTGGGGCTACCGTCCCTCCTCGACCTCTTGGCTCCACAAGTTGGGGTCACCGCGGAGGCCACCGTCGAAGCCGCCAAAGATGCCTTCTGAAACAGCCGCTCGAACAGGTCCGACACCAGGGACATCAATCCCGCCATCTTGCTCGCTCCACGGTTGTAATCAGCCGCGGACATAGTGATCTGACAATAAAAGAAAAGAGATGTTCAGATGAAGTCGGACATATACACTTATATGAACAAATACGTGAAATAGTATGAACAAAAACATATCGAGGAGACATCAGGCGGAAGGCGGTAACCCTCGGGAATATGGTTCGGAGTCGGGATGTGGCCCATCATCGGCATGCTCCCCATTATATATGTGTAACTCAGAGGACCAAAATCTGGCACGAAGGGCAGAGGACCGGCATACTGGGAAGAAGTGCTAGGGGTTGACGAGCCTGAGGCGGAGGCGAAGGTGGAACCCCGAGCAAGCGATCGCCTAACACCCACCGGAAGAGGACCCATCAGTCGAGGCAAGAACTCCGCATAGAAAGCTCCTCGAACAACACGAGCTGTCGCCGCACAACCCTCCACAAGAGTGGCATAACCATCATCAGGAATGAAGTGGGTAGGGTACATCGCCCTCGGCGGATCCGCTGGCACCCTATATGACAGTGAACAAAGGGGTCCGGCTACCCAGCCGCTCATACTCAAAGGTGTCCAACATGGCCCGCGCCTCTGCAACCGTCAGGGTCCACTCCTGATCCTCCTCCTCATCAACACTCCGATTGGGGTGGCTCCACCTCCTGATATCCGGGAACAAAGGGGTCCGGCTATCCAGCTCAAACTTGTACAACCCGAAGACAACATAGCCCCATATCTGTACCAAAAAACAGAATAGATTCAGTACGAAATACAGACAAAGAGTACAGATAAAAGACAGAGATAGAGTCAGGAGCATACCTCCCAAGCATAAGAATACCCTGACAGGGAATCCTTGGTATGCCTACACGCCTTGTCCATGGCGTGATAGCAGAAGGCCAGCCCCGCTGAGCCCCAATCATAAGTCCTCACATCATCCACATCAATTAACAAACCTAAGAGAGAGAGACGGGCCGTAGAAGAGTGGTTCACAAAAATTGTCTCCGACAAAATGTACTAGAGGGCACCCCGCACCAATCGATCAGTGTCCGCATTCGGCTTCTCCGCATAAGTCTCAAGTTGACCCCGGAGAGGTGACAACTCAACAGCAAACCCCTTAACCTTGTTAATCAACCGCCTCCACTCAGCTGGGCTCGCAGGCTTATAACCCGTAGTCTTCGGAAGGGGCTCACCGGTGGACTCTAGCCCCGTAATAGCAAGAAAGTCCGTCGGAGTCATAGTGGCTTCCTCGAAGCGCAGATGCACGGTGTGAGTAGTATCCCACCACCTCTCCCGGATTGCCTGAAGAACTTGGGGAGTCCGCCTCATCCCTTGGATGTGATCGACGAAGGTCAGAAGCCCCGTTTGAGCCATCCTAGCTCAAACCCCATTGAGGCCCTTGACCTTGTCCCACAAAGCTCTGGCCAATTTCGGACTCCCACAGCAATTCTTGATTGACCTGTACGACTGCAAAACAGAGGAAAAGCAAAAGAACAATGTTAGACAACATCCCATGGCAATAATTCAAAGAAATAGAAGAAATTTCTCATTGAGGCATTTCATCGAACACTTGGCGTGCACACAAGAAAGCCATACCCAAAGATGCATTCGACTACCTAAATCGATCCTTCCTACAATCCATGATATGTAGGGGACTCATACGCACACAATGTAACGACAAGCATCCAACAAAATCAACAAAATTGAAGCATGCGAGATAGAACCAAGTTCTAGACAAAAACAAAGAAAAAACTGCCATTGATGAAATTGGGATTCAAAAAGCATGGATTCGAATGCAATGCAATACAAGAAACAAGAATTGAGAGAGAAGCTCTTACCAAACCTTCACGAACGGCGGTAGAAATGTGCACGTCCCTATCGAAAGTGAGGTCGTCGCGGGGATAATCTTTTCCAAGCAAATAACTCCCAAAGATTGGATTTTTTCTTTCTTGAGCCATTGATTTTGGAAGGAGGAAGGATTGAGGGTTGATTGGGAGAAGAAATCAACAAGCAACACTCAAGAAATTGTGGGAAAAAATTGCCTTGGCTTGAGGTGGGAAAGGAAATTTGAAAACAAATGTTTTCAAAATGAAACAGCAGCTGCTGTTATATTGCCCCGACAGTAGAAGTGTCGCACGAGACAAGATATCTCGCGCGAGATATGCCTTCGGGAAATGTACGAAATTGTCCTCGACAATAAGCGTCTACACAACGTCAAAATTCAAAATTTTGACACATTTACCCTTGGAAGTGATACACTAGCAAGGAAACGTGGAAAAATCGGCACCACAAGTCACGGAACGAGCCAAACGTGACACCCGCACGAACGCCCGATACGGAACCAGTCGCCCGAAAATAATTGATCCAGAGATCAACTCATTCCACATGATTCAGAGCCCAGACTGGTGGATCATCAACACAAAAGCCCGGTCCAATGCCCAGACAGGTGGATCATCAAAAGACCAACCCGATCCAACGCCCCGACAGGTGGATCGTCAAATTAAAAGCCCGATCCAACGCCCAGATAGGTGGATCATCAAATCAAAAGCTCGGTTCAATGCCCAGACAAGTGGATCGTCATCACAAAAGCCCGATTCAACGCCCAAACAGGTGAATCGTCATCCTCAGCAACAAAAAGCCCGATTCGGAGCCCAGACAGGTGAATCGTCACGAAACCGACAGGACTCAAAGGACCGGACAGGTAAGCCTTTGTTTTCTAACATATTTCCCCACAGGTTCGGAGCCCAGACAGGCGAATCTTCAGACAGACAGGTATATTCAGAATTGGGTCTTGATTTGATTCCTCAGTATGAATTTACCTTTTCAAAACAAAATCTCCTCGATTTTCAAAATGATTTTTCAAAATACCTAAAGCAGCCTTTTCGTGTTTTGGAGTCGAACTACGTTATGGTCTGATTCTCCGATAGAGATACGTAGGAAGCCGTGCGGCCCGACCATCCCGATGTTCAGAATGATGTCTTTTCTATCATCGACATGACTTTTTCCATAAGACTTGTCGATGAGGGGCTCTGTAGACACCCCATTTTGAACCCATCGGATCACATTTATATCGCTCTAAGTCTCACTTTAAGTCAAGAAGTAGAAATCCACCATTTCGTCATATTTCGTTAAGTTTTGACTAACCACCGTTAGTTTGGAACTAAACTGCATACGAGGTAACGAGGGAAGGACAGAATTGTCCACAGACTGCAATATCTCGCGCGGAATGGTGTATCTCGCGCGAGATAAAGGTGTTCTGCAAAATGCAGATAACAGTTTCCTCGTCGATTTCAACCTCTTTTCGGGATAAAACTTCATCCATCCGGCCAACCAATGAATTTTGGAGTCTGGAACCTTCTCAAGGTGTTTGATCTCATCTTCAACACCTCTCCAACACCTATAAATACCTGAAGACTTTCAGTATTTGAAGTCCACAATCCCAACAATCCTCCTACATTCTTGGTTTCTCTCCTTGTGATTCACCGTAAATTACCCCTAAAATCACCTCAAAGTTTGTTTGTCAACCTTGTTGATAAATAAACATCAAGATCCGAGTCAAGGACTGAGGCGAAGCTCTGTCCGTGTCAAGATTCGATTTTAAACTTGAGTCGAAATTCTGCCCGAATCACCTCAAAATGAAAATTGTAAAGATTCCTTTTCATTTTAGGAAATGTGCACGTAAATTTGTGACGCCCAAAATGAAAATTGTGCACTTAAATTGGAGACTTTCTTAAATTTCATGTAAAGTCAACTTTGTGCATTTTTTTGGGGAACGGAAAAAGCCAACTTTGTGTATTTTTTGGGGGGACGAAAGGAGAAGGAGTAATTAATTAAGGGAAAATTAATTAAAATAAAGTGTTGAAGATCCTTGGGGACCTTTATGATTAAAGGTGAACTGGATTTAGTCATTTAGTGTATGTGTGAGAAAGTGAAGAGTTTTGTTAAGAGTCACTAGTTTTAAAGCATTGTGTGACTGAAAGCTACACTACACTTGAACCATTCTCAACCACTAATTCTGATATTTTTTTTTATCTCCTGGTCCCACATTTATCGTACTTCTGGGGCTGGTATTATTTCCACTCCCCACGTTGATTTTTTTTAGTTTCAGTTTTACCCCCTTCCGTTACATTTTTGGTTTATTTCTGCCCTCCATGTTATGGATTTTTCTTGATAAGCCCTTTTTGTTAAATACTCCCTCCGTCCCAGGATTTTCGTCACCATTTTTAGCTCGGCATGCAAATTAAGGAAATACTCCCTTCGTCCCACAAAACTTTACACATTTATTGTTGAGAACGGAAAATAAGGAATAATGTTATTAAAATAGGTGTTGTGAGTGGGAGGAGAGAGAATGAGTGGAGAGAATAGTAAATTTAAAAAGTGTTGTGAGTATGATAAGTGGGTCCCATGAATAAAGAAGTATTAAAAAAAATTCTTTTTAGGAAAGTGGGACTTTAAAGTGGGACGTCCAAAATAGTAAAAGGGGTAATGTTTTATGAGACAGAGGGAGTAGGTGGGAAGAAAAAATGTTGTGAGTGTAATTTGAAAATAGGAGAGAGAATTAGTGGAGGAAATAGTAAATTTAAAAAATGTTGTGAGTGTAATAGTCAATTAGGAGAGAGAATGAGTGGAGGAAATAGTGAATGGGTATAATAGAATATTAATAAAACATTTTCTTTTTAGGAAAGGTGACACTTCAAACAGGACGTCATTTTGGGTAAAAGGTGAAGGATTTTCTGGCACGGAGGGAGTATTCCAGAAGGTTGTTTTGAAATTTCGATTTCTGTTTGTATTTTATGTTTTCTTCTTTTTTTTTTTTTTTTTTTTTTGAAAGATTTAAGTGAGTTTTATGAAAAATGTGTTTTTTTTTTTAACATTTAGGGAAAATATTTTTTTTAAAAAAAAATATGCAAGGCACGACCATAAATAATTGAAACTATATTTTTTTTAAACGAGCAATGATATTTTTTAAACAAGTTAAATTTCTTTTAAAATTTGTGATGGTAACAATATCGTAAATAACTAAAAATTAATAACTCACGGGCACTCAAAAATACCATAATTGCACTCAAAATATTAACGCTAACGCTCAACGAATACTTTGTCGGACACAAATAATTAGAGCCATCAATTTGAGTTGTATTTATCGGGCCATGTCCTCCCATGCAATAGGGGTGGGTTGAGCTTTTAAACTAATAACCCACTATATTTTTTTGCCACAAAACGACATCATTTTTAAGTGAAAATTCTAGTGCTATATCGACCTTGTATACTGAATCCGTAAATCGTAAATTGAGAGAGACTCGAGAAAAGTAAAGAAAAGAAATGGAGAAGCCATAAGTAGATGTCGCCGGCCTCGTCACTGTTTCTATCGTCGCTGGCACAATCCACCACCACCACTACTAATTCGTTGGCGTCGTTAATGTCTTTGATCCACATGTGTATCTCTCTCTCTCTCTCTCTCTCTCTCTCTCTCTCTATATATATATATATATATATATATATATATATATATATATATATATATATATATATATATATATATATATATATATATATATATATATATTGATATGAATTTTTGTTTGTGCAATCCTATATGTTCATAGCAATTTATGCAAATTTTATTTGTTTTTGCCCGTTTAAGCATTAGATTTTTCTTAAATATTTTTTGGGGGGTTTTCTCATTGAATGTCAGATCAGGGTGAATGTTCAGTTTATAGACTTGAGAGGGACATAGAGGATGGCAATCCACAAAATAGAACTTGGTGATGTGTAATTGTGTGGAGTTAAAGTACCTATTTTGTTCTTAACCTATAATTATTTTTTCGTTTTTCTTTTAAATGTATTTTTTTTCATTTTTCCCCTCAACCTCATTTTTTGTTGTTAATGTCGTCCTTCCGTCATTTCACCATGCATTTGACCGTTAAATATGCCTATTTGACACAGTCACGTCATCAAATTACTTATGTATAATAATTACTAATTAGTTGATATATACTTAAAAGCTGACACGAAAATTTAGCGATCAAATTGTAATAAATGAAATTTGAAAACCCTAAATCTACCCTACTTCATTATTCAAGTAGTAGATATGATACTTGTGAGAGGGATATAAAGGTGGCGGCAATCCACAAAATAGAAAGGTACTTCAATCTCATTAACAGATATCTTGATTTCTCCATTGTGTTTCCTGGATCTGCTTTCTTAAATAATGGAGTACCATTGAAAACATTGGAATTCTTCTATGTTGATTTTGATCTCAACTGCACTTACAATTTTTGGTGGATTTTTTTTCTTTTAAAATATACTTCCTCCTTCTCAAAATGAATATGCAACAAAAATTTCTTGATTAAGAATAAATTTAAATTTTTTTACATTCATTTTGGGAATAAGATAATACCATTTGTTCTAGTTTGAATACTCCCCCCGTCCAACTCGAAAATGTACAAAGTTGGTATTGCACGAGAATTAAAAAGGGTGTATAGTGTATTAAGTGTTGTGAGTATGAAAAGTAATGTATGAGAGAGAAAGTGAGATAGGGAATAGTTATTGTTAGTATGACAAGTGGGTCCCACAAATGAAGAAGTATTAAAAAGTTTCCGTTTTGGGAGTGTGATTTTTTAAATAGAACACCCAAAATTAAAATTTGTGTATTTTCGAATTATACACAAATTTTAAGTGCAGTTGAGATAGAAGATAATTTTTTATCAACTTCAACTTCGAAAAACTTCTTTCACCGGATGCAACTGTAATCGGAATAGTCAACAAAATCCGATAAGCAATCTCCATGTTGGGAAAACATCCATTGTTTCGCATCAAGTAGTTCAACATTTGCTTTGTTCCTTTGACGTTCGATGGCAAAACATGCTTAACAAGTTGCAACTCCATAAACAAATGATCACCATTGATATCAACTTGTTCCTTATGTGTCAATATATTTGAAAGATTCTTGCACGAATTGTTCAAAACTTCATCATCTGTGCACTTCTTCAAATCAAATAAGATATTGAAATTCTTTTCATACTCACAAAATTGATTGAATCTCTCATCAAATGAAGCAAGAGCTATATCAACTATGCACATGAAGTATCCTATCCGAAATTTTTCTTTCCCTGAAAACGTAACCTCCTCACTTGAAGCCTCATCAAAATGTCTTTTTCTATGAACATGCCTTTTTTCATGAAAAATTAGCTCTATATCCATTTTTTTAGCAAGTTCTTGAGTTTCAATTATAGCATCATTGAAACCATTAGGGGATAGGGATTGGAGAAGGAGAACAAATTACTTACTTGATTATTGACGGTGGCGTAATGCAACTGGCAACTGCAGTGGTGGTGCGTCCGGACTCCGGCGGCTCTCTGCGGCAGCGGACGTAGGTGGTCGTAACTGGTAAGCGTCGGCGTCGCTTCTTTTTCTCCCTTTCAATTTGTTTTTCTTTTTTTTCCTTTCAATCTTTTTTTTTTCATTTTTTTAAAATAACAAAAGGAATTAGGGAAAAAAATTAATTTGGGCTTTTTTTAATGTAAAATGTTGAATATGTATGGGCCAAATATTGATATGGGTTAAGTTTTTGGGTTAAAATTGGGCCTACCTATTAGGGATAGCCAAACCGGATCAGAATCAGATTGGAACCGGACCGAAAAAGCCTGGAACCGCCATGAACCGCCACGAAAACCGAAACCGGGGTAATCGGAACCGTTTTGGATAAGGGCCGATTAAGGTTCACATAAATGGTGAACCGGACCTGTGAGCACCCCAACCTGGGACCTAACGCGTGTCCCGAGCTTGAGAAGCTCAAACTAAGAAAACCCATCTTAGATTTTTAAAACTTTTATTTGCCTTTACAAGAAAACCAATTCTAAATTTTCCATAAACAAAAATCAAATAATGATATCTCCACTTGGAGGAATTTAAACAAACACTTTAATAACCATACTTGATTAATTACATTGAAAACCCTAATTAACATTGTTTAGCAAAAGAGTTTTCCTTACAACTTATAAAAGAATAATACTTAAACATGACTTCCGACAACCCACTCATATACCTATCCAGACAAGTCCCAAAAAACAAGAGTCCAAACTCTTTCCCGGCCTCACTGGTTCAGGTCACCTGTCTCAGCACAATCTAAAGCAGTAAAAGGGAAGGGGTGAGAATAAATCTCAATAAGCTATTATGAATGCAGCAATATGCCAAACAAGATACAACACATAGCATGGTAGCACATAACACATTATGAAAGCGGTAAACACCTTACGTTACCTCATTTTACCTTTCCCGTCTAAACAATAAGTCGTACAACGTGGGAGTGAAACTCCTCTCTTTGGTGAACTGCCTCCAGCACATTCACCTCTTATAGGACTCATACTCCAGAGATCCATATAAGAAAATATACCTATATCAGAGTATCCAACAATAATATCGCTACTGTAAAGCTTTAGGCTTAATACAGAAGCATTCCCCCTAATCACCCGATCGCGAACGGTCACGTAAAGCTTTTTGGGTCAATACGGTCGTTAGCACACCCATTTCTGTGGCCACGGAGAGGAACGGTCGCATGTGTATAATGAACCTTCAATCACTTATAGAACAAATCAATAATTGATTGAATTCCATTATACCCCCGAATATCAACACGTTCAAGCACATAATAGATACTTGAAATAAATCCACAAAAAGGGATAATAATATAACATGGTAAAATATACTCATGCTAATCCATATCATAGTGCAACAGTTCATTTAATACACTATGCATAATACCATTAACGAATATGAGTTCAAATAAGGTATCCACATAACCACATAATCCACACCGGGATGCAATATAATCAATATGCCAGATAATTCACAACTGGGATACAACATAACAATACCAAATAATCCACACTCGGATACAATACAACCATATACCAACCATATACCAAATAATCCACGATCGGGATACAATATATTGATGTAACACATATACATTACTAACCAACACACTAGTGAGATTACAGTCTCTACACTGTTCAACTAATCACCAAGGTATGGGAGCAAGTAAGGCCAACCTAAACCGTAAACCATTCTTACAAAGTTACTACTCAACCTTGAATAATATTAATAAAGGTGCAAGACCTACTTCCCACAATTCCATTTTGACCAAATAAGACATCATGGCCTAGCCAAGGTATTCTACTTTAACTTAGGTTAAAAAGGATTAATTCATATCTGAAGTAGATTAGATTTCACTACTTTGAAAGGGTTAGGAATCATACTTAGTGGTTGTGGTTAAAATTCAGCAAGAAAGGAAACTGGTGAACTTCTGGTGACATGGGCGACCGCCCAAGTCACTATGGGCGACCGCCCAAGAGGGTCTAAAAAGGGTTATACCTTCTGGTGGGTTGGGCGGCCGCTCAAGGGCCTATGGGCGACCGCTCAAGGGGATTTTCTGCACTTCGAAAATTCTAACTCCTTTTCACATATTTTCTTTTCCCTTTTAATAATCTTTCTTAAAAATACCAAAAGGATTTTCTAACTTTACAAACCTCATTTTAAATCATTAAATCCACAAATAATATAACCCTAGATCATTTACCACTTGATTCTCCACCCACTTCACTTCCACATTTCAAGTTTAACCTCCTTAATCTAACTTAATCCATTTTCTTACCCTATTGATCATCTTCCTTAAACAACCACATCATTCTATAACATAAACCACTTTCTTAACTACAAGAAGGTTTCCAAAGCATCTAATAACCATTTTAATAATAATAACAACACCAAATAATTCATGAACATTAATTAGAAGAGAAGATCAATACTCACATCATTAAAAGTATACTAAGTCCTTTTTCCACTTCTTTCTACCCAAATTAAATGAACTCTTAATCTTCCCCAAATCAAAGTAAGATGTATATAATCACATACACTAACTCCATTAATGTCATTAATATCTTACACTCATTATACCCTCATTCCTTCAACTTAAACCCCCATATCATAACTAAAATCAATTAAATCTTGAATAATCATTTTGCTCAAATAACCATATTAAAAATACAATATACTTTTTTCTTTTCATAAAACATTCATTAACACATAAAATGTGCAATATTTAGAAAGAAGTCATAATAACTTACTTTAGAGATATGAGGTGGAACTATGATTTCTCTAGCTTGATGCATTCTCCTTGCCTCTACGAACATGGAAGTACACCCGGATCTTCAAATGGAAGAGAATTGTATTTATTATAATTTTTGGAAGGAGGAGCTTAGGAGAGAATTTTCATGGAGGATTTCCATGGGAGAAATGAAGGAGGATGAAGAAGAATGAGTATGGAAAGTAAAGAGGATGAAGAGGTATGGGGAGGTTGAGGGGATGATGTAGGAAGTATGGAGGGTAGGGTCTTTTTTGACTAAGGAGGTGAAAGGAGAGGGATTTAAGGGGTATGGCCCCCCATCTCATTTTAATAAAAGTCTTTCCCCTACTATACCAAAGCCCCTACACAAATAAATCTAACTACCCACATTTTATTCATTTTATCCATTTCTATTTTTATACTTCTTCCAATAACATTATTTTATTTTCCTATCATTTTATCTTAATATAAGGAATCAAGTATATAAAAAAATGAACACATAATATTAACAATGATATTAAAAGCACACAATATGATCCTAAATTAGTGCCTAGGGTTAGGGTCGTTACACTCACTCCCCCTTAAAGAAAATTCGTCCCGAATTTTAAAAAAAAAACTTACCTTATGGATCAATAATAAAGGTTACCTCTCACGCATTTCAAATTACATTTCCAAAGGGTTCCCTTAACGGCATGATTCTTCTATACATTTTCACAACCCGAATACCTTAGGATTTCAATTCCCTAAACTATCACTCTAATAACTCTCAACAGTTTCCCCACACAAGTCAAATCCGCCAAATCATCATTAATTGAAGAACTCCATAAGTACGAAGGATCATACAAATAAATTTTCCATATCACGTTTTATACAGTATCCCTTCAATGCTTAAACCAAAATCGCTATTATACTCAACTCCGCTAAGATTAATAAAACCTTTCAAGTTGAAAAGAAATCTATCACTCCACACACCATCTATTCTTCAAGAGTTTGGATAGTCTTCTAATCTCTTCCTTTTAAGTAACTAAATCCTCCAACTCTTAGGATCGGTAACAAATTCCACAAGAGAGCTTCAAAAAGGTAAGGTTCTCACATAAAACAATTGCAGCCACTCTCGAGTAGAGGGTAAGAAAATTCTGGTTTATCTAAGCCAACTTCCTCGAAGCATACGCTATTACTTTCCCAATTCTCATAATATCACCATCTAATTCACCTCTAATACGCACTTAAAATTTCACAAAGTCCTCACATCCATTAAGTAAGGTAAGTATCGGATCTATAGCCAATCTATTTTCCATCTCTATCAATATAATTCATACTTATTACATCCTACACCATTGATATTCTTCCAAGTTAACTAAACCAACGATTTTATAATTCTCAAGAATTTCCTAAAAATTCCTTCGATAGCACTTGCCAACCCAAAGATCATGGACTCAATCCTTGCAAGATCCATGGAACATCCAAGCTTAAGACTATAGAACCCAAAATTCGAAATCTTCTCGAGCCAACTCACACTAGCTAGACCTTGCATACAAGGACTCCTCACCGGGAATCATTAACCCAACTCTCAATTGATTTTCATGATCTTCCCGGAACTTAAATTAACAAAGAGATCATCAATCCTAATTACCATAAAGCCATCAAACTAAGGATTACAATTCTGATCATCATACTTAGAATCAACACATGAGATACCTTGAATGGAAACACAATTACCATCTACTCACAACTAACACGTAAAATTTGCGAAAAGACTTCTTATGCAAGTCTAACACATACCAAATATCCTTCACACTTTTAACCCAAACTTTATGTCTTTAATGCTTATATAACAAGAATACCATATAAAGGTTTATCTATATCAAATACCAATATAATCAATTTAGGTATAGAAAAGGAGACTCACTTCTTATGATAGTCTACCAATGCACAACAACTACTTACCCATCTAGGTCAAGTATATCTCATAATTACACATCGGTAATCATAACACATAAACTGGCAATACGTGCCCAGCTATAACCACATCACCACTGTGGTAAACCAAAGAAGATTCGAGGTATTCTCTCATAAGAGCAGAATCCTCTAACAATAAAACAATTTCTCAAGTAATGTATGCCACATAGAAGCAACCTGCTATGCCACACATAATTTTTTTTCAATTTTTATTTTTCATAATTATTTATATTTTTACAATAAATATAAAAAAAAGAATGAAAATAACTAAGAAAAATATTTATTATTTATTTTATACTTTTCGAATGACATTTTAAAATGTCATATATTTTGAGACAGATTTTTAAATTTATTTTGAAACAAATAGAGTAATAATTTTAAAATGTTCAATTTATGTTAGGGAGGGATGGATGGAGTCATGAAATATAACTTTCCTAATTACTACGACTACCACTACTACCACTACCACCACTACCACCGCTACCACCGCTACCACTTCCACTACCACCACCACTACCACTACCACCACTACCACTACCACCACCACCACCACTACCACTACTACTACTACCACTACCGCTACCACTACTACTACTATCACTACTACTACTACCACTACTACCACTACTACTACCACCACTACCACAACTACTACCACCACTACTATCATTACCACTACTACCACCACTACTACCATCACTACTACTACTACCACTACCACCACTACCACTACTACTACTACCACTACTACTACTACGACTACTACCACTACTACTATCACTACTACCACAACTACTACCACTACCAACACTACCACTACCACCACTACCACTACCACTACCACCCTACTACTACCACTACTACCACTATTACTACTATCACCACTACCACTACCACTATCACAACCACTACCACCACCACTATCACCACCACTACTATCACTACTACCACCACTACTACTACCACCACTACTACCACTACTACTACTACTACCACCACTACCACCACCACCACCACTACTACCACTACCACTACTATCTCTACTACCACTACTACCATCACTACCACTACAAAATTTAGAAAAAAAAAATTAAACAAGTGAAAGTATAATAAAGAAATCAGGGACGGGTAAAATCCTTTATTTTTTATGTATAAATGTATAATTTTTTATTTTTTATGAATAGAAATAAATATTTTAGAATTTTTTTAGTATTGATTTTTTTTTCAAAAAGTTATATAAAAAATTTAGAAAAAAACTAAACAAATGAAAGTATAATAAAGAAATCATGAACGGGTAAATCCTTTAATTTTTATGTATAAACGTATACTTTTTTTATTTTTTATGAATAGAAATAAACATTTTGGACTTTTTTTAGTTTTGATGTTTTTTTTTTTTCAAAAAGTTATATAAAAAAAGTTAGAAAAAGACTAAACAAATGAAAGTATAATAAAGAAATCATAGACTGGTAAAATTCTTTAATTTTTATGTATAAATGTATAGTTTTTTTTTATTTTTTATGAATAGAAATAAATATTTTGGACTTTTTTTAGTATTGAAGTTTTTTTTCAAAAATTTATATAAAAAATGTTAGAAAAAACTAATCAAATGAAAGTATAATAAATAAATCAGAGTCGAGCTTATCGAGCCGAGCTCGGTCTCGAGCTCGAGCTCGAATCGTTTGCGAAATTTTTTATTCGAGCTTTTAACGAGCCGATCCCAATCCGAGCTTAAACGAGTCGATCCCGATCAAAGCTCACCGAACAAACGAGCCGAGCTCGAGCCGGATCGAAAAAAAATCGAGCCTGGAAATCGGGTCGAGCTCGAGCTCGAGTTAGATTCGAGCCTTCTCGAGCTCGAGCTTTTACGAGCCGAGCCCGAACCGAGCCCGAGCCTGTTCGGTTCACGTAACAGCCCTAGGGAGGTTGAGGGGATGATGTAGGAAGTATGGAGGGTAGGGTCCTTTTTGACTAAGGAGGTGAAAGGGGAGGGATTTAAGGGGTATGGCCCCCCATCTCATTTTAATAAAAGTCTTTCCCCTACTACACCAAAGCCCCTACACATATAAATCTAACTACCCACATTTTATTCATTTTATCCATTTCTATTTTTATACTTCTTCCAATAACATTATTTTATTTCCCTATCATTTTATCTTAATATAAGGAATCAAGTATATAAAAAAATGAACACATAATATTAACAATGATATTAAAAGCACACAATATGATCCTAAATTAGTGCCTAGAGTTAGGGTCGTTACAGGATCGGAACCGGAAATTCCTTGTTTTTCAATAATTTTTAGCTTCTTTATTCATTATTGACCGGAACCGAATCGGAACCGGACCGAAACCGCTCCGAAACCGAAACCGTACCGGAACCGGATTGTGGTAACCGGAACCGTATCCAGGGTAAGCAAGGGCCGGTTAAGGTTCACCCTTTTGCCAAACCGGAACCGGCGATTCCAAACCAGAACCGGGCTCGAAATCGATTTTGGCCATCCCTACTACCTATTACATATACCCAATAATTTTGGAGCCCTCTAAAATTGGCCATTTTTTTGTGGCCCTAGGCCATGGCCTCAAAACGTGAGTTTTTGGAAACAAAATATGTTTCCTTATTTTCGAAATTCTTCAAACATGATAAGAAGATTTTGAGACTTTCATGAAAGATTTATTATGTCCTACTTTGACAAGGACTTTGTAAATAACGTAAATATCTTTTATTTATGTACATAAGTTTTATATTAGGACTAACCTACTAACAATCTAATTCTCTGTGAGTGTGGTTTATATTTCCTTATAGGTTTAGAGATCTCACAAGGAATTGAAGTTGATTGCGTGAAGACATTCTCCACGGTGCTTTTAAGTACAAGATCATCAGCACAAGAGAAGAAACGGATTTTGAGAGAGAAAAATATTTGTTCTTCACAGTTTTTCAACATAGTTGTTTTAGGTTGTGAGTGAAGGGTGTGATATACATCCGTAACTCACATCTAGGTTTTCGTTGAGTTCTTTGTTTTACTTCTGACTAGAATAGGTCCTACTTGGGAAAGAGGAAGTGTTCTTGTCATAGAAGGTGATTAGAACTCAAATTTTATAGGACCGGCCCTGATGAGAGAGAAAGTGAGATAGAGAATAGTTAGTGGATAGTTATTGTTAGTATGACAAGTGGGTTCCACAAATAAAGAAGTATTAAAAAAATTTCGTTTTGGGAGTGTAATTTTTTAAATAGGACACTCAAAATGAAAATTTGTGTATTTTCGAATTATAAAGAGAGAGTATTAGTTTTGAATATTAAGATAGAAGTTGATTTATTCTTCACCCTATCTGAGGATTTTCAAATATTAATTCTGCTATTCGTATTTTCTTAGGTTTGCAATTGGTTACAAATATTAATTTTGCGATGTGTAATGAATTCATAGAGCTGTTAGAGCTGTTTTATTATAGCTGTTAGAGCTGTTTTATTATGGGCCAGAGCAATGGGCCTTGTGGGCTTATCTATCCTCCTGATTACAAGCTTGATTTTAATTATGTTCTTAGTAAATCATACTTCTTCCTCCGTCCATAAATGAATACTCCCTCCTTCCCACACCTACGTGTACAATTTCTATTTTGGACGTTTCAAATCTACGTTCACATTTCCTAAAATGGAAATGAATCTTTACTATTTCCTCCACTCATTCTATCTCCTACATTATTTTTATACTCACAACACCATTATAATTTACTATTCCCTCCACTCATTCTCTCTCTTATTTTACTTTCACACTCACAACACTTTCAATATAATACTCCTTTTTTAATTTACGTGAAAAGTCAAACTGTGCACTTAGATTTGGGACGGAGGGAGTATAAAATTTCATAGAAACATTCCGAAAATGTGTATTTTTATACATTTAAATGGAAAAGATACATAAATATTCATGTTATTCACTTTCCAAATATTTAATTTTACGATAATAAAATATTTTTTTGGTAAAAAAAACGTTTGGAGACAAAGATTTTTTTAAAAACTTCATTCTGAGATAAAAAAATATTGAATTTAGACAATTATTTAGAGACAGAGAAAGGAAATTTTTTTTCTCAAATAATACATTTTTAAAATTTTATTTATCAAAATGACTTACTGTTCAAACTTTTTCCCAAAATATCCCATTTTTTGAAAACTCGCTACACCGTATAGCGAGTTTATAATTTTTCAATTAAAATCGCTACACGGTGTAGCGATTTTAAATTTGCAAAATTTTATTTAATATTTACGCTTAAAAAAAAAAAAAAAAAAAAAAAAACCAACCAAATTTGAAATCGCTACATTGCTGTAGAGATTTCAAATACCCACAATTCTAAGCCAAACAAACAAAGTCCACCACCACCACTTACTTCTTACTTACGTACACTATACACAGTATAATAATAAGTACTTCCTCCAACTCTAAATTACAAAATAATAATATAAAAATTATATATTAATAAAGAAAACTAAATAGAAATATTATTTTTTCCATCTTAAATAATTATTTTAAAAAATGTACTTTTATAAAAAAAATATTTTTCATTTCAAAAATAAATATTACTTTCGACTCAAAATGAATAACCAAAAAATAATACTACATTTTTTTTCCAAATAAATGAACATTACTTCCTTCGTCTCAATGAATATTTTATAAAATAATACTCTTCATTTGCCTCAAAAATTAATATTATATTTTGAGACGAAGACACTAACATTACAAACATTAATTTTAGAGGCGAATGAAGTAGTATTAATTTTTAAAATATTCATTGAGATGAAGGAAGTAATGCTCATTTTTTTTGGATAAAAAATGTAGTATTTGAACATACCAAAAGTGTCGAGTTGGGCCAAAGGAGTAAAGCCCAATCACAAGCAGCCTTGGCAATCACATTCTCGTGAGGCCGACCCAATCGTAACAAGGCCCAAAGCCCGTCTCTTGTATCGGTCGACTAAGCCCATGGTCCGACCTACCGAGGTCCCAGGCCTAACTTAGTCCGACCTCGTGATCCAAATCACGGTCGGGTACGAACCATGCTCTACCCGACGGTCGGGTCGACCATTCCACGAGTGGCGACCTCGACCTAAATCAACAAGTGACGACTCCGACACTTGCCGGCGTATTTGGTTGAACAATTCTCATAACCACATCCCTACAAATCAGGGGCCGTTATAGACACGTTCCCACAATCAAGTAAGCTGCTTGCCGCTACAATCTCGGAGCACATGTCGCCTCCCAAAAAATACACCACTCTTGTCTATAAATACTTCATCACTACCAAACGGTGAAAGGTAAGCTTGCCATTTTGTTATACGAATTCCATATTCAATACATTTTGAGCTTTATACAACCGTGATCTTACTCTCACGCCCGAGCGTCTTCGCCGGAGACACATCCAGGCTAGTCGTGGGTTCGATTTCAGTCAAGGAGCCGGTGATCGGTCTGCCACGTGGAGGAAGATTGATAAGCACAATTCATGCGGCATCGGTTTGGTTCCATTGCGGGAATCGTGCTTTAAACTTGACCTCGAAAACTCTATCAACCTGCAACAATGGTGACTTCGGAGGGACACGTATACGAGGCTTCACTTGGGCACGAAGAAGTGAACAACAACAACATGAACGCAACGCCGAGAACCTTAACTTGCCTCCTCCCCACCGAATCGTCCCAGTGGTAGGGCCACACGCTCTACCGGTGTCGTTGATGGCGAGAGGATTGCACGACACGAGGAGAGGGAAAAGGCATATGGATGGGCAAGGAGTTCCACCTCCTCCAAAGCGTCCAGTTGCTCGGGTGAATGTGGGAAACGGGCGAGCCCCTCCACCAACCCCATGAGCAAGAAGGAGATGATGTTGGAGCGAGCTCGGATTGGCCGACTTGATAGCCGTGGAAGAGCGGAAACGGTGACGTGCGCTACGAAAGAGTGGCACGTACTCGGGTCTCTAATGGACAACGGACCGGGAGTGCTAGGCCAAATGAAGGTGTGGGACAAAATGGTGAGGACGGGATAGTTCGTCGATCTCCCACTATTGTTCATGTGCCCGATAACGATTTAAGGGATAGCCTCAGCGAAGCGGGGAGCGGGAGGCTCAATCGGTTTGAGGACTCGGTGCGGCCCAATAGAAGCGAGACGGGTTTCGCCGGCTGGGACGCAGAGGTCGGGGATCTCATAGGAGACGGGAATGGGCGCAGTCGCACTGTAGGAGGAAAGGCGCGAGGTCGCCACATGGAGATAACGGGCGCGGGTCGCCATGCGGTGCGAGAGGCGTAGGTCGCCTCGAAAGAAGTAACAAGCATAGATCTCCGGTAAGATCGAGAGAGGACCAATTCCCACGGGGACGAAGGAGTAGGCGAGTGACTCCCCCTAGAAGTGAAGGCCGAGAAGTCAAATGCCGCCCCCTCCCGGGAGATGAAAGACCCGATGCTAGGGAATGGCTATTGATGAAAAAGAAGTTCGAACAATGGGAGGAGGAGAAGAAAAAGGGGACTGGAAAGGTCGAACGAATTGACTTTGCTCTTCGACCTTTATCCAAAGAAATCAGAGATAGTCGACCTCCTCCTACTTTCAGGTTGCCACTTCTGGAGAAGTATTCGGGGTCGACCAATGCAAGGAGTCATATAGCACATCTGGAGGCCACCATGTGTTTTGTCGCCAATGAAGACGACAATATGTGCAAAGCCTTCCTAAGCACACTCACTGGGGCAGCCTTAACTTGGTTCAACGGTCTGGCCGCGGGTAGCATCAATACTTGGACATGCTTCAGGACAAAGTTCTTGGATCGCTTCTCGACTGCAGGAGCTCGGAAGATTACTGTCACCGATTTGAATAACTTGGTACAGGCGAAGAATGAAAGCTCGATGAGCTACTTCACCAAGTTCAAGGAAATGGTTGATAAGATAGAGGAAGACCTCACTGATAGGGAAGTCATTAATTGCTTCCGAAACGGTATTTCCTCGGCAGACATGGACTACGAGCTCACAGTCCGAACGGTCACAACTCGACAGGAGTTGTTTGAAAAGGTGTATAATGTCGCTCTTGCTGAGGAAAGGAAAGAGAAAAAGAATGGTAAAAGCCCCAAGGTGGAGGTCGCTGATGATAAAAAGGACTCCAACAAGAATGGAGGAAATAATAAAAATGGAAAGAACAGGACTAGGGCAACAGAGAAAGTGCCCGAGGCTTTCACTCCCCTTACGGTGAGTCGAACAGAAATTATGAATGCCGTCGAGCTGGCTCCTCCAGTCCCAATGAATCCAGGCAACAAGTTTAGGAGGGACAACAGCAAATACTGTGACTACCACAAAGACACTGGTCATCTCACAGAGGATTGTTTGGGTTTGAAGCGCATTATACAAAGAATGGTCGACCAGGGGAGGCTCGACGCTTATGTGAAAAGGCCTCAAGCCGGTGGAGGCGAACAGCCAACAGGTGGACAGCAAGGGCCGAGGCAGCCTAGATTGAACACAGGGGTCATTACAGAGCAAGCAAGCAACACGGCCATCAAGCACAAAATCTTCCAACTCAATAAGGCTCCCCATGTGCCTCCAAGAAGAGAAGTCAGAGATGAAGCAATCAGCTTTTTCCCCCATGAATTGGCTACTAACATGGCGGCTAGAGAGCAAGTTCTCATCATCCCAGGTCTCATTGACGGATGTACGACGAGCAGACTCTTAGTCGACACGGGGGCCTGCAAGGATATTTTGTTCTACAAAACTTTTAAAGAAATGGGTCTTAATGATGAGCAGTTGGAGAGATATGATGGTAGGTTGGAAGGCTTCACCAATCATCGAGTCGATGCAAAAGGCAAGATAGAGCTCGACGTCGACCTAGGCCAACACCCCCTCAGGATCGTATCAAAGGTACAATTTATAGTAATTGATGTAAATAGTGACTATGCCGCTATACTTGGTATCCCAGGTCAGGTCGCTCTTGGAATGGTGGCATCGATCCCTCATCAGCGAGTCAAGTTCCCTACACCCATTTGGAGTAGGGTGTGTACAAGGCACAGCTCGAGCCTACCTTGATCATGTTCTCAGAGAAAGAAAGAAAAGGGAATTGGAAATCGAGACTGCAGATGGTTATTTAAAGTTGTCTCAATCAGTCACCAAAACTACCAGACTGTCAACAATCACCGACGTGGAAGAGTCGACCTATCGCTCAAATGACGAAGTCATGCTTGAGTCGACACGTCACTCTAACACCACTGAGGTCGATTCAGATGTAGTTATGGTCGACCAAGTCATCATAGGCAACCTATGCCTCCAGCTCGACAATAACTCGGGGGCCACCACCACCACCAGCGAAGTTGCAGACAAGTTAGATGATATGATAGCAGAAGAAGCTCCACATCTGAAGGCCGAGGAGAGACAAAGGGTTAAAGAAATAATAATTGAGACTGTACAATTCAGGGATGGACCAGAGCTAGAGGCTGTGGACGAGTTAGAGTCGGTAATCACCAATCTTTCTTACCCCGACCAAAAAATTCAGATTGGGAAGCAGTTATCAGTTGAGGAGCGAGCAGAAATCATCGAACTACTCAAGGAAAGTAATGATGTCTTCGCATGGAGGGTAGAAGACATGAGGGGAATCAAGAAGGAGGTCGCCGTTCACAGGTGGAAGTCAACCCGACCATAAAGCCTAGACCCCAAAAATTGAGAATCTTTGCTCGCGACAAGGAAGAGGCCATAAAGCGAGGTACAAAAACTTTTGAATGCGGGGATAATCAAAGAGGCCACTCATACAACGTGGTTGGCCAACGTGGTCATGGTGAAGAAATCAAACGGCAAATGGCGGATGTGTGTCGACTTCACCACTCTCAATCTTGCTTGCCCCAAGCGACGCCTATCCCCTTCCTAGAATCGACAAGCTAGTCGATTCCATTCTTGGTCACTCAACCCTCGGCTTCCTCGACGCTTACTCAGGTTACCACCAGATTAAGATGCATGAGGATGACATAATCAAGACGGCATTTCAAGCAGCTGGAGGCATCTACTGCTACAACATGATGCCATTTGATTGAAAGAATGCAGGGGCAACTTATCAAAGGATGGTGAACAAAGTCTTTGCTTCTCAAATTGGCCGAAACATGGAGGCCTACGTCGACGATATGGTCATCAAAACAAAGACTGGACGTCACGTGGTCGACCTAAGGGAAACGTTCGCCAATTTAAGAGCAAACGACATGAAACTCAACCCTAGCAAGTGTGTATTTGGTGTAGGCTTTGGAAAGTTCCTTGGGTTCATGGTATCTCAACGGGGTATAGAAGCTAATCCGAGAAAAATCAAGGCTTTAGTCGACATGAAGGCTCCGCGGTGTCGAAGAGATGCGGCGACTTAACGAAAGGGTAGCGGCTCTTGGTCGTTTCATATCAAAGTCGGCAGAGAGGTCTCTCCCTTCTTCAAAGCATTGAGGACGAAAAGTTTTGAATGGACGACCGAATGTCATTCGTCGTTTCAACAATTGAAGGATTACCTCGCTACTCCACCTCTCCTGAGTAGCCCGACCACTGGTGAAACTTTGTTTGTGTATTTATCCGTGGGAGATAAATCAGTGGCAGCGGTTTTGGTTAGAGAAGATGAGGGGTTTCAAAAGCTAGTATACTACATCAGTAAGGCCTTATCAGATGTGGAGAGCAGATACTACAATGCTGAGAAGGTCGCACATGCCTGAGTCGTGGCTTCCGGGAAGTTGCGAGCTTATTTTCCGGCTCATCCAATTGTGGTTCTTACAAATGCTCCCCTAAGAAAAATTCTTCACAAGCCGGAGAGTTCAGGTCGACTTCTCAATTGGTCAATTGCCCTTACTGAATTTGACATTGAGTATCGACCTCGAAAGGCGTTGAAGGCTCAAGCTCTAGCTGACTTCTTGGTCGAGCTTACGTTCACCAAGGAAGACGACGAGCAGCGAGCTCCAAAAGAGAAGGCTAAAGGGAAGGTGTTAGTGTAATCTGCAGGTGATATCATAGATGATTTCCCAAGTGATATCGCAGATGATATCCTGGACTGAAAATTATATAGTTGTATATTTCTTGTTTGTTATTTAATGGACTAACGTGCTAATATGGTCTGTATAGTCTATGGTTTATGATTATATTTCAGGGTGCAATAGCATCAAAGAAGGAGCTAGACACGTGTGGAAATTGGAAGAAAAGAATTAATACATTTTATGTATTAATTCGTAACTTTGGCAAACAACAACAACACGCATGGAGACTTTGTCAAAGGTTGTTGCTGAGTTATAGAAGAAGTACAAGGATGATAAAGCAAGGGAGTACAAGGCGTGGAAGCATGGCTTGAGGATTCAACAATTCGGTTGCTACAAAATAGGAAGTGGGAGCTAGAATTGTGGAAACAAATTAACCCACTCTCCCTACACTTCCTCCACGTGCAAGACCAGCCCCAAGGTCATTATTGGAGTAGCCTTCAAGTATTTGAAGACTATAAATAAGCTTGGAAGGTTTCATTTGAAGATATGCCAATTATTTCACATTCACACCTTCGAAAAGCTTAGAGATAGAGTTCTTTGTTTGGTTCTTTTTAATCCTTTCTCCCTTGTAATTTCGCACTTGATTACTTTGGTATCAAGGTGTGTGAAGGCTAGGATAGGATTCCGTTCTTTATCTCTTGTTCCATAGAGCGTAAAATAGATATAGCTATAGGGAACTTTCGGCTTTGTAACTTCATTCATAGTGATTATAAAGTCTTGCCTAAGAGGCACTCTCAAGTTATATTTATATAACTTGAGAAAAACAATTTTGGTGTTTTTATTCCGATTTGCAAACTCTTTTACAAAATTGTTTTATTTTCGAAGTGTGTGTGTGTGCCATCCCAAGTGCTATCGTTGGTCGTTATCACCTTGGATATCACTTGTGATTCAAGCCGTGACAATTTCAATTGGTATCGAGCCTCTCACTTGACGATACTAAGTGTTTGGTCCTCTTTATCATGGCTTTTGATCCTGCAAATCCAAACCAAAAACGTCTTCTGTTTTAGATGGTTCGAATTATGCATATTGGAAAATTCGCCTTCGCTCGCATATCAAATCAATTGATCTTCGAGCATGGCGATCTATAGTTCATGGGTACTCTATTCCACTCTTACCTCCCGATGAGGATGGTGATGTTCGAGTTAAACACGAAGGTGAGTGGACGAATGAAGAGATCACTCTAGCTAACTATAATGAGAAAGCTCTTAATGCTATCTTTGAGTGGGTTGACATGCATATTTTTAAACTTATTCAAAATAGTTCCACAAACAAGAAGCTTGGGATATTTTACAAAGGTTTTGTGAAGGTGATTCTAGTGTGCGTGAAAACAAACTCGAGAGGTCTTCTTGGCAAATTTGAAAGGTTGAGAATGGGTGAAAGTGATACCATTTCCTCTTATTTTGAAAAACTATTTGACATTGCTAATGAGTGTCAACTTTTAGGTGAACCTTTTACAAACAAACAATTGGTTTCAAAGGCTATTAGAACTCTCCCTGAGCGTTTTAATATAAAAGTTTCATCTATAGAAGAGGCTCACAATCTTTCTACAATGGATATCAATTCCTTAATGAGCATTTTAAAAAATTTTGAGTCAAACCTTGCCGAGCAAAGTGAAGCTTCTAAGGGCAAGAGTGTTGCTTTAAAAGTTCAATCCTCTAGTGGTTCAACTAATGAGGATGACGAAATTTTTGAGGAATTAGGTGAAGATGCCAGTGTTGCCTTACTTGCTAGGAAATATAACTCAATGGTGAGAAAGTTTAACAAAGAAAATGTGCAGATGAAGGCTAAAGAGCAACAAACCAAGGTGTACAATTCAATGCCCAAGAGGACATTTCCATCTACTCAGAAAGGTGGTCCCATAAGGAGAGCATCATCAGATCAATCCAGATCTGATCCAAAATATCTTGAATCAATCCAATGTCATGCTTGCTCTGGATGGGGTCATTACTCAAATGAGTGTGCTAACACTCTAAGGAAGATGGGAAAGAACCTATGGGTTTCTCTCAGTGACAATGAGGATGAGGAGACCAATCAATCTGAAGATTCAGATCAAACAGCAATGGTGGTCACAAACTGTGACTCGGATTGTCGGTGATACCCCAGGTGATATCCAAAATGGGATAGCACCCGAGATATCATCCAACAGGTATACAGATTTAAATTTGATAAATGCTTTGTTTGTTTTGTGGGTTCGTTAACATGGATGCGGAGGTTGTTCACAAGATGAGAAGGAGTTCGGCAAGGATGAACTCATTTGTGGTCTTAAGAACCTTTGCAAAGAATTGGTGGATGAATGGAAGAAAGAGAACAAGAAGGTGATCTCTCCGTCCAAAGAGGTTCAAGACCTAGCCGATGGCTTGACTAGATTGGAAGTTCAACTCACAAAGAAGGATGTGGAGTGGACAAAGTCAAGAGCAAACTTACTCTTCTTGAGACAACATTCAAGAAACTCAATACGAGTTCTACCAAATTAGATGCAATTCTTGGGTTGTCCAAACCACTCAAGGCGGTATGGGTTTTCAAGAGTCTTTAAATGCTATTACATCTACTTTGTCTAATACGAGAAGATAAGTTAATTTTTGTTAAAGAAAGAGATCATGTTGAACCAATATCTTCGATAAGACTTCGACAAGGTAAAAATATGTAACTACGTTACTCTCTTGGACATTTGAAAATTGATTGTAAAACTCTTCTAAAGAAACAGTCCGGTTCTGTGTGATACTGAAGTGTTGCCTAGCACGTCGAGATATCACCTACGATCGAAGAAGAATTATCAAAGTAGGAAAGTATGGAAACCTAAGTCTAACTTTGATATGTGATGTTGTATCTGTTGCCTTAAAAACTAATGTTGAAGGTTCATGGTATTTTGATAGTGGTTGTTCTCGTCATATGACTGGAACAAAAATATTTTTAAAGGAATATGAACCTATTCAAGGTGGTAGTGTAACATATGGTGGTGGTGGCAAGAGTAATATAGTAGGAAAAGGCGTATTAAATGTACCTGGATTTCTGCCTTGAAAAATGTTTTGCATGTTGATGGACTGGTAACTAATTTAATTAGTATTAGCCAACTTTGTGATGACAACCTTGAAGTAAAATTCAATAAAAACACTTGTGAAGTTTTTGATTGTACCAATAAGCGTGTTATGGTGGTACTAGGTCAAGTAATAAGCTTGTTATCTTGTTGAGGATAAACAAGTGTGTCATTCTGTGAGGGTTGATGATGCTACCTTATGGCATCAAAAGTTGGGTCATGTCCATTTTCGTAACATTGTGAAACTCATTAATCTTTGAAGCTATAAGAGGTATACCTAGTGCGGACATTAGTACAAAAATCATATGTGAAGATTGTTTAAAAGGTAAACAAACACGTGCTACCCATAGTGCTACCCAACATAATGAGGAGTATTACGGGACAACGCCTTTGTTTTCAATTAATGCATATGGATTTAATGGGTCCAGTTGAGGTAGACGGTTTAGGAGGTAAGAAATATACTTTTGTAATAGTTGATGATTTTTCTAGATTTACTTGGGTATATTTTTTAAAAGAAAAATCGAAACTTTTGAAAAGTTTAAAGTCTTACATGCTAAAATCAAAAACATGTTTTTACGCTCTTATCATGCGAATAAGGTCCACGATCATGGAACGGAGTTTGATAATTCATTGTTCTTTACTTTTTGTGAATTAAAAGGAATTAAACATGAGTTTTCTGCTCCTAAAACACCTCAACAAAATGGGGTGGGTGAAAGGAAAAATAGGACCTTACTTGAGATGGCACGTGTGATGTTATTTTCAAAAAGAATTTCAAAAAGATTTTGGGGTGAGGCCATAAACACGGCTTGTCACACGGCCAATAGGGTTTTTCTAAGACCTGGTACTAGAATGACACCTTATGAAATTTTGAATGGTAGGATACCAAAGGTTCATTATTTTCATACATTTGGGTGTGTGTGTTATGTTCTAAATGATCGGGATTACTTAGCTAAATTTGACTCTAAAAGTGATAAGGCTATATTTCTTGGGTATGCTCGGGACGGTCGAGCATATAGGGTTTATAACCTTAGGTTAAAAACCATTCGGGAATCAATTAACGTTGTTTTTGATGATTTAGCAAGTGTTACGAGGTGATGGAGTACAGGAATCTCCATTAATATTCTTTGGATGAACTGGAGAATCAAAATCAAGTAAGTGATACCCAGTCTTTGGCCAAAGTGTTGCCAGCGATGGGATAGCATCTCGGTATCACCCAAGACCAATCCAAAGAACCGAAAAGGATGAACAGTCGAGATGATGATCATGTGCATGAAGACTTGAGAAGGGATCCACCGGCTAGGATCGAAGAGACCATCCTTCCTCTCAAATTATTGGAGAAGCTAGTGAAGGGGTACAAACAAGGAACAAAGGACATTTTAGTGACCGTGAAATGGCAAGGTATGTGTGTATGTCCACCACATACCACAAGGTAAAATATTCTGTTTTGTCTCTTCTTTAGAATCCAAAAATATTTACGAAGCTTTAAAAGATAATTTTTGGATACAAGCCATGCAAGAGGAACTTGACCAATTTGCTCGTAATGAAGTTTGGTGTTTAGTACCACGTCCTAGTAATACAAATGTTATTGGTACTAAATGGATTTTCAAAAACAAATCGGATGAGCAAGGAAATATTGTTAGGAACAAAGCTCGTCTCGTAGCACAAGGTTACACCCAAATTGAAGGTGTTGACTTTGATGAGACCTTTGCTCCCGTTGCTAGAATAGAATCCATAAGACTCCTCTTGGCTATAGCTTGTTTTCTAAAAATTACTTTGTTTCAAATGGATGTTAAAGCCGCCTTTTTAAATGGTTGTTTAAAAGAAGAAGTTTTTGTTGAACAACCAAAAGGATTTGAAGATCCTCATCTACCAAACCATGTATATAGACTTGATAAAGCCTTATATGGCTTGAAACAAGCTCCACGTGCATGGTATGGTCGCTTAACCTCTTTCTTACATGAATATGGCTTTACAAGAGGTGAAGCGAGATAGGACCTTATTTATCCTAAGGCATGGCAAAGAAATAGTCATTGTTCAAATCTATGTTGATGACATAGTTTATGGCTCTACTTCTCAAACATGTTTAAAAGATTTTGTAGAAGCTATGACATCAACATTTGAAATGAGCATGATTGGAGAGTTAACATTCTTTCTAGGCTTGCAGGTGAAACAATCAAATGAAGGAATATTCATTTCACAAAGCAAGTATGCAAAGAGCCTAGTAAAAATATTTGGGTTGGAAGGAGCAAAAAGTTCAAAATCCCCATGTGTTCTTCTCTCAAACTTGGTAGAGATCAAGTAGGTGAGGATGTTGATCCTACTCTTTATCGTTCAATGATAGGTAGCCTTCTCTATCTCACTTCTAGTCGTCTGATATCATGTTCGGCGTGTGTGTTTGTGCACGTTATCAAGCCAATCCTAAAGTCTCTCACCTTAATTCTGTCAAAAAGATAATTAAATATGTTTCATGAACAAGTGAATTAGGGATTTGGTTTAGTAAGGATACTAATACCAATTTGGTTGGCTTTAGTGACTCGGATTGGGCAGGGAATATGGATGATAGGAAGAGTACTAGTGGGGGGTGTTTTTACTTGGGCAACAATTTAGTCTCATGGTATAGTCGTAAACAAAATTGTGTTTCTCTCTCCACGGTGAGTCCGAGTATGTGGCGGCTGGTAGTTGTTGTTCACAACTTATTTGGCTAAAACATATGTTAGATGACTATGGCCTAGAGAGTAATTCTTTGACTATGTCTTGTGATAACCTCGAGTGCTATCAACATTTCAAAAAACCCAGTTCAACATTCCCGTACCAAACACATTGACATACGTCATCATTTTCTTAGAGATATGGTAGATAAAGGCCTAATTAATATTGATCATATTGATACTAAGTATCAACTGGCTGACATTTTTACCAAGGCCTTAGACCACGAGAGATTTTCTAGTTTGAAAAGATCTCTTGGTCTTTGTAATCTCTGAGTCTGTTCGTCTGTGCTACCCCAGGTGATGTTATCACTTAGGGTAACACTTGTATATTAGTGTATTTTTTTCTTCTGTCTTTGCTTATTTACTTAAAAAAAAAATATATATATATACTTTATTTGTTTAAATCTAGCTAGCTTAGTTCTAGCTGTGGCACATGCTGACCTTTTTGTTATGGTAGGTTATTATTTAGGTTAGCACGTCTGATATCATTCCCCTTCATATGCTTAAAGTGACAAAGTCACTAATATTTTCTTTTTGATAAATAAAAGACAAAGGCATTAATCCATACTATTCTCTCGAGCTCGGGGCACGGTGTTCGCTGCAACGATGTACTCTTGCCAATGAGAAGGTATGAGGTGATTTATGCTAAGTATTAGGGACATGGAGTTCGCTACTACAGTGTACCCTACTTGAAAGGCATAGATCACTTGGTCTCTACACTTGAAATATAACTTGAAGCACGGAGCTCGTTACTACGATGCTTTCTTGTTTAAAGAAGTGTATTGAGACGTGTTTAACAAGCAATGTACTTAAAAAATTATATATAGGCATATAATGCCTAAAGTGCATGAAAAATGCTCAGCTTGTTATGCCTCAAGTGTTTGAAACTGAAAAAATATTTATCAAGGGGTTTTATATCATATGTGTTATCCTACGTGTTACCATCATTGCCTTAACACATTAGTGTGTGCTATATTAGTTTTTTTTTATTTTCTTATTTTCGAAATATTGTTGATTAATTTCTCAAAATCTGAAAGTCTTTTTAATTAAAGAGTTTACGATTTTGAAAACGTCTTCAACAAGTTTTCTTTATTTTTTGTAAACTTAATTAAGTAACTAACCCTTATTTATTTAAGTTGTGCATATAATGTTTTGGGCTTAGTTACAAATTATTTAGTTTACTTACTTTTTATTTTTTTTTACGTTTTTTACTTAAAAAAAATTTTTTTTTTTATTTTTTATTGCAACCGTGTTGTTTTTATTTAAAAAGAGTTGAGGTTTTAAAAGATGTGGTTAGGGTTTACTTTGGAATTGTGTGGATAGGGATTAGTTTGAGAATAAATAGGGGTAGATTAGATAGGTTTTTAAATGTCTAATCAAATTAAAACTTTGTTCCCCATTTAATCTCCTCCTTCCTATTTTCTCTCAACCTCCTCCGTCTCTCTCTCTATACGTTACCCTCACCTCTCTCTAAAACCCCCCTTCCAGCGTCTTCTTCCCTTCTCAACCTAGGTCAAAATACGTTCCAAAAAATCCCTCAAATCTCCATGGCATCTCCATCCAATACCAATGCCGAACCATCTCACACGGACCAAATGGACATCTCACCTAGCATTGCTCCTTCCGTGGCATCTCGTGTGACCATGGAATCTTCCCCAATGATCACTCCAAGCTCTTCTCCACCAACAATGGCAATTGTTCCTACCTCTGGCCCCAATGCCTCGTTTGATCAAGGCATTCCTAAGGTGACTCTCATCCCTACCGAGCCAAAAAGGAAGAGGAAAGCCCCAAGCCAAGGGTGTCTCCCCAAATCGCAAAAAGGAGGTCTTCCAACCGCATTAGATCAATCAGGTCCAAGGCAACTTCAAATACCTCTCTTGATCCAGTTGATGTCTCAGAAAGCTCTATTGATGTGTCCTCACCCCATGTGAGTGATGAGAACTTTGAAGCAAACAAGGAAAAGGAGCCTTCTGTGGACTCATTTGATGCTTGGGTAGATGGTGATGAAGAGGAGACTCTCTCTGATTTTCAGAAAAAGAAGGCCAAGGGCAAGCGTGAGTGCTACCGAAGTGCTAGCAAGAAGAGGATATCATGCGAGGTAACACTTGCCCCCTCTTGTTCCTAAACATTCCTCTAGTGATAATTCTGGTGATGAGGTTACTCAAACTGAAGAGGATAAAGCTTTTCCAAAACCTTTTCTTACTTTGGAGTATTATAAAAAGGAAAATATGGAACTTTGGTTGAATAGTCTAAGTAAGAGGATTTTAAAAGAAAAGCATATTGATGAGGGTCAGTTGGAAAAGGAAGGAGTGGTTCAGTTTTTAAAGGACAGGAATTTTATTAATGCTAATAATCATGCAT
Organism: Adenophora triphylla var. japonica; assembly: GCA_022495995.1. Taxonomy (NCBI): domain Eukaryota; kingdom Viridiplantae; phylum Streptophyta; class Magnoliopsida; order Asterales; family Campanulaceae; genus Adenophora; species Adenophora triphylla. The sequence goes on along the minus strand of JAFEMH010000108.1, from coordinate 880,709 downwards.
CAGTTTTTGTTGAGAGTGTTATTCGCAATTTCTTTGCCAATTTGCATGCTCATTTGGATGATGAAGGGTCTGCTAAATATGGAAAAGTGTTTGTTAGGGGAAGAGTCTATTCTTTTACTCCTGCCCTGATTAACAAAGTTTTAGGCCTCCCTAATGTAGATGATGAGAGCATTAGGGTCAATAGAGATGAAATGGTAAAATTGCTCACTCACAACAAACTGCAGTCTTGGCCTTTGAAAGAGAAACTTCATGCTTCTAGATTATCTTCTCTCTATTCTGTACTACACAAACTGTGCATCTTCAATTGGCTTCCTACAACTAATGAACCTATTGTGACTTTGGAGCATGCGAATGTGTTGTATAGATTGGGTAAAAATTTAAGGATTAACTTTGGAAGATTAGTGTTTAAACACTTAGCTTCATGGGGTAGAAAAAAAGGAAGTGAACATTAGCTTTTTCCCCTATCCTTCTCTAATCTTCAAAGTTTTGGTATTTCAATCCTTGCCCATTGAAGCCTCTGATGTTTTTACCACTGAACCTGAGTACTATACCATTGATCAACAACTGAAAAAGGGTAAAAGGTATACTAAAGATCTTCCTTGGAACAAATCTGATGAAACAACCCCTGCTCCTCCCAGTGCTATCTCACGTGATACCCCAAGTGCTTCCCCAGGTGTTGCCCCTCATACTTTTGCAGGAACTGATGCTGCAAGTATTCTGCACAACATGATGAATCTTTTGGGCAACTCTGGACCATCAATCCCAAAAGCTACAGTTCTCAACTTCCTGCACAAACAGTCAAGTGCAATAGGAGAACTTGCTGAGGGATGGGCTAAGCTTAAGCAGGTAACAGATACTTTTATTGATGAAATTTCTTCCCAAACAGGGGGAGGATCTGCTGCTGCTGGAACTTCTGGAGCTGGTGCTACTGCAGGTGCTACCACCAGTGCTGGCCCAAGTGATGGTGGAAGTGATAGGGAAGGAGATCAGGAGGAAGGAGAGGAAGAAGAGGAGTTTGAAGAAGAAGAAAGCTGAACCTTAAGGTTGATAAACCTGAAGGTTTATGTTGCCGCTATCATATGGGTGACTATTTTTGTGGTGGTCCTACAAACAATGTTTTTATTTTGGTGATGTGGTGGTTCCTTAAACAATTTACTTTTATTTTGTTTATATTTGCTAAAACACTTTAGTGGTTTGTTAAATAACTTAATCTGCTAGGATGTTTTTTTTTGCTAATTTTGGATGATATTTTGCTACAATGGTTATGGTTTTTAATGGTTACTTAGTTTATTTCGAAAACTTTTTAAAGTTTGAAATAAATTAGTTTATTATGATAAATCATTGTTTAGGATTAGCTCCTTGATTAAGGGGGAGTTAATTTTTGTGGAGATATTATTCTGTGTTCTATGCTCTGTACATTTGTATATAGACTTATCCTACAGGACAGCAGCACATTAAGTTTGGAAAGAAATATCCAACTAAGGGGGAGATTGTTAGTGTAATCTGCAGGTGATATCATAGATGATTTCCCAAGTGATATCGCAGATGATATCCTGGACTGAAAATTATATAGTTGTATATTTCTTGTTTGTTATTTAATGGACTAACGTGCTAATATGGTCTGTATAGTCTATGGTTTATGATTATATTTCAGGGTGCAATAGCATCAAAGAAGGAGCTAGACACGTGTGGAAATTGGAAGAAAAGAATTAATACATTTTATGTATTAATTCGTAACTTTGGCAAACAACAACAACACGCATGGAGACTTTGTCAAAGGTTGTTGCTGAGTTATAGAAGAAGTACAAGGATGATAAAGCAAGGGAGTACAAGGCGTGGAAGCATGGCTTGAGGATTCAACAATTCGGTTGCTACAAAATAGGAAGTGGGAGCTAGAATTGTGGAAACAAATTAACCCACTCTCCCTACACTTCCTCCACGTGCAAGACCAGCCCCAAGGCTGTTATTGGAGTAGCCTTCAAGTATTTGAAGACTATAAATAAGCTTGGAAGGTTTCATTTGAAGATATGCCAATTATTTCACATTCACACCTTCGAAAAGCTTAGAGATAGAGTTCTTTGTTTGGTTCTTTTTAATCCTTTCTCCCTTGTAATTTCGCACTTGATTACTTTGGTATCAAGGTGTGTGAAGGCTAGGATAGGATTCCGTTCTTTATCTCTTGTTCCATAGAGCGTAAAATAGATATAGCTATAGGGAACTTTCGGCTTTGTAACTTCATTCATAGTGATTATAAAGTCTTGCCTAAGAGGCACTCTCAAGTTATATTTATATAACTTGAGAAAAACAATTTTGGTGTTTTTATTCCGCTGCAAACTCTTTTACAAAATTGTTTTATTTTCGAAGTGTGTGTGTGTGCCATCCCAAGTGCTATCGTTGGTGCTGTTATCACCTTGGATATCACTTGTGATTCAAGCCGTGACAATTTCAGAAGGAGTTAGAGTCCCAGGTCGCCATCAGTCTACCTGACGATTGTTGGAAGGTCTATTCAGACGGATCAGCAACTAAGAATAGCAGTGGAGCGGGGATAGTGCTAATTGAACCGAGAATGCAGGACGGTATACGAGGAGTCATTAAGGTTCAAATTCGATGCTTCCAACAACCCGGGCCGAATATGAAGCTTTGATAGCAGCTTTATAGAATACGCCAAGTGTTTTGGAGCGACTAAGATCATGGCCTACTGTGATTCCCAGTTTGATAGTCAACCGAGGTCGAGGCGAGTACGAGGTACTTAGTGCCACACCGATCAAATGCGCGACCTGGTGAAGGAACCGATAAAAGATTTGGAATGCAGGAGATTCAAAGAATTGGACGAGAAGACAAATGAGCTAGTGACCTCCTCTCGAAGTTAGCCACTTCGGATGAACCACATGATGAACCTATCTCCTTCCTCGAAAGTCCGGCCTATGAAAGAGTAAAAATTCAATGCATAGATGATCCCTCAAGAAATTGGACTCGGGAGAAGTGTTGGATCGAGGAAATGAAGGCATACATAGAAAGTGGAGAGGCTGCCGGATGACGAGAAAAGGCTCGAGCTATCAAAAAGAAAGCTCCAAGGTATGTCATTCAAGGAGGCGACCTGTTCAGAAGATCTTATACTCGACCATTGCTAAAGTGCATCCACCCTCAAGAGGTCGCCCTATTGATACACGAAGTACATAGTGGAATTTGTGGTGGACACCGGGGCCGGGACTCTTGCCGACAAGTTAATCACTTTGGGGTACTACGGCCACACATGAGAGCGACACTCACAACTTTGTTCGGCAATGTGATCAATGCCAAAGGTTTGCCAACCTTCCCCGTGTGCCTACAACGGAAGCGAGACTCACTCTGTGATCGCAGCTTGGCCATTTGACATGTGGGGCGTCGACCTGATTGGACCCTTCCCTCCCGCCCGAGGAAACTGCAAGTATGTGATCGTCGCCATAGATTACTTCACTAAATGGGTTGAGGCCAAACCATTAGCTCGCATCACGAGAGGAAAATGCTATCAACTTTATTCATGACTTCATTTGGTGTCGGTTTGGTTTTCCTCGAGCTATAGTGTCCGACAATGGTTTACGGTTCTCCCGGACCTTCGAAGCAGAGATGAAGCGAGTTCGAATCAAACATTGGAAATCTTATGTCGCCTATCCTCAAGGAAATGGCCAAGCTGAGGCAGCAAATAAACTTGTTCTATCTTCGCTCAAGACGGGACTCGTAGGTCGACGTAACAATTGGTTGGACGAACTCCCCCTTGCTCTTTGGGCGGTCCGTACAACCACTCGGGGGCCTACGGGGAAACCCCTTTTGCTCTCACATATGGGTCGAGGCCGTGGCACCTGTGAGCTCGAGATTCCCATTTGCTAGAGTGACTTTCTTCAATCAAGAGCAAAATGATACCAATAGATTGATCGACTGGATCTAGTCGACGAGAAGCGAGAAACTTGACCTACCTCCGAATGGTCAACTACCAGCAGCGAACTAAGAGCTACCACGACAAGAAGGTCAAGGCAAGGTCGTTCCAAGTTGGAGATTATGTGTTGAGAAAGATCGAAGCAACGGGTAAAAGGACCCAGCAGAACAAGCTATCTCCTAACTGGGAAGGGCCCTATGTAGTCACTCGAGTCGTCAAGGAAGGAACCTACATGATAGCTCATCCCGGAGGAGACGAGTTGAAACATCCTTGGCATGCTACTCACCTCATCAAATACTACTTCTAGTTTTCGGTTTCAAAGTTCAAGCTTTTGTTAGCTCTAGTTTCAAGTTGATGTAAACATGTTTCCTCCTTCAATAAAAAGCGCAGTTTAGTCGATCAAACATAGTGTTACACCAATCCCAATGAGCTCGACTCTTAGTCAGCTTCGATTTAACAAGCTCGATTCTTAATCAGCTTTGTTCATTTAACAAGTCTGACTCTTAGTCGACTTCGTTCCAACAAACTTGACTCTTAGTCAGTTTGTTATAATTAGCTCGATTCTTAATCAGCTTAGTTCATTTAACAAGTCTGACTCTTAGTCGACTTCGTTCTAACAAACTCGACTCTTAGTCAGTTTGTTCTAATTAGCTCGATTCTTAATCAGCTTTGTCCATTTAACAAGTCCGACTCTTAGTCGACTTCGTTCTAACAAACTCGACTCTTAGTCAGTTTGATCTAATTAGCTCGATTCTTAATCAGCTCTACTATTTTAATAAGTCCGATTCCTAATCGATTTCGCTCTAAGTAACTCGACCCTTGGTCAGCTTAAATAGTTTGAACAGATTAGATTTATAATCAATCTCGTTCCAAAAGTTAATCAAGTCTGAGGTCGACCAAAGCATTATAGAGTCAGGACGACCTCAAACTTGAGATAACTCGTTACCCTACTAAATCTAACTCGACACTTACATCCAAAGCATACAACATGCAAAAGAGAGAAGTCAGTTACGGTTAAACATAATTAAGTCTCCCAAAGTGGGCCAAGACTTATTTAATTAAAACTACAAAAGTATCTTGCCTCCTAAAAAATAGGGCCAAGGCATTCAAATATTCAAAGAACAAAAAAGTAAAAATGTTTGGAGCTTGTTCGATTACAACAACCATCGAATTCAAAGTCTATTCAAGGGGAGTGCCTTCCACTTGGCAGCGTGTGGATGCTTGATTGATCTCAGTCTGTTCACCTACAGTAGATGGCTCACCAAGAACATTCTCTGTTTGATAGACAACCTTCCTTGAGTCGCTGATCGTATACTTTGGAGTCTCATCATCGAAGCACGGATCTCGCATAATCTTCGAGCTCGGCGAGGATAGTGTCAAAATTAACTTTCTCTCTTGCGGGGAGGATCCCATGGTGCGGCTTCGGCCTCTTCATCATCCTTGGCTATGAGCTCCTTGTCATTATCGGTATAAGGCACCAAGGAGTGGCCCTGTCGAGCTGCAGTATTGTAAGGATCCTCAGACGCCCATTGAGCCAGCTTCTCAATTGATATATCAACCGAAGGATCCACGATGATACGTCGAGCCATATGGCTTAGACCAGCTTTGAAAAATACTTGGGCCTCCTTGGTGACATGCATATGAAGCTCGTCCTTTGTCTTTGTAAGCTTTGATGGCATCCTCCTTAGTGGTCTTCACGGCACCGGCCAGTCGACCTCCCATTGAGCTCTAGCGGCATCCAACTCTTCTTGTTTCCTAGCGAAAGTCACGGGAACCTCCTCCAGTGTTGCTTGTCCGGTTCTAGGTCGGCTACCATCTTCTTATTCTCCTCCTTGAGACGAGCGAGTTCGTTGTTGGCTTCCCCAAGCTCTTCCGGGCCTCCTCCTTCAATTTGATCTCATTATCTTTCACAAGCTTCAAAGCTTCATAAGAGTTATCCAAGTCCGAGTTCTCTTCCTTCAATTTTTCGAACTCTCCCTTCAACTTGGTGTAGTCCTCTTTCGGTGAGTTTGGTCACCTTCCGGCTTTCCCGGTTCCTCATTTTACGAGCCAACATAGTCTTGGCCGGCTTCTCCTGCTCCTCTGCCGCCTTCCAATAAGTGGTGGCTAAATCAATCATGGCGAGGCGAAATAACAAGTCGATACAAGGGATCGAGATCAAATGAAAAGAAAAGAGAGAGAACGGTAAGAAAAATGAATACATTAAAAGCTCAAGGGTTACCTCGGAGGAAGCCGGCCCAACTCGAGCTCGACAAGCACGGGGTCGGAGGCTTATTGGTAAACTCTACGATCAAGTCACGATCGGCTCCCCTTCGACGACTACACGGCCGTACTCCAGTCTGGATACTCCCTAGCCAAGCCGTTAACTGCAGTCAAAGGGTCACATCACTTAGCTCGGCAACTCGAGCTTGAATCAACTTGTCATATGAAATATGAATGGGAGAGGCATGTGGACTTCGGCTTCGGGCCTCCACCGGCTCACCGGCACCGACTAGATTGGATGTCGAGCTCACCCTTGAAGGGCCAATTTTGATCACCTTGCTTAAAGGGCGGCATCATCTTCATCTTCCTCTTCATCCAAAGAAATGACATGGGATTTTCTCTTGGAGCGGTTTGGAGTTTTGGTTTTGGTTTTGGTTTTGGTCCTAGCACGAGCAGGAGTCTGGTACGAACGGCCTCCCTCTCTGGCTCCACATTCGGCTCGACCTCCTCTTCACCTGCAACATGGACCTCCTCGGAACCTTGAGCATCATCACCTTGACATTTTCCCCTTACGGGACTTCGTTCAATCCTTCCAAATTCTCCTCGGCGGGAATGAATTTGGTAGTATCTGGTCGACCGGCTTCGGCGAGATCATTTCTCTTGGCCCCTTCCATCTCACGATTCTCCTTGGCATTAGGCTGCTCCATAGCTCTTCTTAGCCTTCACGATATCAACGGCTCTTCCCATGTTGGCTTCTGAGCGGGGTCAAAGCTGCACGAGTCAAAAGAAGAAGAGTATTAGCTCGACATCATAATTATAAGTTCTATGTACGAGCCCAGAGTTCTACATACGAGCAACATAAGTAACGAGCTAAGAAATTCAAATACGGAAGTTACACTTATGCAAGATACGAGTTCTACGGCGAGATCAATAGGTAACAACTAAATGATCAAATGCAAATACCAAACAAGTTGGAGCTCGCCCATAAGAAATCATCACACAAGGAGAAGAAAGGGGCGAGTAAATCCTTACCACCAACATGTTCTCCATTATCTGCGGTATTTCTTGGTCTTCGACGGAGGGAGCACATTTTCTCAAGCCTAGCATGAGCATGAGTAACCCAATTTGGATACCTCGAGCACGACTATGGGAACTAAGGGCACAACATTATCATCACCTAGCATCATTCTGCTTGGATGTAATTGTTCTTCGTGGTCCCCAAAACCTCCCAACTAATGGGTGCATGGGCAACAAACTACTGCCGGCTTCCCACGCGGTTCATTATGCCAATGGGGCTCCAGCTGATCTTCATCCCTTATCACTTTGGTGTCCTCACCTGGTAGAGGAACTCCCAACCTAACCTACTCTCCACTACTACAACGTGGGAGTTCCGGCCCAGTGACCTTCTTTGGGCAAATTGATAAATAGCTTGGGAGAATTGGCTTTAGAGGGAGTACTTATGCCGCCGCTCTTGTCGAACTTCACAGCAAAGAACTCTCTCGAACACCCTCATCTGAGGTTCATAACCTAAGAAGCGGCAAACCATCGCAAAGCGGACCAAGACTCTACGGTATTGGCGCCCGGTTGGATAGGTAGGGCATTGGCGCACTCTAGAGACTCATTAATAAAAGGGTCGAAGGGCAATCTTAAGCCGTGATGAATTGGCCATAATAAAAAGCAACCACAGTGGCATCGAGTCTTGTAAGTCTTCCCACATTGTTTGAAGAAGTCGGCCTGCTATAGAGGGTAACCTCAAACTCCTCCTGTCCGCCTCACGAAATCATAAATGGTCGACAATCTAGAAGGAAAATTACGCCTCCCTCTCGGTGGCCCTTGAGGAACATAACCCCTTTCATTCTGCTGATGCCACATTGACCTCGAAGGCGTCAACAATACGGGGACTTGACGAGATCGACGCATTGGCTTCTCCTTGAGTCTCCATATACGTACAAGAAGAGGGAAACGGGGAATCGGTTCTACATGAAGTCTCGGGAGACCTAATCGATAAGCTAAGGGCGACCTAGATTCCCCAGGAAATCGAATTCTATTCCTAAGGAAAGAAGGTTTGTCGGGACCACTGAATGTAAAATGTAGCAATATGGTCAAGAAGTTCGTGAAAAAGATGGAAGGACTCAACTCTTGGGTCATTCGTTCCTAAGGTGCCTAAGTTCTCTCCATGAGCAAAGCCAACTCGGTAAATTGCAAACCCCATCGGGTTAAAATTGAAGTACATTCCTCCATGGTCATCTCCCTCCACTCGCCGTTTAAATGTTTATAAACCCTACGGTTGACTTTACGGTACCCATACCAAGCTCAGGGTTACGTACTAAAGGTCCTAGCCGTGGCGGAATCAAAGAAATTGCAGAAATTAAAGCCCTAATTCTAAAGAATAAGGGGAATACCATGTGATGAAGGGAAAACGGAACAATGGAGGGCGAAACACCAAGTTATAGCGAGGAGTCAACTTCCTTTATCACCGCGGAATCACGCACGAGAGTTCGGAGAAGGCAAAAGTTGTAAATGAAGAAGGATTCTCAAATTTATAGCTTCACGAATTGGAAAGGGCAAAGGTAAATTCGAATTTAATTTTCCTAATTAATGGCGGAAAGCAGGTTTCTAGGCGGACTCTCAAACGTCAAAAATATCATCATTATGGCAAAAAACGGCGCTCGTACCCGATCGGACAGTTCATCGCCAACGTCCGGATTATGCCACGTCATTATGGTCGACCTACTTCAAAAAACTAGTAACGACTGCGGGTAAAATAATTCACATCAAAAGTCTTCTTTAACTTCCAAGTCGACAAAGTCCACTCGAAAGTTGGGGGCAGCTGAACATACCAAAAGTGTCGAGTTGGGCCAAAGGAGTAAAGCCCAATCACAAGCGGCCTTGGCAATCACATTCTCAATGAGGTGACCCCAATCGAACAAGGCCCAAAGCCCATCTCTTGTATCGGGCCGACTAAGCCCGTGGTCCGACCTACCGGGTCCCGACCTAACTTAGTCCGACCTCGTGATCCAAATCACAATTCGGGTACGAACCATGCTCTGCAGACGGTCGGGTCGACCATTCCACGAGTGGCGACCTCGACCTAAATCAACAAGTGACGACGACACTTGCCGGCGTATTTGGTTGAACAATTCTCATAACCACATCCCTACAAATCAGGGGCCGTTATAGACACGTTCCCACAATCAAGTAACTGCCGCTACAATCTCGGAGCACATGTCGCCTCCCCAAAAATACACCACTCTTGTCTATAAATACTTCATCACTACCAAACGGTGAAAGGTAACTGCCATTTTGTTATCTGAATTCCATATTCAATACATTTTGAGCTTTATACAACTGTGATCTTACTCTCACGCCCGAGCGTCTTCGCCGGAGACACATCCGGCTAGTCGTGGGTTCTGATTTCAGGTCAAGGAGCCAGGTGATCAGTCCTGCCACGTGGAGGAAGATTGATAAGCACAATTCCTGCAGCATCAGTATTATTTTTTGGTTATTAATTTTGAGTCGAAAGTAATATTTATTTTTGAAATGAAAAATATTTTTTTATAGAAGTATATTTTTTAAAATATTTATTTGAGATGAAAAAGATAATATTTTTATTTAGTTTTCTTTATTAATATATAATTTTTATATTATTATTTTGTAATTTAGAGTCGGAGGAAGTAATTATTCAGTGTACTTAAGAAGAAGTAAGTGGTGGTGACTTTGTTTGTTTGGCTTAATTTCGTGGTTATTTGAAATCGCTACACCCAGTAGCGATTTCAAATTTGGTTTTTTTTTTTCTTTTTTAAAGCATAAATATTAAATAAAATTTAGCAAATTTAAAATCGCTACACCGTGTAGCGATTTTAATTGAAAAATTATAAACTCGCTACATGGTGTAGCGAGTTTTCAAAAAATGGGACATTTTGGGAAAAAGTTTGAACAGTAAGTCACTTTTGTAAATAAAATTTTAAAAATGTATTATTTAAGAAAAATTCGAAAAAGGAAGTAGTACTTTACTTGGTAGTATTTAGTACTATTAGCTTTTATAGTGAAGGTTAAAAATTCAAATGTTATTAAAAAATGTGTCAGCCTATTTATAAGACAATTGAATTGATGTATTCTGATGTATTATTAATAAATTCTACCTACCAATCACATTTATGTTACTTGTCTTCCTACACTTTATAATGATTTTACTTTTATGTTATTGATATTATTTAAAATAAATAGGAAAATTATATTTTTGTCCTTGTTTTATAAAGTTAACACTCATTTGACTAAATCATTAATTTATTTTATTGTTGAAGCTAATTTTTGGGCAGATGACCAGAAATCTGGGTTTGGTTAGGGGAAAAAGTAAAGGTGGGCTGCTTTCATAATATAAAATATTTGGGCCGTGGCCCACCATCACACGCATTTTGCTTCTCAAACTGTGTCGAAGAATAATGTTATTTTTTATTTTTTTATTTTTTTAAATTAAAGTGCTCTCTCCTTTCCAAAAAACGATGTTTCTATTTTTATTTAATACTAGCCTAAACCCGTGTCCAAGGCCACGTTTTTTGTTTATTTTTTTTTAAAAAAAATTTAAAAAAAAATAAAAAATTTTAAGGACGAAATGGGAAAGGGACAAAAAAGTGAGGGCAAAATGGAAATTTCCCTCCTTGAAACTGTTCATAGAACTGTTCAAAAGGGGGTTTCCATTTACACTATAGATTGGTCAATATTCAAGTTTACAAAAAAAATTAAAGTTCCGTTCTGGAACGATGTTTCTATTTTTTTTTTCTTCTTATTTTGAATGCACTTCAAAAAAAAATATATATATGTATTGTTGATACACAATTATAAAGACTATTAATGGTGTCTTTTTAATTTTTATTAAAATATTTAAAATTATTACTCAATTAATGTTCATTAAAAAAATAAAAAGATCATCACGAAACAAAAAGGTATAAAACTCACAAAAAGTTGTCATCGTAACACATCCTGTTCTTTTTTTATATCTAATTACAAAATTTCAAATACAATGTAGGGAGAGAATTTGAACCCATGACATTTACGAGAGAAGGCAAGGATCTATGTCATTGAGTCAAAGTCATCGGCAACTCATATTGTTCTTAATTGTACCGATCAGTATCAGTGTTCACAAGAGTTGTGAGGTCATACAAATATTATTTGTTGCTAAACTGCCAATTAAAGGTAAATTAAGAAGAGAATATTAAAATATTATTTAGAAAAGTTGTTTGCTGACTGTATACGAATGTGACCTAATGTAATGTAACCACCTTTTCTTAAAGTATAGCTAATTAGAATTGAGGTTGATTAAATTAAACTATTTAATTATTTAATTAAAGTAAATAAACAATACTCCCTCCGTTCCACTCGACTTAAGACAATTCGCTATTTTGGACGTTTCACTCAACTTAAAACATTTCAAAATGACAAATTTTTATTATTTTTATATTTAATGAAACTCAATTATCATACACAAAACAATAATTTCACTACTATTTCTTCCGCTCATTCTCTTTCTAAATTCTAAAGCCGAGTGGGACAAAGGGAACACTAGTTTTTTACACAAAATAAATAAATAAATAATTGAGAAGTCAAAAAGATAGGTCGTGTTAACATGCTTTATTGGTTTGGCCAATCCCCTACCCACACCCACAACCACAAGCCACACCGTGTAGTAGGTAAAGTTGAGATGTGGTTGATTTTTTCTCCTATTATTTAATACTTTTCATCCCAAATTTTATTAAAAATAGTTTGTAAATATTTTTATTAATATAAAAAAAAACAAATTCGCTTTTGATCAGGAGAAAATTTGAAAATTTTTTAGACATTTCTTTTGGTTTGAGGGAGTATTTATTTTCTAAATTTATAATTATAAAATAAAATGTGAAAACAAATGATAAAAATCAATCAAAACAAAAAATAAATTCTTACAAAATATACATTCATATTAGAAGGGAAAATGTTATAATAAATTAATAATAATAATAGATAAATTTTCAGAAAACTTTAGAAAATTCCATTTTTTCTAAATTTTTTAAGGACTTTAATACGCGATTTATTGAATTAAGAAAAAATAAATCGACTGTTTTTATAAGTCAAAGAAATTAACGGATTGTTTAATTTATAAACCAGGAGTTTTAAATCTAACGTACTTCCTAACCACCTAATCTCATTTCAAGCCGCAGGGGATATTGAACCAAAAACCTTTTAGACGAAGAGACATGTACCAGCTTAAAATGCCGATTAGGCACAAGCCCTAAAAAGAAGGTTAATAACAGTGTATGGCTTCAAAATTAAGGCCCCGTCTTGTCGAGCGTTTTCGTTAAAACAGAGATAAAAAAACTCAGCTTTTTTTTTATTAAGCGTGTTAGTCAAGAGTTTTAGACGGTTGGATTTTAAAAAGTTTGGGATATTTTGGCCGCTCAAAATTATAGCGTCCAAAATTTCCGTTTTAAAAATATAGTTTATAAAGCGTACTGAGATGACACTACGGTTACCATCAGTGTTCTCTATTGCGTTTTTGTCAATTACTAGTGCCCACCCTTTTGTAATTAAATGAAAGTAGTGATATTTTTTTATCAAATTTTAGAGAAATTAATTAAGTTTAAATGAATATTATTTTTATTTTTAAACAAGAATATGGAATCACTTTTTATTGCATTGGTTGACAAATATTTATGACTTTGCACGGCCGCAACACTTGTTAAATGATTCTTCTTGTTCCTTCTTTTTAAATACTCCTTCTGTACCGGGTAAGAGTCACCCCTGCGGGGTTATACGCTTATCAAAAATCATTGAAAAAAAGGTGAAAATAAATCAGTGATTTATAATATAATTGTTAAAAACACCATTTATATGTAAATGGATGAAAAATAGGTTAATAAAGCATATATTTTTTGTAATTATCCAAAAATTTGAGGGTATGTATGTCCAAAAACTATTCATTTCCTGTTATTTGAAATAAAGAAAGGTGTAATTCGTAAATATAAATGGAGTAAAAAAAAAATTTGCATAACCGTCACAAATTCTTATGTCTCATTTGGTACTAGACATGTCCAAACGGTTCCGGTTCCCGGTTTCGGAACCGTCGATTCTCGGTTTCCAAATAGTCGAAACCGTATTCAAACCATATTAATCCGGTTTCCGGTTCTATCCGCCGGTTCCGGTTCCAACGATTTCACCGGTTCCATCACCATCTAACTTTTTTTTTTTTTTAAAATACAAACCTCTTAAGACAGTGAAAACGCTAACTAATCTATTTTTTTTATTTTTTTTTCACTTGGGGAGTATATTTTTGGAAAGAATGAGAAGTGGACAAAATTTGGTTAGTATATTATTATAGATAGAATAAAAATTCTAACAATATTTTTAGAAAAAAAAAGGGCGGCACCCTTATAATTTTATTAATATAATTAAAAATATTACAATGAGGGGGACAACCAAGTCTTTCCCTTTTATAATTCAAGGATAGACAAAAGGAGCATATACCTTTATAGTTTATATTATAACATTTATCTAAATTCTAGTCTAATTTAAATAAAACAACACTATACTACAAATACAAATACTAAATAAATGTTAAATATTATATTTAACTTACCTTGATCAATCGCCGGTTCCCGGTTCCGCCGGTTCCTTGGTTCCCAATATGGTTCAATCCGGTTTCCGATTACGTTCGGTTCCCGGTTCCGGCGATTTTCGATTCTCGCCGATTTCCAATTCCGATTCTACCCACCGGTTCTGTCGATTCCCGATTTTATTTGAACATGTCTATTTGGTACACAAGAATGAAAATACTCCCTCCATATCACTCAAAATATGATTTTTGGTTTGAACACAAAATTAAGGAAAACTGATACCTCCGTTTTAAAATATTTGTAGTTTTAGAAATTTTCACATGTACTAAAAAAATCAGTATATATCAAATAGACTTAATCCTTTGAATATTTCAATTATCTAGACGGTTATTTTATTTTACGATGACAACTATCTAACCGTAAATAAAGATAGTTTACGCAAAATGTGTCAATATTTTATGAAAAACTACAAAATTGCAAGTTTTTTGGGACAAGTCTTTTAGAACTGAAGTATTTTTGGGACAAAGAGAGTAGTGAAATAAGTGTTGTGAGTATAAAACATAAGGTAAGAAAGATAAAGTGAAAGAGAATAATGAGTGAAAAATTGTTTTGAGTGTAAAAGTGGGTGCAATTAAATAAAACATTTTCATTATGAGGTTATCCTATTTCGACTGAAACAACCAAAATGAAACGTTCTAATTCGGAGGGAACGTGGGTGTAAGTGTCCCAATCTGAACCACCAATATTTCTTCAGCCCAATTTAACGTTTTCCACCTCGAATAAACATTTAAGGACATTTTAGTCACTTTCCAAGGCAATTTAAGCAAGGAAGGACCTTATGGGAACAACAAATTTGGATTGGATCTCGCTGGAAAGAGTGATTTCCAAGAAATTGATCAGTTTGAATTAATTACAAACAGCTAAAACTGCTTTTCTGAAGAAGTCAGGCACGCCTTCATTTCTATCCGCGCGGACAGAATGGAGGGCCTCATTCCTATCCGCGCGAACAAGAATGAACCCTAATTCAGCCTATAAATAAAATCCTTCTCTCTCAGTTTAAGGGATCCATCTTCAACCCTACTGTTACATTGACGAAAATACTTCAGAAAACAGCCTAAACACTCATCCAAACACTAAACCCAAACACAAAATTCAAACACAAATCTTGATCATATTCAAACCCTAAACACAAATCAAGGAAGATAGGGTACAACCATTGGTAAACCCTCCTTCTCCTTATCTTAATCTCCTTCATTCATGCATACATCTCATATTTAAAATGATGTAACTTGTTTTATTTACTTGTTGCTCACTTCTCTTCCCCTTTTGTCCTAGGATCCAAGAGGATCTTCATGGAGTTCATCTCCATGGATGATTCTCTACAAGGATTCATATTCTTTCATTATGTTTTTCCCCTTTGTCCCTTTTACATTAACTAGTTCTTGCTTGTTACTTGATCTCTTGACCCAAAATGTGGTCACCTTGGAGTTCATCTCCATAGATGATCACACTAAATGGCCCACATCTTTATTTTCATGCCCTTTTATGTTATTAGTTTTTACTTGCCTACTTGACCTAAAATGTGGTCATCTTGAAATCAATTTCCATGGATGATCATTTTAAATGATCTAAATTATTTACTTTCTTGTAAATACCCTTCCCTAGTCTAAGATGTTCACCTTGAAACCATTTTCATGGATGAACATCCTTAAGACTCACAAATTAGGTCACACAAGATGTATGAGATACACTTGAGTATAGATCTCAAGGATGGTCATCTTAATGACCACCTTAGAAGATCTTCCTCTAAAAGTTGATACATCTTGACCTACTTCTTGCTTTATCAAATTTACTTTCATGTTAAACCCCCATCCCAAGCAAATGAAGTGCTTCTAAGTCCTAATGTACCCTCATGATGGCTTGATATAGTAGATCACCACTAATCATGTTTAGTGATCACTAATCAAAGCCTAAGAAAAATGGGGACAAGCATGGATGCAAAATTCAAAAAATTTTATTTGGCATTTTCTGTTGCAACTCCAGTTCTGATTCTGTAAATCCAGTTGACTTTCCTACGGAAATTACGGGAGATCGGAGCTAGAAAAAGCTGCCAAAAAGGAACCTTACTGTCCTATCCGCGCGGACAGGATTGATCCTCGTTCTGATCCACGCGGACATGAATGTCACAGACAGATATTTTTGTCTCCAGTCCTTTTTCACTCACAGAAGCCCACTGTTTTGATTAATTCCAGTCCAGTCAAACTATTTATTTCCAGAAAATCCCTTTTACAAACACACACACACATATACAAATGGTTTCAAGTTTGGAAGACTCGTCTACGAGGCATTCCGGGTACGTGCTAATCGTTCTTCCCGGAGTGTAACGTGACCTCCGAACCCTTTTTCTTTTTTACGGGCTTTTTTCAATGTTTTGGCCTTAAACTAAAAAACGGCGTGGCGACTCCGTTGATTTTCAAAAAATCGGGTACATCACAGTGGGGAGTATATAAATAACCTTACATATTTATTATTTTCCCCGCCCCCAAATAAATATTATTAAATATAATAATATAACTTGTTTTTATCAAGAATAAATTTAATTTTTTTGAATATTTATTTTGGGTGAAAAGCTATGAGCCTAGAATATATGCCCATCCCTAAATCTTAAATACTTACTCCTTTTTAAAATAAATGTTATATTTGACTTGTTAACATTTTTTAAAAATGTGTTTTATTAGTTTAATTTATACAATCTCCAATCTAAAATATATTCCCTCCGTTCCAGGAATATACCCGCTTTTTGTGGTGGTGCGGGAATTAAGGTAAAAAGTGAAAAAGGTGATTTGTTGTGAGTGTAGATGGTTGGGTAGGAGAGAGAAAGTGGAGTAAGTGGGTAATGATTGTGAGTAGAGATAAGTGAGTCTCATTTCCATTTTAGGAAAGTGCAGATTATTGTGAAACGTCCAAAAGGAGTCTTTTTGCATATTATCGTGGGACGAAAATAATATATCGTTTTGAAGCTTTTCACGAATATTAAGAAAACAATTATTATTATGACTCTATGAATAAAGTACCAAATATGCTTTTGTTAATTGTGTCTCTCTATTACATTAGGTTCACTAAAAAAATATACTTAGGCTCCGTTTGTTTTGTCGTGAAACATTTTTCGGAAAACGTTTTCCGAAAAATAACTCGTTTTACGCTGTTTGGTTAGCCCCTGGAAAATGTTTTCTGGAAAATAACTTGTTTTCCGCTGTTTGGTTGCCTAAATAAAACGTTTTCCGAAAAACATTTTACGCCCTTTCTAAGTAAAACGACCTACTGACCTTGTCCTAAGTAAAACATTTTCCGAAAAATGGAGGCCTTAATGTACAACTCATATTACGCCTGGTACAACATAATAATAATTAAAAAAATTTATTTAGCGCCCCACCACCCCCCAATTTTTTTTTTTTATTTTCTGAACCGCCCCACCCACCCCTACCTACCCCCTCCCACCCCCAAAAAAAAATTTTTTTTTTTTTTGGTAACCGCCCCACCCACCCAAAAAAAAAAATTATTTTTTTTTGGTAACCGCCATAGTTATAAATCCCGTCCGTACTGTCCGTCCCTGGCGCCTGGTGACGTCCCGTCCTGAAGTGAAAACGGTGCGAAGCAGTGTTGTATACCGAGTCTCGGTCTAAAAACCGCTTCATCTTGGGGCCAAGCCGTAGAACCGCCCGTCTTAGGACCGAGCAGGCCGAGATGGATATCCCGGCTGGGACGCAATTTTTTTTAGAATTAAAAAAAATCATTTTTTATGTCATTTTAACAATTGTACCAGAAATTCATGAAAATAATGAAAATAAATCATTTGTTTTTCTCCAAAAATCCATGAAAATAGAAAAGAATGAAAAAAAAAATCAATTTTTTTCATTTCTTTCTTAAAATTACTATTACTTGATGTAAGAACATGATAATAGCTAACATTCTTATAGTTTAATTATTAATGAGTTACTTTGTACCAGAAAAAGTGTTATGTTTTTGTTATATTTTTGTTAACATATACTAGGGATATAATTAGTGAAAAAATACGGAAAAGTGCGGTAATGGCAGTCTGGTGCTGCGGTGCATTCCCGTAAGACCGATACGTCCCCGTCTGATGACAAAATCGGTGCGTTGCCCAGGGACGGTATTTATAACTATGGTAGCAGCCCACCCACTTCCCTGCCTACCCCGCCCCACCCACCCCCCAAAAAAAAATTTTTATTTTATTTTATTTTTTGGTAACCGCCCCACCTTTGCCTACCCCACCCCCCAAAAAAATTTTTTTTTTTGGTAATAGCCCACCACGCCACCTGCTGCCCACCCCCCCCGAAAAAAAATTATTTTTTATTGGCAGATCCGTCCGCCTACCCACCCTGCCTACCCCACCCCTTTAAAAATTTATTTTTGGTAGCACCCCACCCACCCCTTGCCTACCTCACCCCCACCAAAAAAAAAAAAATTTGGGGGTGGATGGGCGATTACAAAAAAAAAAAAAATTTGGGGGTGGGATAGGCGAGGTGGTATATAGGTTACAAAAAATAAAAATTGGGGGGGATGGGTGGGTGGGGTAAGTGGGATAGGCGAGGGTGGGTGGGCGATATAAAAAAAATTGGGGGTGGGGAAGTGGAGTGAAGTGATTAAAAATAAAATTGGGGGGTGGGGGGTGGGATAGACAGGGGGTGGGTGGGGCAATTACAAAAAAAAAAAAAAAAAAAAAATTGGGGGAGTGGGTGGGGGGTGGGGTAGGCAGGGGGTGGGAGGGGCGGTTACCAAAAAAAAAAAAATTGGGGGGGGGGTGGGGGTGGGGTAGGCCACCTTGTGAAATATAAGTCGTTTTACCAAACACCCGAAAATATTTTACACCCTTCCTCCGTAAAATATTTTACGCTCTACCTCCGTAAAACATTTTACAGGAAAACATTTTACAGGAAAACATTTTTCAGAAAACGTTTTCCAAAAAATGTTTTACGTCGAAACAAACGGAACCTTAAAGTCATGCAACAAATTCCAATAAGAGGTAAATTTGGGTTTTTTTTTCTAAAACATGTATTTTGAACCCAATTTTTAATTCTAAAATGACATGTATTTTGGACCGTAGGGAATAAATTGCACATACAATAATGATAAAATTATACTAATTCTCTTTTTATATAAAAATGTAACATTTATGTTGAAATAGATAAAAAAGAAAATACAATATTTATTATTAAATTGTTGGACAGACACAGACTTGATCTTTTGAATAATGGGTATAATGAGTGATGACAATATTCTTTGAAAAGAAATTAGAAAATAAAGGATTATTTGTACAAATTATTTAATTAATTATTAATTAAACTACAAATTCTACGTTTGCAATCTCAACACAATGGTCATTATTATCCACATAAGTCGGCATCAGGTCAGAATAGTTAGGTCCGACGTAGCCGGAAGTTAATTATTACCGACCATTGGCACGAGTCCTCATCATCAGTCATTACACCTTTCCTTTTACTTTGGTCCATTTCTCTCGATCCTACTAATAGATGGTCCCGAATTTTTTTTTTTTTTATTTTTTATTTTTTATTTTAGACTTCCCCATATCTCGAGTCAAACCTCTTTTTTGTGTAAGTCAATTTAGTAACAAGTCCATCAATTCTCTGAAATTCCCTTAAAATTCCTACAGAGGCGCCTAATATTAACTAGGGAGGGATAACGACAAAATTGCATCAAAAATCACTCGACTATGACTATTGACTTATAGTGGATTTGATACCCAAATTAATTTTTGTTCAATTCTTCACATTAAGCTATTTTTTTGTTGTATTAGAGAGCACTCAAGCTAACGCCATTCAAATTTCATTGTTAAATTGTCAATTTGTTATGTACGTTTCACATGCCATGATTAGTAGGACAAAACAGAAAAATCAGATTATTTAAAAGTAAACAATAGTTTTGGGGTTCAATATGTAAACTTGTTAAGTAAAGGGTGTCCTAACAAATAACTTTTTGGGTTCAATATGTATACTTATATAAAGATTGGGCGGGAATTTTAACATTCCTAATCTAATTAGAAAACCTAATAAAAAAACGTCTTCTTCTCCTCCTTTCTCTCTCTGATGTAAAGTAATGCAGCGGAATGGTAACCAAGGCCTGATCGTTATCAAAACCTTCTGCAAGGAATCGCAATTTCCAAGATAACAAGAATTTTCGAAAAAATCCTTCTGCAAGTCAATAAATTGATCAAGGGTTTGCAAGATGCAAATATGAATTTTAATTGATAAAAGAGACTAATGTTTTAAGAAACTAAAACAAGTTTAAATACCCCCCAAACAACCCTAGTCAATTAGGAAAAAGGAAAAGACTAAAACAATTCCAAAAATAAACGCCAAAACAGGGAAACGAAATCAACTCGGAAACGGAATCCGCCAATATCACGACTCGTGATCTCCTTCACGAGTCGTGCTTTCCTTCGCCAGTCGTGTCACGATGCGTGCTTCCAACAACAGTCGTGAAGGGATTCTTCACGAGTCGTGACTCCAAGCAGGACTCGTGCTCAACGCATTCTTCAGTCGCACGATCCGCCATGCCTCCTGCCCAGGTTTGTTCTATCATGGTTGCTCCTGCCAAATCCCTGTGAACCACACCCACTTGCACTACGTCATTCGCCTCTGCTTCAAAAGGATTCGTCCCCGGATCCATATCTAAATAAAGGGGAATGTCGGGATGGAATTCAACTAAGTCTGCAATATTAAAAGTATTAGAAATATTCCAACCCTCGGGTAAATCAACAACATAGGCATTGTCATTGATCTTCTTCACTATCCGGCAAGGTCCAATCTTCTTGGGGTGAAGCTTGTGGTACGTACCTTGAGGAACCCGTTCCTTACGCAAATGAACCATCACCAAATCACCAACAGCAAATACCTTCAAACGACGCCGCCTATCCGCAATCTCCTTATACTTGGCATTAGAAGCTTCAATGTTCTTCTTGACCTCCGTCTGAACCGCATCTATCATCTCCGCCATGTTTTCAGCTGCAATACTATACCCCGGGACTCTAGGTAAAGGAATCAAGTCAAGAGTATGCTTAGGAGGCCGTTGATACACTATCTCAAAAGGAGTCTTCTTCGTAGTCCGATTCGTCATGTTGTTGAACGCAAATTCAGCTGTTGATAATGCCAAATCCCACTTCTTCGGATACTCACTGCATAGACAACGAACCATAGAACCCATGGTCCTATTCACAACCTCCGTTTGGCCATCTGTCTGCGGATGAAAAGAACTGCTGAACTGCAAGTCTGTCTGAAAAATACGCCACAAAGTACGCCAAAAATGGCTAAGAAACTTAGTATCACGGTCGGATGTAATGGACTTCGGGATCCCATGTAGACGGACAATCTCCTTGAAGAACAAACCCGCGATGTGAGAAGCATCATGCGTCTTCCTACAAGGGATAAAATGAGCCATCTTCGAGAAATGATCCACAACCACGAAAACAGAGTCATTGGCACGTTGCGTCCTCGGAAGCCCCAGCACAAAATCCATGGAAATATCCTCCCAAGGTCCATCCGGAATAGGCAGAGGGGTATACAAACCTGTATTTTGAGACTGGCCCTTGTTGATCTGACAAACCATACACTTCTGAACAAATCTGTGCGTGTCTCTACGGAGATGTGGCCAATAAAACTTCTTTCCAATGAGCTCAACCGTCTTGTCTCTCCCCAAATGCCCCTGCTTGTGGATCTCTGCAATAAGGCTTTCACGAACAGAACCCTGTGGAATACATAATTTGTCCATATAGAACAAGAAACCGTCCTGCAAGAAAAATAACCCAACAAGATCCCCATCTCTACACTTCACCCACTCATCTGCAAAATCACCATCAGTGGCATACAAATCCTTCAAGCACTCGAAACCCACAACCACATTATCCATTGTCACCAATAAGTTGACCCTTCGACTCAGGGCATCCGCTACCTTATTATGTTGTCCACTTTTGTGTTTAATAACAAAAGTGAACTGCTGCAAATAAGCAACCCAACGAGCATGCATACGATTAAGCGGCTTCTTACCATTCATATACTTCAAGGCCTCATGATCGGTATGAAGAATGAACTCACGCTGCAACAAATACTGCTCCCAATGCTTGATAGCCTGTACCACCGCATAGAATTCAAGCTCATAAACAGTCCACTTCCGCTTAGCTTCTTCCAACTTCTGGCTCATGAAAGCAACCGGTTTCTTGCCTTGAAGCAAAACAGCCCCTATACCAATCACCGAAGCATCCGTCTCTAATTCGAAGGGTTTAGAAAAATCAGGTAGGACAAGCAAAGGTGCACTAGACAATTTCTCCTTGATCAAAGCAAAACTAGCTGTGTGACGACCCCAACCCTAGGCACTCATTTTAAATATTAAATTATATGCTTTTAATATTTATGTTAGCTTTATGTGTTCAATTATATCTTTAATTCGTAATTTAAGATAAATTGGGTGAGAAGTAAATTTAGAATCTTTTAAGAATTTATTGGACATTAAATAAAGAAACTAGGGGAAATAATAAAAATGGAAATTTATTAAATAAATAAATATTTGAGGAGGTTAAATGAGTGAGTAGGATGAATTATTGGGTAAAGGTTAAGTTTAAAATTAAAAATGAAAGCCTTAGTTAGAATTGTAGGAGGGGCCATAGAAGTCTTGCTTTCTCCCTAGGTGACAAGTGTCCACCCCTTTTTCCTCCTTACTCTTACCCCCCTCTCCCTCCATCATTCATACTTCTTCTTCCTAGAGAAAAGCTTAGAGAACTCCATGGAAGCTCTCACCTCATCTCCTTGAAGCCCAAGCAAATTCTCCACCAAACTCAAGTCTAGGAGCATCATTGAAGTGGGATCATCTAGGAGAGTCCATCAAGATAGAAAGATCATCCTTCCATATTAAGACCCTATAGTGAGTTGTTATGATTCCTTTCTTCTATTTGTTCATAAGTTCTTTGATTATTGTTCTTGACCTTGTGATGTTGATTTCTTGCTTGGAAACCTAAATGGGAGTTGAATGGTTAGAAAATGACATTTGTTGAAGTTAGGGTTCCATGAAGATGATCTAAAAGGTTTGAAATGGGTAGAAATTGTAGTGATAGATGATCTAGGGTTACTTGGTTTTGGAGTTTATATGTTTGTATGGGACTTGGAAAGATTGAAGTATCCTTTGGTGCTCTTGACTTAAGCTTAGTATGAAGGAATGGAAACCTAGGCTTCAAAGGGGTAAAAATCTGGAAATGGGCTGGAGGAGGCTTGGGCGGTCGCCCATGGGGGCTTGGGCGGCCGCCCATCATGGCAGGAATTCACTTTGGCTTTAAAACCCACTTGGGCGGTCGCCCAAGTGGTGAGGGCGGTCGCCCATAGTGGCAGAAACAATAATTGCCTTTGAAGTCCACTTGGGCGGTCGCCCAAGTGGTTAGGGCGGTCGCCCAAGACCCTGAACCAAATTTTCTTAATTTGAACTAGGATCGTTTAGCAAGTTTGTTGGCCACTTATAAATTGAGACTCCCACTTGTTAATTGAACTTGAACCTTCATTAAGGCCTTGTATCCTTGTATATGGAATTTGTAGGGTAGGTTAATGATCCCTCATTTCCTTACTTGATGTTATATATATTGTTGTTGATATTGTTTAGTGTATTCATAAATTGTTGCACTTTGATATTGTTGGGGCATGAGTATAGATTACCATGTGGCTATTGTTTATCCTTTTTCGTGGATTTTATTTCAAGTAACTACTATGTGCTTGATAATTTGTTAATCAGCTGATATTGGGGGTATAACGTAATACGATCAATTATGGAAGTGTGACCTAATGTGATCGGATTATGTTATACCTGTGACCGTCCCCTCCTGTGGCCACAGGTTGGGGTTATAGCATCTGTATTGAGCCAAAAGCCTTACAGAGTTGCTACTATCTTATTTGGTTCCCTGAAAAATGGGTCTTATAAGATGTGAGTATTGCTTAAGCAGCTCACTTAAGATTGGAGTATTATTATACCCAATGTTGTACGACTATTGTTCAGACGGGAAAAGGTAAACCAAAGGTAACGTAAGGTGTTCTGATTTTTCCAACGTGTTATGTGTTGCATCTATTTGGCATATTGTTGCATACATAATAGCTTGCTGAGATTTATTCTCACCCCTCTCCCTTTAATGTTTTAGATCCCGAGACAGGCGGACCGGCCAAGTAAGGACGGAGAGGAGTTTGGAGTAATCTTTTGGGTATTGTCGGGGTATGTATAGGGTGACGTATAAAATTGTATTTTGGTAATTCCTTTCTTGGAGTTTGTAATTATAAACTTTAAACTCTACGTCATAACCTTAAATCTTTTGTAACTAAACAGTTGACCGTTTTCAAAGTTAGTTATCTCCTCCTCCGATATGGAGTGGAGTGGAGTTCTTTTGAAATTGTTATGTTATTAATGTTTATATTGAAAGCCCAAGTGAAGTTTTAAAAGTTAGTGCTTTTGGGTTAGTTTGAGGACGCTCCAACTCGGGACACGTGTAGGTTCCGGGTCGGGGTCCTCACAGTTGGTATCAGAGCTCGGTTAGAATTCTCGGGTAGAGTCTAGCTGAGTGAGAGTGTGTGATAACTGACGTCGAGTGTTTAATGCAGGCGTTTGTTAAAATGGCGGGAAATGATGGTGATCAGAATCGGGCTTTGGGTGATGGTGGTAACCCGAATGTTGAAATGATGGATATGTTCCGAGTGTTCCTTCAGACTATGGCAAATCAGAATCAGGGTAGGCAACAGCAAGAAGGCAGACAAGGGCAACATGGTTTGGAGAAGTTCGTGAAGATGTCCCCTCCTAGCTTCAACGGAGATCCGGATCCGGTGAAGGCTGAGAGGTGGCTTGAGGCTATGAATAAGATTTTCGCGGCTATGGAAAGCTCGGATGCGGAGAAGGTGAGATGCGCCGTTTTCAAGTTGGAAGGACCCGGCCGAGCATTTGGTGGCGGGTAGTGAAGGATGGTTGGGGCCCGGGATTTGACCCCGCAGACTTGGGAGAATTTCACACGCAAGTTCCGAAATCACTTCGTGCCGATGGTTACTAGAGATAAGAAAGAAGGCGAGTTTCTGAAACTGGAGCAAGGGACCATGACGATAGCTCAGTATTCAGCAAAGTTCACAGAATTGGCCCGATATTGTCCTCACTTGGTGCCAGATGAGGAGAGGCGAGTCTATCGATTTGTGAAGGGTTTAAGGGTTGAGTTCCGGAAGCAGTTATTGACGCACAACTTCGCCAACTTCCAAGCAGCAGTAAATATGGCGTATCGGATTGAGAATGACATAGAGGAGCATCGTGGTAAGAATGAAGGCGGAAACAGGAATAGATTCCAAGGTCAAGGTTCGGGACAGAATAGAGTTCAGCCGAGGACTTTCACCCCGGGAGCAAATCGAGGAGGAAATGTGGCGACTCCGGCGAATCGTGCGACTCCGGGTCAGTTTGGGACAGTGTGTGGTTATTGTAAGAAGCTAGGGCATTCGGAGGATAAATGTTGGAGCAAGCAAGGAAAATGTTTGGAGTGTGGGGCGACAGGCCATTTCCGGAAGAATTGTCCTAGGTGGCAGAATAAGCAAGCGACGGGTACCGGATTTGGGGGACAAGGCAGTGGTGTGAAGAGAGGTCTAGATGGGAAACTCAAAGATAGGGTGCAAGGTCGAGTGTTTGCCTTGGGTCAAGGAGAGGTCGATCCCAATGCTGTCATTAGAGGTATAGTTCCTGTCTCAGGAGTTAAGGCCCGCATTCTTATAGATCTCGGGTCTTCCCATTCATTTGTGGCATCGCATTTTGCATTCTCATTACATACTTTGACTGAATCTATGCCTTATGTGTTGGAGGTCTCTACTCCTATGGGAGAGTGCCTCACATCTTCTTTGATATATCCTGGTTGTGATGTGACTATATGTGGGCATGTATTGCCGGTGGATTGGGTCGAGTTACCAATCCGTGATTTTGATGTGATCCTTGGGATGGATTGGTTTAGTCAGTGTCATGCTATGGTAGACTGTCGTAGAAAACGAGTCTCATTTGCTATGCCTGATGTGCCCACTTTTATATTTGATGCGGATAGATCTATGTTCGGTTTACATGTTATTTCCGCTTTAAAGGCTAGGAAGATGCTATCTAAAGGGTGTGCGGGTTACTTGGCTTATGTGGTAGATTCCAATAAGAAGTCTCCCGAGTTAGCTCATGTTCCGGTTGTTAATGAATTTAGTGATGTGTTTTCTAGTGAGTACTCTATGCCTCCGGATCGTGAGGTAGAGTTTTGCATTGACCTAGTGCCCGGTACCGCACCTATTTCAAAAGCACCCTATAGAATGGCTCCGGCCGAGTTAAAAGAGTTGAAGGTCCAATTGCAAGAATTGTTAGACCGAGGTTTTATTCGTCCTAGTGTGTCTCCGTGGGGAGCACCGGTCTTATTTGTTAGGAAGAAGGATGGTACCTTACGATTGTGTATTGACTATCGTTTGTTGAACCAAGCCACCATTAAGAATAAATACCCTCTCCCGCATATAGATGAATTGTTTGACCAACTTCAAGGTTCCGTTATCTACTCTAAGCTTGACTTGAGAAGCGGATACCATCGATTGAAGATTAAGCCGGATGATATTGCTAAGACAGCTTTCCGTACTAGATATGGTCATTATGAGTTTGTGGTGATGCCTTTCGGGTTGACTAATGCTCCAGCCGTTTTTATGGATATGATGAACCGTGTCTTCAAGCCTTATCTTGATAGCTTTGTGGTGGTATTCATAGACGATATTCTTGTATACTCTAAGTCCCGGGAAGAGCATGAGAATCATTTGAGGATTGTCTTGTCCATCCTTCGTGAGAAGCAGTTGTATGCCAAGTTCAGCAAGTGCGAGTTTTGGCTCGAGCAGATTTCTTTCTTGGGGCATGTTGTGTCGAGTTCGGGAATTTCCGTGGATCCTTCAAAGATTGAAGCCGTGGTTAATTGGAAGCAACCTTCGACTGTGACCGAGGTTCGTAGTTTTCTTGGTTTGGCAGGGTATTATCGGAGGTTCATTGAAGGGTTTTCTTGGATTGCGACTCCGTTGACTAGGTTGACTCGGAAAGATGTATCGTTTGTATGGGATTCCAAGTGTGAAGCAAGCTTTGATGAATTGAAGAAGAGGTTGACAACGGCTCCTATTCTTACCCTTCCGGATGGTTGCGAGAATTTTGTTATTTATAGTGATGCCTCGAAGGCGGGTTTGGGTTGTGTGTTGATGCAAAATGGGAAGGTTATTGCGTATGCCTCTAGGAAGTTATCACCGGCGGAACAGAATTACCCTACTAATGATATGGAATTGGCGGCGATCGTGTTTGCATTACATAAGTGGAAGCATTACCTTTATGGGGCGAAGTTTGAGATTTTCACCGATCATAAGAGTTTGAAATACTTATTTACCCAAAAGGAGTTGAACAACCGACAAAGAAGATGGCTTGAGTTCTTGAAGGATTTTGATTGTATAATTTCTTATCATCCGGGGAAGGCCAATGTAGTGGCAGATGCGATTAGCCGAAAGGCGTATGTGGCTTGACTTTGAGTTCTCGAGAGTTGAAGAGAGAAGTAATCGTTGCGAATGTTCGAGCCGTTCCTACATTGTATGGAGAGTTGAAGGAAGCTCAACAAAATGATCCGGAGTTGAAGAAAATTTTTGATCAAGTGCAAGAGGGAAAAGCCGGGGATTTTGCGTTGAATAGAGATGGGATTTTAACCTTTCAAGGGAGAATTTGCGTTCTTTCGTTACCGGAAATCAAGAAGCGTGTGTTAGAGGATGGCCATAAGTCCAAGTTTGCGATTCATCCGGGTAGTACCAAAATGTATCAAGACTTGAAGCGTGGGTATTGGTGGAATGGTATGAAGAGGGAAATTGCGGATTTTGTTTCTAAGTGTTTGACTTGTCAACAAATTAAAGCCGAGCATCAGAGACCAGCGGGACTGCTTCAACCGTTGGATATTCCGGAGTGGAAATGGGAAGGGATCTCGATGGATTTTGTTTCGGGTTTACCTCTTACCGTGAAGAAGATGGATGCTATTTGGGTTATCGTGGATAGATTGACGAAGTCGGCTCATTTTCTTCCGGTGTCAACCAATTTTTCGTTAGAGAAGTTAGCTTGATTATATATGAAGGAGATTGTGAGACTTCACGGGGTTAGGTTAGTATTGTTTCCGACGAGAGATCCGAGGTTTACATCTAGATTTTGGAGAGCATTGCGGGAAGCCTTGGGTTCTAAATTGTGTTTGATACGGCATTTCATCCTCAAACCGATGGTCGGTCAGAGAGAACTATTCGGAATACTTGAGGATATGTTACGGGCTTGTGTGATGGATTTCCAATTATCGTGGGAGGATCATTTACCGTTAGTGGAGTTCGCCTACAACAACGGTTATCGATCCTAGTATTGAGATGGCTCAGTATGAGGCGTTGTATGGTAGAAAGTGTAGATCTCCGATATGTTGGGATGAGGTAGGTGAAGCGAGACTTTGGGGCCGGATTTGGTTAGGGATTCCACGGAGAAGATCAAGGTGATTCGGGATAGATTGAAGACGGCTCGAGTAGACCGAAAAGCTACGCCGACAATAGAAGACGGGATTTATCTTTTCGGGTTGGTGCCTTTGTGTTCTTGAAGGTCTCTCAGAGGACGGGAATTAACAGGTTTGGTAATAAGGGTAAGTTGGCTCCGAGGTTTGTAGGTCCGTTTGAGATTCTAGAGAAGATAGGGGAATTGGCTTACCGGTTGGCGTTGCCTCCGTCTTTTTCTTTGCTTCATGATGTGTTTCACGTTTCTATGCTAAGGAAGTATTGTCATGACCCCTCCCATGTTTTGAGTTCTCCCCCCGACGATGTTCAGGCGGACGTGTCTTATGTGGAAGAACCGTTAAGAGTCATAGAATTCCAAGTTAAGGAGTTGAGAACTAAGAGTATCCCGATAGTAAAAGTCCTTTGGAAGAATCATACCGTCGAGGAAGCAACGTGGGAGCTAGAGTCGGAGATGAGGGCGAAATACCCTTGGTTGTTTGAGAATTCAAGTAAGTCTTTTAAAATTCGGGTCGAATTTTCTTTAAGGGGGAGTGAGTGTGACGACCCCAACCCTAGGCACTCATTTTAAATATTAAATTATATGCTTTTAATATTTATGTTAGCTTTATGTGTTCAATTATATCTTTAATTCGTAATTTAAGATAAATTGGGTGAGAAGTAAATTTAGAATCTTTTAAGAATTTATTGGACATTAAATAAAGAAACTAGGGGAAATAATAAAAATGGAAATTTATTAAATAAATAAATATTTGAGGAGGTTAAATGAGTGAGTAGGATGAATTATTGGGTAAAGGTTAAGTTTAAAATTAAAAATGAAAGCCTTAGTTAGAATTGTAGGAGGGGCCATAGAAGTCTTGCTTTCTCCTTAGGTGACAAGTGTCCACCCCTTTTACCTCCTTACTCTTACCCCCCTCTCCCTCCATCATTCATACTTCTTCTTCCTAGAGAAAAGCTTAGAGAACTCCATGGAAGCTCTCACCTCATCTCCTTGAAGCCCAAGCAAATTCTCCACCAAACTCAAGTCTAGGAGCATCATTGAAGTGGGATCATCTAGGAGAGTCCATCAAGATAGAAAGATCATCCTTCCATATTAAGACCCTATTGTGAGTTGTTATGATTCCTTTCTTCTATTTGTTCATAAGTTCTTTGATTATTGTTCTTGGCCTTGTGATGTTGATTTCTTGCTTGGAAACCTAAATGGGAGTTGAATGGTTAGAAAATGACATTTGTTGAAGTTAGGGTTCCATGAAGATGATCTAAAAGGTTTGAAATGGGTAGAAATTGTAGTGATAGATAATCTAGGGTTACTTGGTTTTGGAGTTTACATGTTTGTATGGGACTTGGAAAGATTGAAGTATCCTTTGGTGCTCTTGACTTAAGCTTAGTATGAAGGAATGGAAACCTAGGCTTCAAAGGGGTAAAAATCTGGAAATGGGCTGGAGGAGGCTTGGGCGGTCGCCCATGGG
The DNA here is from genome assembly GCA_022495995.1 of Adenophora triphylla var. japonica. Taxonomy (NCBI): domain Eukaryota; kingdom Viridiplantae; phylum Streptophyta; class Magnoliopsida; order Asterales; family Campanulaceae; genus Adenophora; species Adenophora triphylla. The sequence continues at coordinate 850,942 of JAFEMH010000108.1, read as the reverse complement.
GGCTTGGACGGCCGCCCATCATGGCAGGAATTCACTTTGGCTTTAAAACCCACTTGGGCGGTCGCCCAAGTGGTGAGGGCGGTCGCCCATAGTGGCAGAAACAATAATTGCCTTTGAAGTCCACTTGGGCGGTCGCCCAAGTGGTTAGGGCGGTCGCCCAAGACCCTGAACCAAATTTTCTTAATTTGAACTAGGATCGTTTAGCAAGTTTGTTGGCCACTTATAAATTGAGACTCCCACTTGGTAATTGAACTTGAACCTTCATTAAGGCCTTGTATCCTTGTATATGGAATTTGTAGGGTAGGTTAATGATCCCTCATTTCCTTACTTGATGTTATATATATTGTTGTTGATATTGTTTAGTGTATTCATAAATTGTTGCACTTTGATATTGTTGGGGCATGAGTATAGATTACCATGTGGCTATTGTTTATCCTTTTTCGTGGATTTTATTTCAAGTAACTACTATGTGCTTGATAATTTGTTAATCAGCTGATATTGGGGGTATAACGTAATACGATCAATTATGGAAGTGTGACCTAATGTGATCGGATTATGTTATACCTGTGACCGTCCCCTCCTGTGGCCACAGGTTGGGGTTATAGCATCTGTATTGAGCCAAAAGCCTTACAGAGTTGCTACTATCTTATTTGGTTCCCTGAAAAATGGGTCTTATAAGATGTGAGTATTGCTTAAGCAGCTCACTTAAGATTGGAGTATTATTATACCCAATGTTGTACGACTATTGTTCAGACGGGAAAAGGTAAACCAAAGGTAACGTAAGGTGTTTACAGTTTTTCCAACGTGTTATGTGTTGCATCTATTTGGCATATTGTTGCATACATAATAGCTTGCTGAGATTTATTCTCACCCCTCTCCCTTTAATGTTTTAGATCTCGAGACAGGCGGACCGGCCAAGTAAGGACGGAGAGGAGTTTGGAGTAATCTTTTGGGTATTGTCGGGGTATGTATAGGGTGACGTATAAAATTGTATTTTGGTAATTCCTTTCTTGGAGTTTGTAATTATAAACTTTAAACTCTACTTCATAACCTTAAATCTTTTGTAACTAAACAGTTGACCGTTTTCAAAGTTAGTTATCTCCTCCTCCGATATGGAGTGGAGTGGAGTTCTTTTGAAATTGTTATGTTATTAATGTTTATATTGAAAGCCCAAGTGAAGTTTTAAAAGTTAGTGTTTTCGGGTTAGTTTGAGGACGCTCCAACTCGGGACACGTGTAGGTTCCGGGTCGGGGTCCTCACAAGCTGTCGCCTCATCAGTCCAATGAAATTTCCCTTTCTTCATACATTCCGTAATCGGAGCCATAATAGTGCTAAAATTCCAAATAAAACGACGATAGAAAGTGGCAAGGCCATGAAAACTACGAACCTCACTGTCTGTCGTTGGTGTAGGCCAATCACGAATAGCACGAACCTTATCCTCGTCCACCCGAATACCATCTGCAGAAACAATATAGCCCAAGAACAACAAATGATCAATCATAAAACTGCACTTTTTGAGGTTCACATACAACTCATTGTCCCTCAAAGTTTGCGGAAGCTTTGCCCAGAAAGATGCTCGATATGCTCCTCCTTCGACCTGCTATAGATCAAAATATCATCAAAATAAACCACCAAAAATGTACCATTGTAGGGCTTCAGCACTTGATGCATCAATCGTATAAAAGTACTAGAAGAGTTTGACAGCCCGAATGGCATCACCAACCACTCATACAAGCCTTCCTTGGTCTTGAAGGCGGTCTTCCACTCATCCCCTGGTCGAACACGAACTTGGTGATAACCACTCTTCAAATCAATTTTGGAGAACACCTTGGAACCCCTAAGCATGTCTAACATGTCATCCAAACGAGGAATCGGAAATCTGTATTTAACAGTGATTTTGTTGATTGCTCTACTATCCACGCACATCCGCCAAGTACCATCCTTCTTAGGAACCAGTAGAGCCGGGACTGCACATGGACTCATACTCTTCTGTATATAACCCTTCTTCAATAAATCTTCCACCTGTTCACGCAAAATTTCATGTTCTGCGGGACTCATCATGTAGTGTGGGAGGTTAGGCAAAGAAGCACCTGGCACCAAATCAATATTATGCTGAATATTATGCAAGGGAGGTAACCCTGCAGGAAGCTCGTCAGGCATAATATCACTATACTCATCCAATAAAGACTGCAAGGATGTAGGAACCAAACTAACCTGTCCCAAAACTCCCTTTTGCACCACCGCAAACCCAAAAGGGGCATCCACAATATCCTCCACAAACTCATGGGCAGTACACAAAGAAATAATAGGCTTCCCTTTTGGTTTACTACTAGAACCAATTTTCAAAGCATGCAAATGAAAACGCACCCCATCTTTCGTAAAACGAATAAAATTCTACCGGCCATTATACACAACACCAAGGTCATATTGCCAAGGCCTACCCAACAATACATGGCATGCAGACATATCTACTATATCACATAAAACATCATCCTTATAGCTACCAATAGAAAGAGGAATAAGGCATTGCTCATGTACCTTAATAGTGCCCACGTTGTTAATCCACCCCACAGAATAAGGAGTAGGATGCTTGCGTACCTCGAGCTTCAATTTCTCCACCAAACCACGAGACACTAGGTTTTCACTGCTCCCACTATCAACAATGATCATAACTGCAGCATCAATAACCTTCCCCTTGGTGCGAAAAATGTTGTGTCGCTCCGGATTGGCCTCCTCCGCAGGAGTAGTCAACATAAGCTTTTGGACCACATAAGATTCGTGCTCTTCCTCCTCGTCATCATCTCCATTGGGATCTACATGTACCACGTCACCATCCTCTTCATTCACCCCGTCATCATACTCATCGCGCTCCACCATATTAACTCCCCTCCGTTGTTGCGGACATTTATCGGAAATATGTCCTGGTTGGTTACACCTAAAACATTTATCTCCATAATGTTTTGCATAAGGATTATTACCTTGTGCGTGGGTGTTTCGACGAGCCGGTGGGTTTTGTGTGGGCGCCGGAGGTGTAGCCTTCTTGCCATCATCAACCTTCGAACCCGCAACTTGGGAAATCTCCTTGCCACCATCAACATTAACACCCGACGACTGTCCCTTGCCACTCGAAGAAGAAGCATCACCAAATCGCCTAAATGTAGTCGGAGCACGAAACGGAGTTGCCAACTGTTTTTCTGCCTTCCTTGCCCTAGAAATTGTTTCATTCAAAGAGTAAGAAGTAAACAACTCTATATGATGTTTGATATTAACCCGTAGACCCGACATAAATCTAGCAATCATCTGCGACTCTTTCTCATATAAATCTGTGCGTGCCGACTGTGCATGGAAATCATGAACATATTCATCAACAGTACGACTACCTTGCTTACAAGATAAGAATTTCATATAGAGATCTTGATCATGATTTTTTGGAAGAAAACGTTCCCTTAACTCTCTCTTCATATCGTTCCAATAACAAATTTCGGGCTGCCCTTCTGTGAATGTGTGCCCAAATTTTGTTTTTTGTTGGATTCACGCGAGTTTGAAGACATCCGGTTTAATTTGAAAAACGGAGTCGCCACGCCATTTTGATTACCTCAAAACTTTGAAAAAAAGGTTTTATGGGTTCGGAGGTTAAGTTACCCCTTGGGAAGAACGTTTGGCGTTCACCCAAGGTGCCTTGCCGGAGCAAGTCTCCCATGATTTCATTAATCGTGCTTGCTTGCGTGCTTTCTTGTGTGCATGTGTTTGAAAATAAGGAGGGAATGTCCCAAGTCGTCTTCCGGACGTACAAACCATTTGTTGGTTGTCGCTCGGGATTTCTTGGAATTTTTATGTATTCGGGATTATGATCCCGCCCTCATCTTGTGACTTGTGATCATCGCATTTTTAACCTCGGGACCCTCGGGACTTGCGTGATCAAGAGAATGACTCTCTTTATGGTCAAAGATGAGGTTCTTTAGAAAAGGAAGGTCCTTAGCCCATCAATCCTACGCTTTAAGACGGTCGAGCTCGTATAGATGCTTCATACTCTTTCTTAAGCGATAATTGGAGATATAGGGTTCAAGGTTGTCCCTTTCTAAAGAAATATGGAACCTTTCATGGAAGAAACGATGTAAAGATAGGATCTTTTACACCGGTCCATTCCTAGGTTGCTAATGGGGGAATGGGGGAAATGTAGGCAAAAATGACACTTTAATGAAAAGATGACATTTTTGGGTTGCAAATGATGCACTTAATTTAAAGAAATGATCTTTATTGCAAATGATGCATAAAGATTTGATTTTTATGCAAATGATGCATTTTTGAAGAAATTGGCATTCATTATGCAAATGATGCATAAAGATTGCATTTTGAAAAGCATATGATGCTAGTTCATGGTCTTTAAAGCAAATGATGCTTGAAAAAGTGATTTTGGATGCAAATGATGCATTTTGATTGAAAAGATTTGATTTTTATATGCAAAGGATGCATGAAGATGACATTTTTATTTGAAAATGGGGGTTTTAGGTGCAAAGGATGCACCTTTATGGGAAAAGACTACATTTTTATGACAAATGATGTCTAATGCATGCAAAAGGGAAGGGGGAATATGAAGATATGATCTTTAATCTACCAAGTCCCAAGCAATATAAAAGTAATGCAATGAGCAATTTATAAAGCAATTAGGATGCGAGGTTAGGGCGTGCGAGGTTACCAATGGCTTACTTCTTCTTCGGGCGGAGCTAGGAGGAGAGGTTGGTCTTGGATCTTCAAGGAGGAGGGAGGGAGCTTCTTGGCCTTCTTCTTCACCTTCTTGGATCTTCAATGACCTCTTGGGAGTATTTCTTCGTATTATGTGTGGTGTTGTTGGAAATTGTTGTTGAGAAATGGGTAGAGGAGGGCTCTATTTATAGGCGATCTGGATAAGGCTAATAAAGCCGTGCGGCTAAGGACGGCAAGCTAATGCGGCGTGCGGCATTATCCACAATGACTCGGCATTCTAGAACCATGCAAGGTGGCAAATTCTAGAACCTTCCCTCCTAATTAAGAAAAACGTGTTTCTTAATTAGGAAGGATCCCCTTGACCCTAAATTAATTAAAAACAGTTCCGGAATGTTTCGAACACTAGGAAAGGTACGGGAATTACCGGAAAACTTACCAAAATTGCTAGGAAATTTAACCAGGAAGGCATGAGCCAGATTTGGGTACTTACGAAGCCCCTCGGCAACGTCACTTGCAAGGCGAGTGGGGTTGTCGATAGAAAAGGATCCGATCTGGCGAATGCTGAGACGGATTGGGAGACCAAGGTGGTCGAGTGGCTGAACCTCTTATGAAAGGCTACCTACGTATCCCGGAGGAATCAAGTCAGGCCGTAGTTCGGAATTCACTGGGGAAAGGGGGGCGTCAAATGTGACGAATTGGCTGAACCTAAAGTAGGCTACCTACGTATCCCGGAGGAATCAAGCCAGGTCGTAGTTCGAACTTTGACTGAATCGAAATGTTATTCTTCCAACTTGGAATAACGGAGATCGAAAGAGAGAGCGAATGTAACGACCCTAAACCTAGGCACCTATTTTAGTATCATAAAATGTGTTTTAATATTTTTTTTATTTTATTTTTATTATGTGTTTAATTTATATCTTTGATTTCTTAATATTAAAATGAAATGATTGGGAAATAAATAATATTCTTGGGAAGGGTATAATAATAGAAATGGGCAAAATAAATAAAATGTGGGTAGTATGCTTCCTCGTGTAGGAGGAGTATGATTGAAAAGATTTTTTTTAAATAAAGGAAGGGATGGGGGGACCATACCCTCCCCTTATTTCCCTCATCCTTGTCTCTAAATTGTCAAACCCTCCCCCATACTCCCTCCTAGATCCGGCCCCCCCCTTCTCCTTTACCAAGTATATACTCCACCTCTCTTCTTCCTCCTTACTCTTTCATTTTCTCATACTTTCCCTAGCAAGAAACCTCCATGAAAGCTCCCACCTCAAGTCTTGTATCTAAGTCATTCCTCCACCAATTTCAAGTTCAAGGGTACTTTTGAAGTGGGATCATCTAGAAGAATCAATCAAGCTAAGAAAGTCCTAAATCCATCTCCTATTCTAAAGGTGAGTTATTATGACTTCCTTTCTTTAAATGCTCATAAATGATTTGATGATGTTATTGTAATTAAAATGGTTGTTTGATACTTTGGGAACCTTCTTGGAGTTGAGGAATTAGTTAATGTTATGGAATATTGTTGTTGTTCATAAGAAATGATTAAGAGTGTAAGAAAATGTGTTGAGTTGGATTAAGATGGTAAATCATGAAAAATGGAAGTAAAATGGGTTGGAAATTAAGTGGTAGTTGATTTGGGTTTAGATTTTATTGGGGTTTAAAGGAAGTAGTATAAAGTGTATAAATTTTAGGAAGTTCTTCTAAGTTCACAAACAAAGGAAAAATCGAGTTTGGGACAAAGTTGGTTTGGGTTATTTGAAAGATTGTATTACATTACGGGATTGGGTTCGGGGCACGAGTCGTGCCACAGGGCACGAGTCGTGCCTTGGATGGGGACGAGTCGTGCCTTGGATAAAAGGGAAGTCGTGACCTTTAGGGGACGCCCGGGTTCGGTGGGGTTAAATGGGCACGAGTCGTGCCTCGGGGCACGAGTCGTGCCCTGGCCTGGTTTCTTTGCATCAATTTCTAAGCTGTTTAAACCAAATCAAACTAGAACCAAAATGAAATCTCTTTAACCTAGATTAAAGTAGAATACTTTGGCTATACAATGACATCTTAAGGGATCAAAATGGAATTGTGGAAGTAGTTTAATTATTGTCCCGAAAATGGTTGATAGGTTTGATTTGTAACTTCATCAAAATAGTTCCAACTTGGGAAATAGATCTTGAACTTTTATTAAGGTTGTTCGAGGTGGTATAATAATTATGTAAGAATGGTTTACGATTCATAGTGGCCTTACTTACTCCATATCTTTGGTGAGTAGTTCGAATTGGTGTAGAAGCTATAGGTTTCACTATTAAGCTAATTGGTAATGGGTGTGTACCACCTTGTGACATTGTGTCCAAGTTATGGAAATATTGATATTATGGTTATCTTAATATCCTCAAGTATGAACTATTTGGCAAGTTGTTATGTGGCATCCCATTGTGTGGATTATGTGTTATATGGTGGTGTGATATCCCAATTGTGAATTATGTGGCATGTTGATTATATTGTTATCCCAATATGTGGATATGTTTATTATGTGGTTGTATGGTTATTCCATTTGTGGATTTATTTGTTATCATTCATATTTGTTGATGATACTATGCATAGTGTATTACTTAAATGTTGCATTATGGCATTGATTGGCATGAGTATACATTACCATGTTGTTATATTACTATCCCGGTTTGTGGATTTATCTCAAGTATCTATCATGTGCTTGAGCGTGTTTATGTTCGGGTGGGTATGATGGATGCCAATCAATTATGGATTTGTTCTATAAGTGATTGAAGGTACATCATACCGGTGACCCTTCCCCACTCTGTGGCCACGGGGTGGGGCTGTGCTAACGACTGTATTGACCCAAAAAGCTTTACAGATCTGTTGCGATAGTTGTAAGGAGGGACGATATTATTTATCGTATATTCTAATATAGGTATCCTTTCTTATATGGATGTTCAGGGTATGAGTCCTATAAGAGGTGAATGTCTTTGGAGGCAATTCACCAAAGAGTGGAGTTTTACTCCCACGTTGTACGACTTATTGTTCAGACGGGAAAAGGTAAAATGAGGTAACGTAAGGTGTTTACAGCTTTCATAATGTGTTATGTGCTACCATGCTATGTGTTGCACTTTGTTTGGCATCTTCTTTGCATATCATAATAGCTCATTGAGATTTATTCTCACCCCTCTCCCTTCTTGTTTTAGATTCCGAGACAGGTGAACCGAACCAGTGAGGCCGGGGATATCATTTTGGACTTTTGCTTTTGGGGCTTGACAAGTTAAGTATAGGAGTGGGTTGTTAGGAATATTGGTTAAGTATTCCTCTTTTATATTTTGTATGGAAAACCCTTTTGTTAAACAAATGTAAATTAAGGTTCCCAATGTAATTGATCAGACTTCGGTTTATTAAAGTTGTAGTTGGATTTCCTTTAAGAAGGGATACTATCAGTTGATTTTTATTTGGAAGTTGAAAAGTGGTTTTCTTTTAAAAGGTAAATAAGTGTTTTAAAAATTTGGATGGATTCTCTTAGTTTGAGCTCCCTTAGCTCGGGACACGTGTTAGGTCCCGGGTTGGGGTGCTCACAGTTGGTATCAAAGCTTAGTTTAGAGGTCAAGGGTAGATGTCTAAACTAAGGGGGAATGTGTGGAAATTGACGCCGAGTGTTTAATGCAGGAGTTCGTTCTAATGGCCGGAAGCAAGGATGATCAGCGGAAGGTTCTAGAAATTGAAGAAGATATGGGTCTAGGTGGAATTCAAAATGAGGAGATGATGAAATTATTCAGGAAGTTTGTACAGGATAGGGAGACTAGAGGATCAGTTCCGAATCAACCTGAGGAATGTCGAAGCAATGGATGGGAAAGGTTTGTGAAGATGAATCCGCCGAGTTTTAATGGATATCCGGGTCCGCTAAAGGCAGAAAAATGGTTAGAAAGAATGAACAAAATCTTTGAGGTTATGGAAAGTCGCAACGAAGAGAAAGTTAGGTATGCCGTGTTCAAACTTGAAGGTTTAGCTGATCAGTGGTGGCAGAATTTGAAGGGAAGTTGGGAGCGGGATCATACGCCCCAGACTTGGGATAATTTCACTCAACAGTTCGAGGACTACTTCATTTCAATGGTTACAAGGGATAAGAAGGAGATTGAATTCTTAGGACTAAAACAAGGGAACATGACGGTAGATCAGTATTCAGTCCGGTTTGAGGAATTAGCTAGGTGTTGCCCTCATTTGGTATCACATGAAGTGAAAAGGGTTCAGAAGTTTGTAACAGGTTTGAGGAGTGAGTATAGGAAGGAATTATGGATTGATGGTTTCGCCGATTATCAGACAGTCATAGATATAGCATATAAGGTCGAGAAGGACATTGAGGAAAATAGTGGAAGGTCCGGAAGTGGGATTAGAAATAAGCCAAAGTATCTAGGACAAGGATCCAAAGTCATTAGAGGACAGCCAAGTGCTTTAACTTCAGGAAGTATGAGAGAGGAACTTGTGGTAGCTTCTTCGTCTAGGCCAATACCCAAGCAGTATGGGATGATTTGTGGATTTTGCAAGAAGGTTGGACATACCGAAGATCGGTGTTGGAGTAAGCAAGGCAAGTGTTTAAAATGTGGAGCATCGGGACACTTTAAGAGGAATTGCCCAAGGATGACGAGGGGACGAGCTTCAAGCAGCAGTCAGCTGGGTGGACGACAAAGAGGTGGTACCAAAAGAGATAGCGAAGGAGAACCGAAAGAGAAGGTCTATGGTCGAGTACATGTTTCGAACCTAGGAGAGATAGTTTCCTCAGAGGTTACTAAAGGTATATTCCTGTCTCGAAATTAGGGGTCATATTTTATGGATCATGTTGCATATCATTCATGCTTGGCATCACATTTTGCTTATATGTGACATATATTGTTTGAGATGTTATTTTATTGTTAGAGGATTCTGCTCTTATGAGAGGATACCTCGAACCTCCCTTGATTTACCACGATAGTGATGTGGTCATGACTGAGTATGTATTGCCAGTTGGATTGGTATAATTATTAATTTATGATTTTGAGATATACTTGACCGGGAGGGTTAAGTAGTTGTTGTATATTGGTAGACTATCATAATAAGTGAGTCTCCTTTTTCCATGCCTAGATTGCTTATATTGGTATTTGTTATAGGTAAACCTTAATGTGAAATTCTTGTTATATGTGAATATTTAAGGTGAAACATTTGAATTAAGATGTGAAGGGTAATTAGTATATGTTAGACTTGCATAAGAAGTCTTTTCAAAAATTGTATGTGCTAATTGTGAGTAAATGGTAAATGTGCTCCCGCCGGTATATTTCATGTGTTGGTTCTGAGTATGATAAGCAGAATTTTTAAGCCTTATTTTGATGGCTTTATGGTAATTAGAATTGAGAGTCTCTTTGTTAATTAAAATTCCGAGAGGATCATGAAAATCATTGGAGGATAGGGTTAATAATCTTTGGGTGATAAGTCCTTGTATGCAAAGTTTAGCTAGTGTGAGTTGGCTCGAGAAGTTTCCAAAATTTGGGGTTCTATAGTTTTAAGCTTGGAAGTTACCATGGATCTTACGAAGATTGTGCCGTAATCTTTGAGGTTGGCAAAGTGCTACCAAAGGAATTTTCAAGGAATTCTCGAGAATTATAAAATTGTTGGTTTAGATAACTTGGAAGGATATCAATGGTGTAAGATGTAATAAGAATGAATTATATTAGTAGAAATGGGGAATAAATTAACTATAGATTCGATCCTTACCTTACCTAATGAATGTGAGAATTTTGTGAATTTTAAGTGCGTATTAAAGGAAGATTTGGTTGTGATGTTATGAGAAGTGTGAAAGTGATAGCGTGTGCTTTGAGGAAGTTAACTTAAGTAAAGTGGAAATTTCTTATTCCCTAATTGAGGGTGGCTACAATTGCGTTGCGTTAGCTAAGTAGGAATCTTATCTTTTTGAAGTTTCCTTTTTGGGATTTGTGACCGACCCTATGAGTTTGGAGAATTTAGTTATTCGAGGGGGAGAGATCTATAAACCTAAGAGATGGTTGGAACTATTAAAAGATTTTAGTTGCGTCATTTTATATTACCCGGAAAGGTTATTGTGATTTCGAATGCGATTAGCCAAAAGGCTTAGGTGTCGTCAAGTGTATCCTTTGAGTCGTAAGGCGAGATATTGTTGCAAATAGACAAGTTAGACCCATAGAATGTGGAGACTTTAAAGGAAGTTCAACGGTGATTCAGAAATTAATAGGATGAGAGGATAGTCTCAAGATGAGAAGACTATCAAGATTTTTGAAGAATAGATTGTGTGTTGGGTTCCTTCCAACTGGAGAAGTTCTATTAAGCTTAAGGGAGTTGAGTATAATAGCAGTTTAGTTTAGTATTGAATGAGTATTGGTTAAAGATTGGTATGGGAAGATTTTATTTAGGATCCTTCGTACGTACGAAATTCTTCAATTAAGAATGCTTAGTCAAAATTTGAATTATGTGGGGAAAAACGTTGAGAGTTATGAGGATTTCAATTTCGGGATTTAATTCTAGAGTGTTTGGGTTGTGAGAAGGTATTTAAGAATCGTGACATTAAGGAAAATATTTAAGGTGGTAATTTGAAATGCTTGGAGAAGTAGTCTTTGTTATTGATCATTAGGGTAATCAAGTTTAAAATTCGGGACGAATTTTCTTTAAGGGGGAGTGAGTGTAACGACCCTAAACCTAGGCACCTATTTTAGTATCATAAAATGTGTTTTAATATTTTTTTTATTTTATTTTTATTATGTGTTTAATTTATATCTTTGATTTCTTAATATTAAAATGAAATGATTGGGAAATAAATAATATTCTTGGGAAGGGTATAATAATAGAAATGGGCAAAATAAATAAAATGTGGGTAGTATACTTCCTCGTGTAGGAGGAGTATGATTGAAAAGATTTTTTTTAAATAAAGGAAGGGATGGGGGGACCATACCCTCCCCTTATTTCCCTCATCCTTGTCTCTAAATTGTCAAACCCTCCCCCATACTCCCTCCTAGATCCGGCCCCCCCCCTTCTCCTTTACCAAGTATATACTCCACCTCTCTTCTTCCTCCTTACTCTTTCATTTTCTCATACTTTCCCTAGCAAGAAACCTCCATGAAAGCTCCCACCTCAAGTCTTGTATCTAAGTCATTCCTCCACCAATTTCAAGTTCAAGGGTACTTTTGAAGTGGGATCATCTAGAAGAATCAATCAAGCTAAGAAAGTCCTAAATCCATCTCCTATTCTAAAGGTGAGTTATTATGACTTCCTTTCTTTAAATGCTCATAAATGATTTGATGATGTTATTGTAATTAAAATGGTTGTTTGATACTTTGGGAACCTTCTTGGAGTTGAGGAATTAGTTAATGTTATGGAATATTGTTGTTGTTCATAAGAAATGATTAAGAGTGTAAGAAAATGTGTTGAGTTGGATTAAGATGGTAAATCATGAAAAATGGAAGTAAAATGGGTTGGAAATTAAGTGGTAGTTGATTTGGGTTTAGATTTTATTGGGGTTTAAAGGAAGTAGTATAAAGTGTATAAATTTTAGGAAGTTCTTCTAAGTTCACAAACAAAGGAAAAATCAGTTTGGGACAAAGTTGGTTTGGGTTATTTGAAAGATTGTATTCTCGTTCACTGGGTTCGGGGCACGAGTCGTGCCTGGGGCACGAGTCGTGCCTTGGATGGGACGAGTCGTGCCTTGGAGAAAAGGGAAGTCGTGACCTTTAGGGGGACGCCAGGTTCAGTGGGGGTTAAATGGGCACGAGTCGTGCCTGGGGCACGAGTCGTGCCCCTGCCCTGGTTTCTTTGCATCAATTTCTAAGCTGTTTAAACCAAATCAAACTAGAACCAAAATGAAATCTCTTTAACCTAGATTAAAGTAGAATACTTTGGCTATACAATGACATCTTAAGGGATCAAAATGGAATTGTGGAAGTAGTTTAATTATTGTCCCGAAAATGGTTGATAGGTTTGATTTGTAACTTCATCAAAATAGTTCCAACTTGGGAAATAGATCTTGAACTTTTATTAAGGTTGTTCGAGGTGGTATAATAATTATGTAAGAATGGTTTACGATTCATAGTGGCCTTACTTACTCCATATCTTTGGTGAGTAGTTCGAATTGGTGTAGAAGCTATAGGTTTCACTATTAAGCTAATTGGTAATGGGTGTGTACCACCTTGTGACATTGTGTCCAAGTTATGGAAATATTGATATTATGGTTATCTTAATATCCTCAAGTATGAACTATTTGGCAAGTTGTTATGTGGCATCCCATTGTGTGGATTATGTGTTATATGGTGGTGTGATATCCCAATTGTGGATTATGTGGCATGTTGATTATATTGTTATCCCAATATGTGGATATGTTTATTATGTGGTTGTATGGTTATTCCATTTGTGGATTTATTTGTTATCATTCATATTTGTTGATGATACTATTCATAGTGTATTACTTAAATGTTGCATTATGGCATTGATTGGCATGAGTATACATTACCATGTTGTTATATTACTATCCCGGTTTATGGATTTATCTCAAGTATCTATCATGTGCTTGAGCGTGTTTATGTTCGGGTGGGTATGATGGATGCCAATCAATTATGGATTTGTTCTATAAGTGATTGAAGGTACATCATACCGGTGACCCTTCCCCACTCTGTGGCCACGGGGTGGGGCTGTGCTAACGACTGTATTGACCCAAAAAGCTTTACAGATCTGTTGCGATAGTTGTAAGGAGGGACGATATTATTTTTGGGATATTCTAATATAGGTATCCTTTCTTATATGGATGTTCTGGGGTATGAGTCCTATAAGAGGTGAATGTGCTGGAGGCAATTCACCAAAGAGTGGAGTTTTACTCCCACGTTGTACGACTTATTGTTCAGACGGGAAAAGGTAAAATGAGGTAACGTAAGGTGTTTACAGCTTTCATAATGTGTTATGTGCTACCATGCTATGTGTTGCACTTTGTTTGGCATCTTGCTGCATATCATAATAGCTCATTGAGATTTATTCTCACCCCTCTCCCTTTACTGTTTTAGATTCCGAGACAGGTGAACCGAACCAGTGAGGCCGGGGATATCATTTTGGACTTTTGCTTTTGGGGCTTGACAAGTTAAGTATAGGAGTGGGTTGTTAGGAATATTGGTTAAGTATTCCTCTTTTATATTTTGTATGGAAAACCCTTTTGTTAAACAAATGTAAATTAAGGTTCCCAATGTAATTGATCAGACTTCGGTTTATTAAAGTTGTAGTTGGATTTCCTTTAAGAAGGGATACTATCAGTTGATTTTTATTTGGAAGTTGAAAAGTGGTTTTCTTTTAAAAGGTAAATAAGTGTTTTAAAAATTTGGATGGATTCTCTTAGTTTGAGCTCCCTTAGCTCGGGACACGTGTTAGGTCCCGGGTTGGGGTGCTCACAGCGAAATGTCATTCACCTTGGAATGACGGAGATCGAAAGAGAGAGAGCGAAATGTTATTCCTTCAACTTGGAATAACGGAGATCACGAGAGAGATCGAAATGTCCTTCTTCCACCTTGGAATGACGGAGATCGAAAGATAGAGCGAAATGTCATTCTTCCATCTTGGAATGACGGAGATCGCGAGAGAGATCGAAATGTCATTCTTCCACCTTGGAATGACGTAGATCGAAAGAGAGAGCGAAATGTCATTCTTCCACCTTGGAATGACGGAGATCGCGAGAGAGATCGAAATGTCATTCTTCCACCTTGGAATGACGGAGATCGAAAGAGAGAGCGAAATGTCATTCTTCCACCTTGGAATGACGGAGATCGCGAGAGAGATCGAAATGTCATTCTTCCACCTTGGAATGACGGAGATCGAAAGAGAGAGCGAAATGTCATTCTTCCACCTTGGAATGACGGAGATCGCGAGAGAGATCGAAATGTCATTCTTCCACCTTGGAATGACGGAGATCGAGAGAGAGAGCGAAATGTCATTCTTCCACCTTGGAATGACGGAGATCGCGAGAGAGATCGAAATGTCATTCTTCCACCTTGGAATGACGGAGATCGCGAGAGAGATCGAAATGTCATTCTTCCACCTTGGAATGACGGAGATCGAAAGAGAGAGCGAAATGTCATTCTTCCACCTTGGAATGACGGAGATCGCGAGAGAGATCGAAATGTCATTCTTCCACCTTGGAATGACGGAGATCGAAAGAGAGAGCGAAATGTCATTCTTCCACCTTGGAATGACGGAGATCGCGAGAGAGATCGAAATGTCATTCTTCCACCTTGGAATGACGGAGATCGAAAGAGAGAGCGAAATGTCATTCTTCCACCTTGGAATGACGGAGATCGCGAGAGAGATCGAAATGTCATTCTTCCACCTTGGAATGACGGAGATCGAAAGAGAGAGCGAAATGTCATTCTTCCACCTTGGAATGACGGAGATCGCGAGAGAGATCGAAATGTTATTCCTTCAACTTGGAATAACGGAGATCGAAAGAAAGAGCGAAATGTCATTCTTCCACCTTGGAATGACGGAGATCGCGAGAGAGATCGAAATGTTATTCCTTCAACTTGGAATAACGGAGATCGAAAGAGAGAGCGAAATGTCATTCTTCCACCTTGGAATGACGGAGATCGCGAGAGAGATCGAAATGTTATTCCTTCAACTTGGAATAACGGAGATCGAAAGAGAGAGCGAAATGTCATTCTTTCACCTTGGAATGACGGAGATCGCGAGAGAGAATGGATTTTGTAAAATAGAATTAGAAATGCCAAAGGCAAATAAAATGAGCCACAGGGGTAAATTTGTAAAATAAACCTCGGGGGCACTGGAGGGAAAATTTGATCGAAAATGATTGGAAATGCCAGGGGCACAAGGGGTAAAACAGACCTATGAGGGATAAAATCGTAAAATTGAGCCTTCAGGGGCAAAATTGTAAAAACAAGCCACAGAGGCTTAGTATGTCGCACGACATAATAGGCCCATTTGACAAATTCATTAAAATTCGCACAGTCGTCATTTTGAAACTCAATTGGACTTGAAATTGAGAGGGAGACGACAGTGAGAAGAGAGAGAGCGAACATTGAGAGGGAGATTCGAGAGGGATCGAGAGAAATCAAACACTTTTAGTTTGATTCAATTGGAAAATGCCTCCTAGGCTCTATACGACCAAAAGGGGACCTCAGCACGCCGAATTAGCTAATCGACGAAAGGGGGTGACCAAAGTGGTCGGTTAGTTGGACTTTTATGAAAAGCTTACGCACCATTGAGGAATGGGGAAAGAAAAAGGTGACCAATGTGGTCGGATGGCTGAACCTTTATGAAAGGCTACCTACGTATCCCGGAGGAATCAAGCCTTGATCGTAGTTCAAGCCTCATCTAGACAGTTAGGAACGATGTCTAGGATTTTCGACGTTTTGACAATTAGGAAACTGTCGCCTGGTGTTATCTCGTTATAACGGAAGTAACGAAGGCGCTTTTGGGAGAAAACGTTATCATTAGCAATTGGCACGTTACTTGAGCCTAGGGATGATTTTTTTCTTTTCTTGGAAGCAAGGGACTGGGTCTGGATATACATATGGAATGTATTTTGGAAAAATATTGAAGACGGGTTTCAAGCAAGTGGGGTCGTATCCCTTGGGAGCGGATCGACCGCATTGTTGCCGAGATGTTGTCAACGCGGACCGGAATTCCCTCTTGGGCCGAGACTGGGTTTAAACCTCGGGTCTCGATGAATGTTCCTTTCTCACACTCGGCATTTAAAGCCGATGCCGATGTGCTTTTACAACCAAAGACTAAAACAGATGTTGAAATGACCAAACCTCTCTTCTAGTGGATGGATGCGACTTATCTGAGCCCCTGGCCGAGGAAAAACTTTACCGCAAAACCCCATGTCTTACTAAAGCAAGGAAAGATCCTTTCATTGGCAAAGCCCCGGTTGGATGAACTGAGTAGGCAAAGTTTTAGGTTATGAACAAGTGACTTGGTGAAGCCCCAATCTGATGACCTAACAAAATTCCAATATGATTGAGTATCCGCGGAAGTGATCCCGAGGTTGATCCGAACAAAACCGAATCCATCTAGGGACCTAGTGAAGAACCCGATGCGAACCCCAAAATGACTAAAGAAGCCCCGCCTAAAGAAATGGCTTGGCAAAGCCCCAGACTTGAAGAGTTTCAAGGCACTCTAATGCGAATTGTAGCGTAAGAGGAAAGACCTATCTTTTTTTTTTTTTTTTTAGTCAATCAGTCAACCTTAAGGAGATGCAGACAAAGAGAAGAATTTTAGGAAGATATATACATGCAGGGGCATATTTTTCGAAAGGTTGGAATAGATTCCGATTTTGTGTTATTTTGATGGCCTTATTCGATGTAGGCACAAAAACTCGCTCTAGGTTTGACTCTTTTGAGAGAGTATAAGCGTAGAGAGGTTGATAAAAGTGTATGGAAGCCCCTGCTGACAGAAAATCAGTGTTTAGCACTATTTTTCCTAAGATGTAGAAAGAGAAGACTTGTCAAGACATCTGAAAACTTGTTTTATTTACAATGATCACAAGATTGCTTAAAACCCTTTATTAATGTTCGGGTTATTCAACCATTAATCTCGATATGAAGAAACATTCTTATTAATCATGAGGAGAAAGTCAACCAGTGTCGCGGATCAAGGTTGGCTGGTGTGAAAGAAAGCTTTGTGTACAGGGAGGTCATTGATGAGACCAGGTTTTCTGGAATCTGACTATGTCTATGGGAGAGGTCATTTGATGAGACCGGATTCTCTGGGATTTGAATATGCTTATGACCGGACCATTTCTGGTTGCCTACGTTCCCCTCATTGTGAGGAGCTCAGGTCGCCGTAGTTCGGCCTTGGCCGGACTGTGTTTGGCTTTGGGAAATGGGATTTGTGGTTCCTTTAGTGGAAAGGCTTGGATGAGAGGACTGGATGATGAGGCGTGGGCCTCGGGATGATTCTTTGACCAAGTCATTCTTGAACGGCTGCTTCAATTGCTTCCTGATTTTCGTCTTTCATTGGAGGAGAAAGAGAAAGGCTTCGCATACGTCTAAAGGCTTATGGAATGTTTCTGCCTTTGCTTTGACCACTCCATTGTTATTGACAACATCCGTTCTTCGAGCTTTAATTTTGCCCCTCCGTCAAGCTTTTGATTGGCGGTGCTGGGTCCTTGGCCTCATTTTCATTTTCTTTTTTTTTTTCTTTTTTTTTTATGTGCAACCCCTGTTTTTGCCTAGACCGCCCTTTTTTTGGGATTTTCGGCCTAGCCGGGCATTACTCTTTTGCACTAAGATTTTTTTTTCTTTTTTTCTTTTTATGTGCAACCCCGTTTTTTGCCTAGATCGCCCTTTTTGAGATTTTCGGCCTAGTGGGCATTACTCTTTTTGCACCACATTTTTTTTTCTTTTTTTTTTTTTTTTTTTTGAAGCACCCGAGGCCAAGGCGAGCCTCGCTTGAACTTTCTTGATATCCTTGAGGTCTAAGGCAAGCTCTTTGGTTGTTGTCGACATGGGGTCAATCTTTCAAAGCCGAGTGGCCTTTTGTTGTCCACGTTGTGCCTTGGAAGTCGTTGACTTGGTCAAGATGAAGGTGGGGGCATGATTGGGAAAGTGTATGGCTTGATGGAGGCCTTTTGTGGGGTAAGGAAAGTGTATGGCTTGATGGCATTAGTTGACTTTCTCACACCGATTAATCAGAACGTTAATTATTTCGAGAGATTATTTGTTGAGCAATGCAAATGATCATATAAAATAAAACCATTTCATTAAATGTAATGTAGGTGTGCAAATAATGTCTTAAGTCTAGCAAGAAAAGAAGAAGACTCTTTTATAGAAAATTGAAGATTAATTACAATGTCCGTGGAGGACTTGATTTGAAAGAGAAAAGTACTAGAACCTACGAAGGTTGATTGAGAGACTATTTTTTATTTTTATTAATCTTGCTTAAGGATAAGTAGACCCTAGTCTAGCTACTCTTCGCTGGTTGGACCGCTGTAGCTTCGAGCTTTCCTTCATAGATCAGCCACTGAATTTCTTTCTTCAGATCCACACACTTGTCTGTCACATGACCAAAATGCTTGTGGTACTCGCAGAACTTGGTCCTGTCAACTCTACTTGGGTTTCTCGACTTATAATTCTCGAGAGGTGTGAGAAGGCCTCGTTTCACCAAATCGCCGAAAACTTTGCTCATGGGCATCCCAAAATCATCATGCTGACGTTTATGACCTTGCACTTCCTGAATTGACCTCTTACCATAACTTTCTATTTTTGGCCCATGGAGGTTCTCGAGCTTCCCTTTTTCTATCAATTTCTGGATCTCATGCCTCAAATAGGTGCAATCATCAGTGTCGTGCCCAGGGTATTGATGGAAGAGACAATGCTTAGACTCATCCACCCGAACGTTGGGGTTCTTGGGCTTCCAATTCTCCAGTGGCTTTATCAGCTTTTCTTTCATCAGCTTTTCCAGCATCTTGCTTAAAGACATCTCCATGTTGTCAAAATGAAGGGAGCGGGGTTTTCGGGAGACATTGTTGTTCTCAAAACTCAGATTCCCATTGTCCAATTGGTTCCATTGTTGGATTTGGCTGAAGGAAGCTACAACACTCTTTCCTGGTGCTGAGCCAGGTACGGTTGCTGCTTGGTATTGGGTTATGCTCGGTGGAGTCATTTCCTTGCCTGGTTCGACGTCTGGGGTCAAGGGAGTATTGATACTCATCATGAAGTCAAACTTCTCTTGCATTTGTTTCACTTGTTCCATCAATATTGCCACATGGGGGTCAACGGGGACTCTCGAGTTACCGGCACTCGCAACAGGACTCTTATCAGTAGAGGGAACCACAGTAGCAAACTGACGGCTGAATTCATTAAGTCCGGTAGGTGACAGCTGGAAACTTGAATCATCCTTTGGCAACTCATGATCGCACTCAGGTGGGTGTAGGGGCTTCAGAACATAGCCACATAACTCAAATTGATTATGCGAAGCCGGAGCGTAAACTGGCAGGTATTGCTGGAACTGAGGAACAGGTGGGGTGAAGCCCAATCCGTTCTGAGGAGCTGAGGGCGATGGAGCCCGGATGAGCTGGGATGTTGGAAAGGACTGAGGAGGAGTGGTCCTTGGCAAGGGATCGTATGCGGATGGAGGAAGGTATTGGTTATAGGATGAAGGGACTGAAATCACTGTTTCCAAAGTCTCATCTTCGACTACCACCAGAGAACCGTTCGACTCAACTGTGACCTGAACTCCATGACGACGGAGTGCGTCAATAAGCATGGCTTTCTGTCAAATCTGCCATTCCGACTTTTTGACGATTCTGCCTAAGGTTTTCTGCACTGAAAAGCTGCTAACCCGGTATTCTCGCACACTTCTTTCTCGCTGCGGGAAATGGATAGGCAAAGTTTAGGCTCGGGAATAGGTAAGGTAGGTAAGATTTAGACTTGGAGGTAAGTGTTTAGGCTAAAGGCTCAAGTAACATGCACTTATCGCTTAAGTTTTTACTCAAAACACATTTTCTCCTAATCCTAATTGATCGGGAAAGATGAGACCTTGAAAGGTCAAGATTGGAAATTGGAGAATGGACCGAGGAGGTCTCGATTAAGGATTTGACCATGAAAGGTCGAGATAGGAAATCGGAAATCGGACCGAGGAGGTCTCGATTAAGGATTTGACCATGAAATGTCGAGATAGAAAATCGGAAATCGGACCGAGGAGGTCTCGATTAGGGATTTGACCATGAAAGGTCGAGATAGAAAATTGGAAATCGGACTGAGGAGGTCTCGATTAGGGATTTGACCATGAAAGGTCGGGATAGAAAATTGGAAATCGGACCGAGGAGGTCTCGATTAGGGATTTGACCATGAAAGGTCGGGATAGGAAAATAGGAAATCGGACCGAGGAGGTCTCGATTAGGAAAATGACCGTGAAAGGTCGGGATAGGAAAATAGGAAATCGGACCAAGGAGGTCTCGATTAGGAAAATGACCATGAAAGGTCGGGATAGAAAAATCGAAAATCTGACCGAGGAGGTCTCGATTAGGGATTTCAGAGATAGGAACATGCAATTATGATTACATTAATTGTTCAAGTTTACTTAAAACAATGTCTTTTATTAATATCTATTTGGTTGGAAAAGGGAATTTGCCCTTCTTTTTCAGAACTACTCTAGATCCTGGATCAGTGGGTTCCGTCACTACGTCTATATGCCCCTCGTATTCCACCTGTATTTCGACCTCCCAGGGTGGACAGCCCCGGGCGAGGGTCCTATAGGGCACGCGGATCCCACCGACCGAGAGTAAAGAACGCTCCTAACGGGTCTAGCGGGTCATAGGACCTTTTAACGCACGAGCGATGCGGATTATGGTCAAGGAAATACCGGAAAAGTCTCGTCTTTCTGCCTTAACGAGATTTTGGCAGAGTTTCGCTTGAGCGATTGACGTTTTGACTTTCGGTAATGTCCGAGAAAATAATAGGCATGGGTCGAGCGGCCAAAAGTCGGATGACGCAGTGTCACATTGAACTTCGTTGCATACGCCGGGCGTGAGTTAGAATCGAAGTCAATGCCGGGTCAAGATCTTGCCAATTTTTCCTTGTCGGAATTTTAGCAGAGCTTCGCTTGAGCGAAAGATCTTTTGATTTGTTGGCAAAGACTCGGTCTTGACTCTTACGCATTCCGTGCAGGTCAAGGTCAATAGTCAATGTCGGAGTTGAGATCTCGCCAATTTTTCCTTGTCGGAATTTTGGCAGAGTTCTTCTTCCGTTATGAACTAAGGCTTGACCTTTACGAGGGTATCTGGCCGGGCTATATGACACGGACTAGACCAAAAACCAACCAAAAGTCACGGTTTTGAAACGTGTGACACGGGCTGTGCATTGGTCGACACCGGCCGCCATGGGGAGGTTGGGATGATTCCGTGCGCCCAGGAGCATCGTAAGGCTGTCCGTGACTGCAGCTGGAACCACCTTCGGGTTTGAAGGACGTGCGTGCAAAAGTGTACAGGATATATCAGGTGCGCGTAGTGTGCGGTCTCCTAAAAATGTTCCTTTTTGAGTTAAAACAGAGATTTTCAGAAATGTGTTTTAAAGGAATGATTTTCGGGACGGGGAGAATGCAACACATAAGCACGTAAATTTTCCGGGAGCCCCACACCATGGAGCCCGAGTAGCCCCAAGCTGCTAGATCGCCAGATTAACCATGATTTTTCTGGTGGAATTGCCACCTGAGGTCGCCGGCCGAGAATCCAGGAGGATTGAGCCGTACGACTGCATGGATCAATTTTCCAGGTTCCACTCCTTTTGCTATTTTTCGGGTTGTTTCCCGTTCAAAGTATGCACAGATTTCAAGATGCAAATGATGCAATGCATGGTAAAGAAAGCAAGCACGATGAAATCAGCGACGGGAGTCTAACCCGCTCAAAGGGAAAAGCTTTCTTTCATTTTTTTTTTCAAATTTTTTTTTTCGAAAAGGGATACTGGTACGTGGGATTGTTAAACCACCGGTTATCCCAACTCCCACGTCAGGGAGTGTACAGGAAGGGTAAGTGGTTTCCACCTATATACCGAGTATCGATTTTTGTTTTGAAAATAAAAGCTTTTCTCCTTTGGGATTTCCCCAGCGGAGTCGCCAAACTGTGAATGTGTGCCCAAATTTGGTTTTTTGTTGGATTCACGCGAGTTTGAAGACATCCGGTTTAATTTGAAAAACGGAGTCGCCACGCCATTTTGATTACCTCAAAACTTTGAAAAAAAGGTTGTATGGGTTCGGAGGTTAAGTTACCCCTTGGGAAGAACGTTTGGCGTTCACCCAAGGTGCCTTGCCGGAGCAAGTCTCCCATGATTTCATTAATCGTGCTTGCTTGCGTGCTTTCTTGTGTGCATGTGTTTGAAAATAAGGAGGGAATGTCCCAAGTCGTCTTCCGGACGTACAAACCATTTGTTGGTTGTCGCTCGGGATTTCTTGGAATTTTTATGTATTCGGGATTATGATCCCGTCCTCATCTTGTGACTTGTGATCATCGCATTTTTAACCTCGGGACCCTCGGGACTTGCGTGATCGAGAGAATGACTCTCTTTATGGTCAAAGATGAGGTTCTTTAGAAAAGGAAGGTCCTTAGCCCATCAATCCTACGCTTTAAGACGGTCGAGCTCGTATAGATGCTTCATACTCTTTCTTAAGCGATAATTGGAGATATAGGGTTCAAGGTTGTCCCTTTCTAAAGAAATATGGAACCTTTCATGGAAGAAACGATGTAAAGATAGGATCTTTTACACCGGTCCGTTCCTAGGTTGCTAATGGGGGAATGGGGGAAATGTAGGCAAAAATGACACTTTAATGAAAAGATGACATTTTTGGGTTGCAAATGATGCACTTAATTTAAAGAAATGATCTTTATTGCAAATGATGCATAAAGATTTGATTTTTATGCAAATGATGCATTTTTGAAGAAATTGGCATTCATTATGCAAATGATGCATAAAGATTGCATTTTGAAAAGCATATGATGCTAGTTCATGGTCTTTAAAGCAAATGATGCTTGGAAAAGTGATTTTGGATGCAAATGATGCATTTTGATTGAAAAGATTTGATTTTTATATGCAAAGGATGCATGAAGATGACATTTTTATTTGAAAATGGGAGTTTTAGGTGCAAAGGATGCACCTTTATGGGAAAAGACTACATTTTTATGACAAATGATGTCTAATGCATGCAAAAGGGAAGGGGGAATATGAAGATATGATCTTTAATCTACCAAGTCCCAAGCAATATAAAAGTAATGCAATGAGCAATTTATAAAGCAATTAGGATGCGAGGTTAGGGCGTGCGAGGTTACCAATGGCTTCCTTCTTCTTCGGGCGGAGCTAGGAGGAGAGGTTGGTCTTGGATCTTCAAGGAGGAGGGAGGGAGCTTCTTGGCCTTCTTCTTCACCTTCTTGGGAGTATTTCTTCGTATTATGTGTGGTGTTGTTGGAAATTGTTGTTGAGAAATGGGTAGAGGAGGGCTCTATTTATAGGCGATGCTGGATAAGGCTAATGAAGCCGTGCGGCTAAGGGCAATAGCTAATGCAGCCGTGCGGCATTATCCACAATGACTCAGCATTCTAGAACCATGCAAGGTTGCAAATTCTAGAACCTTCCCTCCTAATTAAGAAAAACGTGTTTCTTAATTAGGAAGGATCCCCTTCAGCCCTAAATTAATTAAAAACAGTTCCGGAATGTTTCCGGAACACTAGGAAGGTCTGGGGAATTACCGGAAAACTTACCGAAATTGCCGGAAAATTTAACCGGAAGGCATGAGCCAGATTTGGGTACTTACACCTTCACGCAACCTCTGCCTAGTCAATTGATCCCACCATGCAGATGCACCACCCCGCAATTTGTAAGCAACATATGGGACTTTACTATCTTCTTCAATACGCATCAAACGAAAGAATTTTTCAACCTCCGAAAGCCAATCTAAGAAATCTTCCATAGATAATTCACCATTAAAAGCCGGAATATCCGCCCTAATCTTAGGACGTTGGTCATGTGGAGGCGCTGCCCTGGCCTCCCTTTCATCATTATCAGAAACCTCCCCGCCCATCGGCTCATCACGGTGGAGATTTTCCCCGCGAGGACCTGCCCGATGCCGTGGATTGGCATCATCGCCACCACCTACCCGCAACTGCACCAAAGCCGCCAATAATTCTGCATGTTGTCGATCGGCCAACCGCATACGTTCCGTGGCTGCTGCTTCCATGCGTTCGAGGATTGCAGTGATGTCGTTCCTCCCATCGTTTGCCATCACCTCGTCGGAGAACCCTAGGATCGTCCGATTTCTGATACCAACTGATGTAAAGTAACGCAGCGGAATAGTAACCAAGGCCTGATCGAAATCAAAACCTTCTGCAAGGAATCGCAATTCCCAAGATAACAAGAATTTCCGAAGAAATCCTTCTGCAAGCCAATAAATTGACCAAGGGTTTGCAAGATGCAAATATGAATTTTAATTGATAAAAGAGACTAATGTTTTAAGAAACTAAAACAAGTTTGAATACCCCCAAACAACCCTAGTCAATTAGGAAAAAGGAAAAGACTAAAACAGTTCCAAAAATAAACGCCAAAACAGGGAAACGAAATCAACTCGGAAACGGAATCCGCCAATATCACGACTCGTGATCTCCTTCACGAGTCGTGCTTTCCTTCGCCAGTCGTGTCACGATGCGTGCTTCCAACAACAGTCGTGCAGGGATTCTTCACGAGTCGTGACTCCAAGCACGACTCGTGCTCAACGCATTCTTCAGTCGCACGATCCGCCATGCCTCCTGCCCAGGTTTGTTCTCTCATGGTTGCTCCTGCCAAACCCCTGTGAACCACACCCACTTGCACTACGTCACTCTCTCAGACTCTCTATCATCTCTATCGACAATGGATGGTGGTGGCAATGGTGTGCTTCTTTTATGGACAGTGGTGGGGCTGGTGGTGAAGGTGGTGGTGATGTTGAGCAAATGAAAAAAAAAATCTTTCGAAATAATTATAAAATAAAAAAAATATATGAAAATTTCCTTTAAAAAATGTTAATTACTATATTTTCTTGAATGATTTTTTCTTAAGCAAATAAAAAATTAGACAATAAATGAAAAGAATGATTTCAATTAAATATAATAAGTATTTTTCTGGAAAAAAAAAGGAAATTTGGCTTAAAAAAATAAAATTTGATATCAAAACAAAAAAGTTTAGGGATGAGTAAATAAAATTTCAATAGTCTAGGGATGTTTCAAGCATTTGATTCAAGTTAGAAAAAACGCTATAGATGGTGGGTAGTTTTCCTATTTTGCCCTTAAAAATCATGACACATGACAATTAAACGATGAAATTTGGATGACGTTAGCTTGAGTGACCTCTCATGCAACAAAAAAAATAATTTAATGTGGAGAATGTAATAAAAAATAGTTTGGGTATCGAATCCACAATGGGTCAATAGTTGAGTGATTTTTGGTGCAGTTTTGCCAAAATTAATTAAGAAGGGGTTTGAGAAAAATAATAATCTTCTCGTCTCAATTTAAATGTTACAATTAAATCACAATACTTTTTAATTATATCAACATTATTTTAAAAAAAAATGCATTTCATATTTTTAATAAAGTCATATTATTATATGAGACAAATGTTTTAAAAAAGGGGAAAGAAAAAGATCCAACAATCTAAATTTATATACATATTTTTATTTTAATTCAAATAAAATAGATGCAAAGATTTGATATTTTATTTATAAATTCCAATCATAATAATTAGATTTTCATCAATGAACCTATTATTGTCAACGCATGTTTTAATTCAATTCATATTACTTTACAATGTGACAAATATAAAAAAAAAAATCTAATACCACAAATCATTATTGATTTTATGGACCACAAAGATGATAAATAAGTCGTCCATAAGGACTAAGACAACTTAAATGAATGGAACATATAGCATGAAGTGTATAGCTTGATTCGCTTGCCTTTTATTTTATGGTCCATACTACTATAGTCATGCCGTTCACCTAAATAGAGAGAGAGAGAGAGAGAGAGAGAGAGAGAGAGAGAGAGAGAGAGAGAGAGAGAGAGAGAGAGAGAGAGAGAGAGAGAGAGAGAGAGAGAGAGAGAATATATTTTGGACATTCATTTTAGGAGGACGGAGGAAATAACTTTTTTATTTGTACATTATTTTATTTTTTAAAGATATTTGGACATTGTTTATAGCATAATAAAATAATATTAAATTGAATTTTCTTATTTTTAAAAAACACTTTTAAAAAACACGTTTTTGGAATGGATTAGAAAAAAAAAGTAGTACTGAACGGAATATAATTATCCTCCTATTAAATATCCCTAAAAATAAGAAAAGCAATTAGCACACAAAATCCTAATTCAATAGAGATTTATTCTCACTTAAGAAGTCTTATTTGGAGCGGACTCCTAGCGGGCTAAGGAATTTAAATTAGACGAAGATTCACTCTCCTAATACGAGTCAACTATGGAACTCCTATTCTTGGAGGACACAACACTTGAAAGCTATAAATAAGGGTCAAAACCCTCACACAAAAGATACATTCAAACACCCTCTCAATACTATAATACGCCTTCCCTCCCGGTTTACATCATCTCCATATACAGATGCTTATTCTCACGCCAGAGGGTTTGCGCGGGGGTAACTCCTTGCGGCCTAACGGTGTTTGTTTTGCAGATCCATTCGTCGTTCGTCTAGGAATCCAACGCCGCGTTCCCGACTGATCAGGTACCCTCGGTACCGCTCATTTTTTGCTGCATCAGTTTGGTTCCATTGTCGGGAACGAGTTTATGGTGACGACGAAACGATTCTGATAAAACCGAACATAATTCCTCAAAACCCACTGCCTGCCTTGTTGAGAGAGGGTTATCGAATCACCTTGTCCAGATTCTTTTCCATGCCCTCACGGCCCACATACGAACAGATCTAGCCCACGGCTCCAGGATTATTGTGTTCTAGGCCTACTCTGACGACAACGGCTTGGGGTAAAGTTCTTGGAGAAATTTGCTTGGGAAAAAGATCAATCCACAGTTTCCGTTAAGATTAGCAGGTGAGAATCTATCACACCGATGAGTAAGAAAACAGATTTATCGAGCAGTGGCACATCACTAGGGTGAAGTGCCCAGGCCGGAAACAACGAGGTCGCTGCCCACGAGACCACCCATAGGAGCAATAAGGCAAACAAGCAGTCAATCAGCCAATATTGTTCCAGATTAGAGATCTACCATGAATAACGTTTTCGGGTGAAACGAATCTTAAACCAAGATTCCTTCTGGAATCAAAACTCCATGCGGATGAACCTGGCAAAAGGAGGACAACGAATACAGGAGTAAGAGCTTGCTAAATGATTATTGCAGACAACTCCCTCCGTTTCAGCTTAAAACTCAATTCGGCTCTTTGATGCTACGAGCCTTAACTCCACGACGGAAACAAGCAGGTAAGGCGACCTTCTCCTAACAAGGTTGCTACTGCGCATGCGTAGTTCCAAAACCTCAACTGGCCAAGCAGCATCCTCGCTCGATCAAGTGGACAGACTCGCAAAACGCCACAAACTGACTCGTCCTCTTGTTTGGTGCTTTCCAAACCCAGGTGTTCTCTTTCCATGCTACTATCTATCCTTATAAATAATCTGGTGTAGCATTGTTATTTTCCATTAAGTAGCCTGCAATACTTTGCATAACACGTGCTGCCGTGAACAATTTGCTAAACCAAGAAAAAACCATTGTGCCTTCATGAGGGCCAATTCATACCTAGATATTTCTATAATGTCGTCAATTTAGCAACGAATATCGGCACCACCAGAGGCATCTCACCTCAGAAACAAAATCCGACAGTGAAAAACACAATCCTATTTTACTCATGCTCAGGTGTATTGTTTTCACATCTACACTTTATTTTTTGAACTCAATCTTAATTTGAATGTGTAGATATCGGCTATAGAACTCAACCACGGTGGAGCTCACTACGGTGGTCGATAGCTTCGTGTATGGTTCGGCGCCACTCAAGAATGCTCAAGGCCCCACCAACTAGTGCCAGAAGGAGCCGAACCATCTACGTTGGAAGACAAAGGCCAATATGCCGAGCGAACAGTGCATATAATGGGAGAGATTTGCAAAGTGACCCACCGGGTCGTTTCACTGATTCAATTAGTTTTGGTCATCAACATCGGCTCGACTTGTATGATCGCATATATCGTGCATCGCTCTTCGCCAAGAACACATGCCGAAGGCTCAGCGCCGCAGTTTTCCTCTATTGATGGAGGTCCTAGGTATACTCATCCAGCTTTGGTAGATATTGAAAGTGGACTATTTATCAATGGATAAGCGATATCCTAGGCTCTTTGTTTCTCCGAATGCTCCAAAGTGGTGGTTAACTGACCAAGGAGAATCTTAAAATTCCTTTCTATACTCCCGTCGGCTTTGAACATGATTTTATTGAAGAGGAGACTACTTCGAGCATAAAACTACATCCACCATGGTAATGACCGGCACTCTACAAAACCCGAACGTGTGCATTCAGTGGAATGCAAAGGCACGATTGCTGGGAATCTAAGCCCAATACATCATCATAATGCAAAGAATGATCAAGCAGCTAAGAGCAAATTTAGCAACTAGCCAAGAAAAGATCAAGCAGTCAATATGCCCTCCGGCAAGGCTCAAAACAAGACCTGGAACTAAACCAACTCACCTGTCAAGTATTATAGCTGGACGAACACACTTGCAGGACGAGCACGAAGATATGCCAAGAGCCATGTTGAGAACCATCAAGACGTTTATGACACAGTTATGTCTGTCCCAGATTCAGCCTCTCATCTCGTCAGCAGCCGGACCCTGACTTGAGACAAGGAGAGCTGCAGGACGTAGACGAACTAGTTCAGATGGAAATGCCAGACATTCAGGCGGATGATAAACAATGACATAGTTCTGTCCGTCCCATATTCATCCCCTCATCTCATCAGCGGCCAGGCCCTGACTTGAGACAAGGAGAGATGCAGGACTTAGACGAACTAGTTCAGATTGAGGTACTAGATGTTCATGAGGATGACAATAATGACACAATTCTGTCCGTTCCAGATATAGCCCCTCATCTCATCTGCGGCCAGACCTTGACTTGAGACAATGAGAGCTGCAAGACGTAGACGAACTGGCAAGACAAAAAACGACTAGCAAGACAAAAAGCGTGGAGCTCCTTCCTCGGCATTCAAGGGATAAATTGACCTTATCTACAAAACATTGCCTAAGCGCCATGACGAGGAAACCCCCCGGCTCACTGACCTTATCGACAAAACATCTACGACCTATGTGCGAATTATCTTCCTCAGCATAGGTAGATAATAGAAGTATAACCTAAGTGTCATGACGAGGAACATCCCTCAGACCAATGACCAAACAGAAAAAATTATGTTGAAGTACGAGATGATTTCTCGGCTTCCCAAAGTTTGTATAGGCATTCAAGCAAAGCAAATAAGCAAAGCAGTTTATACTAAAGCAATAAATGAAGACAAGGAAGTCCTCCATGTCAGGGTCTGGGATGGTGACCTGTTGGGTTTGAGCCTTCTCATCGACATTGGTCTCCTTGGCCTGTATCTCAGCATCCGCCTCATCGTCTTTCTCCATGTCAGGATCCAGGATGGTGACCTATTGGGTTTGAGCTTTCTCCTTGACATTGGTCTCCTCGGCCTGTACCTCGGCATCCGCTTCATCGTCTTCCTCCATGTCAGGATTCGGGATGGTGACCTATTGGGTTTAAGCTTTCTCCTCGACATT
The DNA here is from genome assembly GCA_022495995.1 of Adenophora triphylla var. japonica. NCBI lineage: Eukaryota > Viridiplantae > Streptophyta > Magnoliopsida > Asterales > Campanulaceae > Adenophora > Adenophora triphylla. Next base: position 820,974 of record JAFEMH010000108.1, on the reverse strand, counting down.
GGTCTTCTCGGCCTGCACCTTGGCATCCGCTTCATCGCTTTCCTCTATGTCAGGATCCGGGATGGTGACCTGTTGGGTTTGAGTTTCCTCCTCGACATTGGTCTCCTCGGCCTGCGCCTCGGCATCTGCCTCATCATCAGGATTCGGGATGGTGACCTGTTGGGTTTGAGTTTTCTCCTCGACATTGGTCTCCTCGGCATGCGCCTCGGCATCCGCCTCATCATCAGGATCCGGGATGGTGACCTGTTGGGTTTGAGCTTTCTCCTCGGCATTGATCTCCTCGGCATCCGCCTCATCATCTTCCTTTGTGCAAGGATCCGGGATGATGACTTGTTGGGTTTGAGCTTTCTCCTCGAAATTAGTCTCCTCGGTCGGCACCCCAGCATCCGCCTCATCATTTCATTCTTTAACCAGCGGACAACTGAAGCGACACTTGTCACGTGACGCCTGTTCGTATTCTTATAAACTGGGGTAGAGCTCACTTCCTCCTCGTCATCGACATGGCCCAGCTAGGAAGTCGGGGGCCACTGAACGGAATATAATTCTCCCCCTATTAAATACCCCTAAAAATAAGAAAGCAATTAGCACACAAAATCCTAATTCAATAGGGATTTATTCTCACTCAAGAAGTCTTATTTGGAGCGGACTCCTAGCGGGCTAAGGAACATAAATTAGACGAAGATTCACTTTCCTAATACGAGTCAACTATGAAACTCCTATTTTTGGAGGACACACCACTTGAAAGCTATAAATAAGGGTCAAAACTGTGACGACCCCAACCCTAGGCACTCATTTTAAATACTTAATTATATGCCTTTAATATTTATGTTATCTTTATGTGTTCAATTATGTCTTTAAATTCTTAAATTAAGATAAATTGAGTGAAAAGTAAATTTAGGACCTTATGAGAATTTATTGGACATTAAATAAAGAAACTAAGGAAAATAATAAAAATGGGAAAATGCTAAATAATATGGGGAGGTTAATTGAGTAGGATGAATTAATGGGATAAGGTTTATTTTAATTTAATTTGAGTAGGGTGAAAGCCTTGGGTTATTTGATGGGGGGCCAAAATCCTTCCCTCTTCCCTCCTCTTGCCAAGTGTCCTTCCCCCATCACCTCTCTTACTCCCTTTCCCCCTTCTCCTTCATTCACTACACTTTTCATCCTAGAGGAAGTATAGAGAACCACCATTGAAGCCTTCTCCCAAGCTTTGAGTCCAAGGCATTTCTTCACCAAAAATCAAATCTAAGAGCACCTTTGGAGTTGGATCACCTAGAGGAATCCATCTAGCTAGAAAGATCAACCTTCCATTGCAAACCCTAAGGTGAGTTGTTATGATTCCCTTCCTCTACTTGTTCATAAGTTCCTTGAATGTTGTTCTTGTTCTTGAAATGATGATTCCTTGCTTGGAAACCCAAATGGGTGTTGAATGATTGGAAAATGAAATTGGTTGAAGTTAGGGTTTAAGGAATGATCATTTAAAGGGTTGGAAATGGGTGAAATGAGTAGAGATAAATAATCTAGGATTACTTGGTTTTGAGTTTACAAGTTTGAATGGGACTTGGTAAGATGAAGGTGTTCTTGGGTGTTCTTGTAGTAAGCCATGGTAGAGGAAAGGAGAACTAGGGTTAAAAGGATAAAAATCTGCATTTTGGGCTGGCTGGAGGCTTGGGCGGTCGCCTGAGGGGGGCCGGCCGCCCATGTTGCGAAGGTTTATTGTGCTTTGAAAACCCACTTGGGCGGTCGCCCAGTGGTGTGGCGGTCGCCCATAGTGGCGAAACCACAATTTCCCTTGAAGTCCACTTGGGCGGTCGCCCAAGTGGTTAGGCGTCGCCCAAGACCCTGAACCAAATTTTCTTAATTTAAACTAGGATCGTTTAGCAAGTTTGTTGGCCACTTATAAATTAAGACTCCCACTTGGTAATTGAACTTGAACCTTCATTTAGGTCTTGTATCCTTGTATATGGAATTTGTAGGGTAGGTTTATGATCCCTCATTTCCTTACTTGATGTTATATATATTGTTGTTGATATTGTTTAGTGTATTCATAAATTGTTACACTTTGATATTGTTGGGCATGAGTATATATTACCATGTGGCTATTGTTTATCCCTTTTTGTGGATTTTATTTCAAGTAACTATTATGTGCTTGATAAATTGTTAATCAGCTGATATTGGGGGTATAACGTAATACGATCAATTATGGAAGTGTGACCTAATGTGATCGGATTATGTTATACATGACCGTCCCCTCCTGTGGCCACAGGTTGGGGTTATAGCATATGTATTGAGCCAAAAGCCTTACAGAGTTGCTACTATCTTATTTGGTTCCCTGAAAAATGGGTCTTATAAGATGTGAGTATTGCTTAAGCAGCTCACTTAAGATTGGAGTATTATTATACCCAATGTTGTACGACTATTGTTCAGACGGGAAAAGGTAAACCAAAGGTAACGTAAGGTGTTTACCGTTTTTCCAACGTGTTATGTGTTGCATCTATTTGGCATATTGTTGCATCCATAATAGCTTCTTTGAGATTTATTCTCACCCCTCTCCCTTTACTGTTTTAGATCCCGAGACAGGCGGACCGGCCAAGTAAGGACGGAGAGGAGTTTGGAGAAATCTTTTGGGTGTTGTCGGGGTATGTTTAGGGTGACGTATAAAATTGTATTTTGGTAATTCCTTTCTTGGAGTTTGTAATTATAAACTTTAAACTCTACGTCATAACCTTAATCTTTTGTAACTAAACAGTTGACCGTTTTCAAAGTTAGTTATCTCCTCCTCCGATGTGGAGTTGAGTGGAGTTCTTTTGAAATGTTATGTTATTAATGTTTATGTTTGAAAGTCAAAGCAAAGTTTTAAAAGTTTTTGTGTATTTGGGTTAGTTTGAGGACGCTCCAACTCGGGACACGTGTAGGTTCCGGGTCGGGGTCCTCACAGTTGGTATCAGAGCTCGGTTAGAATTCTCGGGTAGAGTCTAGCTGAGTGAGAGTGTGTGATAACTGACGTCGAGTGTTTAATGCAGGAGTTTGTTGTTATGGCGGGAAATGATGGTGATCAGAATTTGGGTTTGGGTGGTGTTGGTAATCCGAATGCCGAGATGATGGATATGTTCCGAGGGTTTCTTCAGCATATGGCAACTCAGAATCAGAACCAGAATCAGAATCAAGGCAGGCAAGGGCAACATGGTTTGGAGAAGTTCGTGAAGATGTCTCCTCCTAGCTTCAACGGAGATTCGGATCCGGTGAAGGCTGAGAGGTGGCTTGAGGCTATGAATAAGATTTTCGCAGCTATGGAGAGTTCGGATGCGGAGAAGGTGAGATGTGCCGTTTTCAAGTTGGAAGGACCCGCCGAGCACTTGGCGGTGGCAGGGTAGTGAAGGATGGTTGGGACCGGGATTTGACACCACGAGACTTGGGAGAACTTCACACGCAAGTTTCGGGATCACTTCGTGCCTATGGTTACTAGAGACAAGAAGGAAGGCGAGTTTGGACTGGAGCAAGTGGACCATGACGATAGCGCAGTATTCGGCAAGGTTCGCGAGAATTGGCCCGATATTGTCCTCATTTGGTGCGGATGAGGAGAGACGAGTCTACCGATTTGTGAAGGGTTTAAGTGGTTGAGTTTAAAGCAAGCTATCGACGCATAACTTCGCCAACTTCCAAAACAGCGGTGAATATGGCGTATCGGATTGAGAATGACATAGAGGAGCATCGTGGTAAGAATGAAGGCGGAAACAGGAATAGATTCCAAGGTCAAGGTTCGGGACAGAATAGGGTGCAGCCGAGGACATTTACTCCGGGAGCAAATCGAGGAGGAAATGTGGCGACTCCGGCAAATCGTGCGACTCCAGGTCAGTTTGGGACAGTGTGTGGTTATTGCAAGAAGCTAGGGCATTCGGAGGATAAGTGTTGGAGCAAGCAAGGAAAATGTTTAGAGTGTGGGGCGACAGGCCATTTCCGGAAGAATTGTCCTAGGTGGCAGAATAAGCAAGCGACGGGTACCGGATTTGGGGGACAAGGTAGTGGTGTGAAGAGAGGTGTAGATGGGAAACCCAAAGATAGGGTGCAAGGTCGAGTGTTTGCCTTGGGTCAAGGATAGGTCGATCCCAATGCTGTCATTAGAGGTATAGTTCCTGTCTCAGGAGTTAAGGCCCGCATTCTTATAGATCCCGGGTCTTCCCATTCATTTGTGGCATCGCATTTTGCATTCTCATTGCATACTTTGCCTGAATCTATGCCTTATGTGTTGGAGGTTTCTACTCCTATGGGAGAGTGCCTCACATCTTCTTTGATATATCCTGGTTGTGATGTGACTATATGTGGGCATGTATTGCCGGTGGATTTGGTCGAGTTACCAATCCGTGATTTTGATGTGATCCTAGGGATGGATTGGTTGAGCCGCTGTCATGCTACGGTAGACTGTCGTAGAAAGCCGAGTCTCATTTGCTATGCCCGATATGCCTACTTTTCAGATTTGATGCGGATAGATCTATGTTCGGTTTACATGTTATCTCTGCTTTAAAGGCTAGGAAGATGCTATCTAAAGGGTGTACGGGTTACTTGGCTTATGTGGTAGATTCCAATAAGAAGTCTCCCGAGTTAGCTCATGTTCCGGTTGTCAATGAATTTAGTGATGTGTTTTCTAGCGAGTACTCTATGCCTCCGGATCGTGAGATAGAGTTTTGTATTGACTTAGCGCCCGGTACCGCACCTATCTCTAAAGCACCCTATAGAATGGCTCCGGCCGAGTTAAAAGAGTTGAAGGTCCAATTGCAAGAATTGTTAGACCGAGGTTTTATTCGTCCTAGTGTGTCTCCGTGGGGAGCACCGGTCTTGTTTGCTAGGAAGAAGGATGGTACCTTACGATTGTGTATTGACTATCGTTTGTTGAACCAAGCCACCATTAAGAATAAATATCCCCTTCCGCATATAGATGATTTGTTTGACCAACTCCAAGATTCCGTTATCTACTCAAAGCTTGATTTGGGAAGCGGATACCATCAGTTGAAGATTAGACCGGATGATATTGCTAAGACGGCTTTCCGGACTAGATATGGTCATTATGAGTTTGTTGTGATGCCTTTCGGGTTGACTAATGCTCCAGCCGTGTTTATGGATATGATGAACCGTGTCTTCAAGCCTTATCTTGATAGCTTTGTGGTAGTGTTCATAGATGATATCCTTGTTTACTCTAAGTCTCGGGAAGAGCATGAGAATCATTTGAGGATTGTCTTGTCCGTTCTTCGGGAGAAGCAATTGTACGCCAAGTTCAGTAAGTGCGAGTTTTGGCTTGAGCAGATTTCTTTCTTGGGGCATGTTGTGTCGAGTTCGGGAATTTCCGTGGATCCTTCAAAGATTGAAGCCGTGGTTAATTGGAAGCAACCTTCGACTGTGACCGAGGTCCGTAGTTTTCTTGGTTTGGCGGGGTATTATCGGAGGTTCATTGAAGGGTTTTCTCGGATTGCGACTCCGTTGACTAGGTTGACTCGGAAAGATGTATCGTTTGTATGGGATTCCAAGTGTGAAGCAAGCTTTGATGAATTGAAGAAGAGATTGACAACGGCTCCTATTCTTACCCTTCCGGATGGTTGCGAGAATTTTGTTATTTATAGTGATGCCTCGAAGGCGGGTTTGGGATGTGTGTTGATGCAAAATGGGAAAGTAATTGCGTATGCCTCTAGGAAGTTATCACCGGCGGAACAGAATTACCCTACTCATGATATGGAATTGGCGGCGATTGTATTTGCGTTGCATAAGTGGAAGCACTACCTTTATGGGGCGAAGTTTGAGATTTTCACCGATCATAAGAGTTTGAAGTACCTATTTACCCAAAAGGAGTTGAACAACCGACAAAGGAGATGGCTTGAGTTCTTGAAGGATTTTGATTGTGTCATTTCCTATCCCGGAAAGCCAATGTAGTGGCGGATGCGATTAGCCGAAAGGCGTATTTGACAGCTTTGAGTTCCCGAGAATTGATGAGTGAGGTAATTATTGCGAATGTTAGAGCCGTTCCGACATTGTATGGAGATTTGAAAGAAGCTCAACAAGGAGAACCGGAATTGAAGAAAATTTTAGATCAAGTGCAAAATGGGAAAGCCGGGGAATTTGCTTTGAATAGAGATGGGATTTTAACTTTCCAAGGGAGAATTTGCGTTCCTTCATCGCCGGAAATCAAGAAGCGTGTTTTAGAGGATGGCCATAAGTCTAAGTTTGCGATTCATCCGGGGAGTACCAAAATGTATCAAGACTTGAAGCGTGGGTATTGGTGGAATGGTATGAAGAGGGAAATAGCGGATTATGTTTCTAAGTGTTTGACTTGTCAACAAATCAAGGCCGAGCATCAGAGACCGGCGGGACTACTTCAACCATCGGATATTCCGAATGGAAATGGGAAGGGATCTCGATGGATTTCGTTTCGGGTTTGCCTCTTACCGCGAAGAAGATGGATGCTATTTGGGTTATTGTGGATAGATTGACAAAGTCGGCTCATTTTCTTCCTGTCAACTAAGTTTTCGTTAGAGAAGTTAGCCCAATTGTATATGAAAGAGATCGTTCGACTTCATGGGGTTCGGTTAGTATTGTTTCCGACAGAGATCCGAGGTTTACTTCTAGATTTTGGAGAGCATTGCATGAAGCCTTGGGTTCTAAGTTGTGTTTAGTACGGCGTTTCATCCTCAAACCGATGGTCGATCCGAGAGAACTATTCGATACTTGAGGATATGTTACGGGCTTGTGTGATGGATTTCCAATTATCTTGGGAGGATCATCTACCGTTAGTTGAGTTTGCCTACAACAACGGTTATCGATCCTAGTATTGAGATGGCCCCGTATGAGGCGTTGTATGGTAGAAAGTGTAGATCTCTGATGTGTTGGGATGAGGTAGGTGAAGCGAGACTTTGGGGCCCGGATTTGGTTAGGGATTCTACGGAGAAGATCAAGGTGATTCGGGATAGATTGAAGACGGCTCAGAGTAGACAGAAAAGCTACGCCGACAATAGAAGACGGGATTTATCTTTTCGGGTTGGTGACTTTGTGTTCTTGAAGGTCTCTCCGAGGACGGGGATTAAAAGGTTTGGTAATAAGGGTAAGTTGGCTCCGAGGTTTGTAGGTCCGTTTGAGATTCTAGAGAAGATAGGGGAATTGGCTTACCGGTTGGCGTTGCCTCCGTCTTTTTCTTTGCTTCATGATGTGTTTCACATTTCTATGCTAAGGAAGTATTGTCATGACCCCTCCCATGTTTTGAGCTCTCCTCCCGATGATGTCCAAGCGGACATGTCTTATGTTGAAGAGCCATTAAGAGTCTTAGAATTCCAAGTTAAGGAGTTGAGAACTAAGAGTATCCCGATAGTGAAAGTCCTTTGGAAGAATCATACCGTCGAGAAAGCAACGTGGGAGCTAGAGTCGGAGATGAGGGCGAAATACCCGTGGTTGTTTGAAAATTCAAGTAAGTTTTCTTTTAAAATTCGGGTCGAATTTTCTTTAAGGGGGAGTGAGTGTGACGACCCCAACCCTAGGCACTCATTTTAAATACTTAATTATATGCCTTTAATATTTATGTTATCTTTATGTGTTCAATTATGTCTTTAAATTCTTAAATTAAGATAAATTGAGTGAAAAGTAAATTTAGGACCTTATGAGAATTTATTGGACATTAAATAAAGAAACTAAGGAAAATAATAAAAATGGGAAAATGCTAAATAATATGGGGAGGTTAATTGAGTAGGATGAATTAATGGGATAAGGTTTATTTTAATTTAATTTGAGTAGGGTGAAAGCCTTGGGTTATTTGATGGGGGGCCAAAATCCTTCCCTCTTCCCTCCTCTTGCCAAGTGTCCTTCCCCCATCACCTCTCTTACTCCCTTTCCCCCTTCTCCTTCATTCACTACACTTTTCATCCTAGAGGAAGTATAGAGAACCACCATTGAAGCCTTCTCCCAAGCTTTGAGTCCAAGGCATTTCTTCACCAAAAATCAAATCTAAGAGCACCTTTGGAGTTGGATCACCTAGAGGAATCCATCTAGCTAGAAAGATCAACCTTCCATTGCAAACCCTAAGGTGAGTTGTTATGATTCCCTTCCTCTGCTTGTTCATAAGTTCCTTGAATGTTGTTCTTGTTCTTGAAATGATGATTCCTTGCTTGGAAACCCAAATGGGTGTTGAATGATTGGAAAATGAAATTGGTTGAAGTTAGGGTTTAAGGAATGATCATTTAAAGGGTTGGAAATGGGTGAAATGAGTAGAGATAAATAATCTAGGATTACTTGGTTTTGAGTTTACAAGTTTGAATGGGACTTGGTAAGATGAAGGTGTTCTTGGGTGTTCTTGTAGTAAGCCATGGTAGAGGAAAGGAGAACTAGGGTTAAAAGGATAAAAATGCATTTTGGGGTCGGTGGAGGCTTGGGCGGTCGCCCAAGGGGCGGCCGCCCATGTGGCGAAGGTTTATTGTGCTTGAAAACCCACAGGCGGTCGCCCAAGTGGTGTGGCGCGCCGCCCATAGTGGCGTAAACCACAATTTCCTTGAAGTCCACTTGGGCGGTCGCCCAGTGGTTAGGGCGCCCAAGACCCCGAACCAAATTTTCTTAATTTAAACTAGGATCGTTTAGCAAGTTTGTTGGCCACTTATAAATTAAGACTCCCACTTGGTAATTGAACTTGAACCTTCATTTAGGTCTTTATCCTTGTATATGGAATTTGTAGGGTAGGTTTATGATCCCTCATTTCCTTACTTGATGTTATATATACTGTTGTTGATATTGTTTAGTGTATTCATAAATTGTTACACTTTGATATTGTTGGGCATGAGTATATATTACCACGTGGCTATTGTTTATCCCTTTTTGTGGATTTTATTTCAAGTAACTATTATGTGCTTGATAAATTGTTAATCACCGATATTTGGGGGTATAACGTAATACGATCAATTATGGAAGTGTGACCTAATGTGATCGGATTATGTTATACTGTGGACCGTCCCCTCCTGTGGCGCGAGTTGGGGTTATAGCATCCGTATTGAGCCAAAAGCCTTACAGAGTTGCTACTATCTTATTTGGTTCCACGAAAAATGGGTCTTATAAGATGAGTATTGCTTAACGGCTCCACTTAAGATTGGAGTATTATTATACCCAATGTTGTACGACTATTGTTCGAGACGGGAAAAGGTAAACCAAAGGTAATGTAAGGTGTTTACGCTTTTCCAACGTGTTATGTGTTGCATCTATTTGGCATATTGTTGCATCCATAATAGCTTGCCGAGATTTATTCTCACCCCTCTCCCTTTACTTGTTTTAGATCCCGAGACAGCGGGCGGCCAAGTAAGGACGGAGAGGAGTTTGGAGAAATCTTTTGGGTGTTGTCGGGGTATGTTTAGGGTGACGTATAAAATTGTATTTTGGTAATTCCTTTCTTGGAGTTTGTAATTATAAACTTTAAACTCTACGTCATAACCTTAATTTTTTGTAACTAAACAGCTGACCGTTTTCAAAGTTAGTTATCTCCTCCTCCGATGTGGAGTTGAGTGGAGTTCTTTTGAAATGTTATGTTATTAATGTTTATGTTTGAAAGTCAAAGCAAAGTTTTAAAAGTTTTTGTGTATTTGGGTTAGTTTGAGGACGCTCCAACTCAGGACACGTGTAGGTTCCGGGTCGGGGTCCTCACAAAAACCCTCACACAAAAGGTACATTCAAACACACTCTCAATACTATAATACACCTTTCCTCCCGATTTACATCATCTCCATATACAGATGCTTATTCTCACGTCGGAGGGTTTGCACGGGGGGTAACTCCCCGCGCCCTAACGGTGTTTGTTTTGCAAATCCGTTCGTCGTTCGTCCAGGAATCCAACACCGCATTCCCAACTGATCAATACCCCCAGTACCACTCATTTTTTGCTGCATCAAGTACTTACTATGAAACAGATGGAATAATTAGTTTACAATCAGAATTAATAATTTCTATCATAAAATAGAATGACAACTTGACAAAAAAAAAGGCTTATCCAATACGTATCCGGATGAATACATTACCGTTGAAAGTATGACTACCTAGCCATTGATCTGGTGGCCGAATTTCTCGTTAAATTTAAAATAATTAATTTATTTTTACCCGACGTGGGGTGGGTGTGTGGGGGGGGGGCAGAGGGTGGATGATGGTGGTGGGAAGTTGTTAAAAATAAATTTAAAATGATTAAAAAAATTTTGACCCGAGGGGGGGGGGATTGTAGTGGTCGTGGTGGTGAGTGCCGTGGGGTGGGGGTGGTGGTGGTCAGGGGCGGAGCCAGGGGGGCACTCGCCCCCCAGCGACGGAAATGCAGTGGAAAAAAAAATTTTTTGCCCCCCCATATTTTTTTTATATGTGTATATATATAATTAACTTCAAGATTAACAACAGTGAGTGGTGCGGTTCAGCGGTAGAAGGGGTGAAGTTAAAGCCTTTGTTGTTTCCTTACAAATTCGTGTTCGAACCCTGCTACCTACATTTTCAATTAATTTTATTTGTCCTTCATCTTTGCTATTCTCTCTTTCTCTCTATCCATTTCTTTTTCTTAACAGTTTTGTTGTTCTCTTTCTCCTAATTTCCTCACATTTTTTCAATCTTAATTAATTAGTTAGGCTTTTCCCATTTATTAATTCTTTACATTTTTAACTAAAATACATTGTATTTCATGGATCCGACCCATTTTTTACTTGTCCGACCCGAAATTTTTTTTTTCGGGCGCGCTGCCCCCGAACCCCCGTGAAATCTTGCCCCCCCCGGGGCAATTCCTGGCTCCGCCCCTGGTGGTGGTGATGGAGGGAGAATTGTAAAATCTAATTTTCATATAAATAATTTTTTTTTTATTAGGGGGAGGGTAACGTGTGTGTGTATGAAAAGTTAAATGTATGTGTGTGAGGGTATTATTCTTTTTCGAAAAATGTTTTAATTAAAAAAATTCGTAAGTCATTTTATTTAAAAAAATGGGAAAAATATTTTCTTCATTTTTCGATGCTTACCAAACACCAAAAAATACAGAAAACGTTTTTCAAAAAATATTTTCGCAAAACAAACGGAGGCTTAGTAGTAGATGTTGATGCAACACCTATGTTATGCATTAAAACTGTACACACCTAACGGGCCTTGGCCCAGTGGTATCATGGTGATTTCTCGAAGGGGAGGTCGCCGGTTCGAATCTCCCCAAGGGGATTCTTGGGGCTTAATTTCGCACATCCGTGCAGTTAAGGAAGTGGCATTCCTGGGCTTGTATCCTCAGTGTGGGGAGTTCAAATCTTGGCAGGTGCAAAGCTGGAGCAGTCATTTGGTGTTGTAAGAGTGATGTAAATGCCTCTTTGGCAGGAGCAGCTGGAGCAGCCATTTGGTGATGTAAGAGTGATGTAAATGCCTTCAAATCTTGGCAGGTGCAAAGCTGGAGCAGCCATTTGGTGTTGTAAGAGTGATGTAAATGCCTCTTTGGCAGGAGCAGCTGGAGCAGCCATTTGGTGATGTAATTTGGTGATGTAAGAGTGATGTAAATGCCTTGTAGGAGGCCTCGTGAGCTGCACGGAGTATAAAGCGGCATTTGTCACCCTACCGCATAGAGCACATCCCGCGATGCACTCTGCCCAATATACTGTGGGGCCGGTACCTGGTGGTCCAGGATTAGTCCGGCGAAACTGCAAACCTGGGTATCAAAAAAAAAATTAAAACTGTACACGTCCCATATTCACAGTCTAATGTGGCTATTACATTTTTAGTGCTAGAAGAAAAAAGAAGGAAAAAAAAAAAAAATCAACTTTAAATTTTGGGTTAAGAGATGGAAGAATAATATCATGTGACAGGCACATGATATTAGATTTCTACCAGATTGAGGTGAGGCTCCGCATATATCCCGTGCCTTGAAATATATATAGCCGCACCAACAACACCCAAAATTTTAAATACTCCCAACGGTCAGCTCACACACTTTACAATGAGATGCTTAAATATTCCCTACCTCACGTGACTTCTCCTAGGATTGAATACGCTCTCACCCACGTATTTTTTTAAAAAAGTAATCATTAATAATATTAAATTTAATGGTGTATTTAAAGTTTAAAAATTTATTAAATATAATTATACTTTGATAAATATTTTCTCAAAATTGTATGAGTTGCTCTTATATATATATATATATATTTTTTTTTATTTTTTTTTGCAATAGAAAAAATGGGATTCTCATAACTAACTATATATCAATGCTAATATTATAAAGTGTCGGTGCTATTATTACCAAGTGACAGTTTGAAGGACTGACACTTACTTTGTAACATTGAATGATTGAAATTTACACTTTATAATAATAGCACCAGCACTTTGAATTTTTTTTATTTATTTTTTTGCATTTTAATGAGTGTCAGTATGAATATTTAATAGTGTATGTGTTAAATAGTACTAATATGTTTGTTAAAGAGTGCAGTGTATATCTTAAAGAGTGTTAGTGTGGATATTAAAGAGTGACAATTGTAGTTTTTAAAAGTGTCGGCGGTAGTGTTAAAAAAGAATGTCAATATAGTATTAAAAAGTGTCATTTCTAGTATTGAAAAGTGCAATGTATTTTCTTAAAAAAAATATCACTCCGCATTTTAAAACACGTTATTAAAAAAAAAAAATAGAAAAACAGGGGTTTTACAAGATTTTATCAAATTTTATTCATTTGACCATAAAATTAAAACAAGACTATTTTTCTTAGGATGGGGAGAGTATTATGATAGTTCAATTGATTTATATTATATATTTCCTCTGTCCTAAATTGAATTATCATTAAAAACCTTTTTGAATCTTTTTCTTCAAGAAAACTTTATTCCTGAATGATTTTTCACTATTTTTTTTCTTCCAAAATTTATTACATATTTGCAAAACTAAGAGTTCGAAAGTGAATGACAAGAATTTTTATGATTTTTTTGATTCTAAAAATCAACCTTTCGAGATGATCCTTATATTGATCATTTATTTTGAAACGAACATTCATTTCAAAATGAACAAAGTAATATCTCTAATTTAATTTAATATATTTTTTAATGTCTTTTTAAAATTTATTAGTGATGTAACTAATTATTAGTAATATTATTTTGACAATAGCACCGCCGTACAATAAATTATCAGAAAATTTTGGGGGAAACCTGTTTCTCCATAAGTTATAAAAAGTCTTGTTTTTAAATATATCAACTTGGTGTTTTAAAGCTTAAACTCACTGTTTTAAAGTGAACTTTTTATAACTTATAGAGAAACAGGTTTCCCCTAAAACCTACTCTTAAATTATACGCCCTCTATGATGACAATCTCCTTCAATTGCTGATTATTGATTGAATTTCTCATTTTTATTTAATGGACTTTGAAATTTGTTATTAAGGCTCCGTTTGTTTAGCGTAAAACATTTTCCGAAAAATGATTTCCTGCAAAATGTTTTTCGAAAAATGAAAATATTTTTCGGAAAATGAGATAAACATGTGCTACGTAAAACATTTTCTCAATTTTTCGGTGCGAAACAAACACCGGAAAATGGGAAAAATGTTTTCCGAAAAATATTTTCCCCCAAACAAACGGATCCTAATATACTATTAAATATACCATCACTTACATATTTTTTATTTTTTTTAATGAAATAATTAAATTGTCATCATAATTTTGAACAAATTTGATCAAGTTAATCATTAAAATTAAAGTAAGATTATACTTTCAAGGTGGAGCAAGAAATATTTCTCTGATTGATAAGTCAAAAAGGCAAAGAGAAAGGTGTTAGGATTGAAGACAAACCAAGGGCGAAAAGATTGGGAATTTGGGGTTACAGTCAAGGGAGAAGAAGAAAACTGGAGTGGGGTTCTGACTAATATGCGCCCATACACCTAAAGCGCATAGAAGCAGTATATGCCGCTAGGATGTTGCACGCATAGCCATCTGGACCAAATGGGGGAAATATTTCAGACCTATGCGCCTAAAATCGTAGGGTGCATAGGAGCGAATTCGAGAATGTTCTGATTTATTTCGGTTTCTATAGATGACATAAATCATGTCTAGAATTTATTAGTGTAATGAGAGTGATTGCATAGAGAGTGTGGATGACTTAGAGGGACATTGTAGCATTTGACTTTGTTGGTCACACCACCAATTTGATATTGGTGAATATCATGAGCTGGTAATACCTTCAGACGTAGTCAAGAATATTAACGAACTGAGTGAAAAAATATTTTGTGTTCTTTTCTTTGTCTTATTTATTACTTTCATATGAGATTGTTGCATATATATATATGTGTGTTAATTTTCTTCATAGCCAACTGATGATGCCAAAAATGTTCGGATCAGATCAAATTCAGACACATGTTATATCCTGAATGATTGAACAACCTGAAAAAGAATAACAAACATGTAAACTAAGGCGAGGCTTCACCAACGAAAGCTCTTCGGCGTGAGAGTAGTTATTTGTGTTTTAGAGAGAGAAAAATTGACAATAGTTTATAGTCAAAAGATGGATTACCAAAATAATGTGAATTATGGCTTGTATTTATAGGCATAACATTGTAGAATCCATGTTGGATAGAAATGTGTGTGAGATAAGGTTATAATCCTAGGAGGAATATAACTGTTCACAGTCCTTATTTGAGTAGGATTGGATAATAGCAATCTGCATGTGCGTCCTTGAGGCGTGCTTCTCGTCGTATATGGCCTGATCGGCCTAATCTGAGCCAAGGAAGAGAATTGTAAAGATGGGGAAGCCCATTTCCTTGTATTATATGGAGACCAAGGAGGTCTCCTCATCTTCAAAGGAGGCCTTGCTCGGCCTTGCTGGATGCCTTGCTCGGCATATGAGATTTGCGCCTCGCCGGCAGGTAGTCTTGTTGGGCCTCGGTCATTATTCGCTCTGCTATGACTTGGTCGACATAGTGGGAAATGACGAGGAGGCCTGATGAGCAAAGGTAAGGAAGACCCACTCCCTTTATCGTAATTGAGACTTGTATGGATTTATATTTTAGGCCTGATCCATTGGGCCTTGCTCGGCCTAGCCCACGTTCGTTCCTCGATTTATACCGTTCAGTGGCCCCGACTTCCTAGCTCGACTATGACGAGCAGGAAGTAGTGCTCTAACTCGGCTCAAACGAATACGAACGGGCGCTTACGTGTCATGGGGCGCTTCAGTTTCCACCGTTTAATTCGTACAATGATGGGCGCGTACATCTAGGTCTGACAATCATCTCGGGAACCCACTAGAGCATTAATTGCAAGGGAAAGGACGGTCTTTACCCGGTTTTGACCCATACCGGTTTCAGATTTGGGTATAAAAGGCAACACCCCCTTCAATTTCAATCTTTTATCACCCTTTGAGTTTGTGAGAGAAATAGCAAGCTTCAAATCGCCAGTTTCTGTTCTTGATTTCTTGGTCAGATATGCCCCTTTGTGCTTGATTTTGTCCGTGTTTTCTTCACCCAACTTCGAATTAAAGGTATAATTTCTTCCCTTCTTTCTAATTTCTGTAGTTTTACTTCGAATTGCTGGGTTTTGGTACTGTTCTTGGTGAATTTTCTACATATCGCCATTGTTGATCT
Organism: Adenophora triphylla var. japonica; assembly: GCA_022495995.1. Taxonomy (NCBI): domain Eukaryota; kingdom Viridiplantae; phylum Streptophyta; class Magnoliopsida; order Asterales; family Campanulaceae; genus Adenophora; species Adenophora triphylla. Next base: position 805,420 of record JAFEMH010000108.1, on the reverse strand, counting down.
TGGTTGAAACTTTTCTTGAGCAATCTCGTATATTCCTCGAATTTTAGAGATGGCACAAACATGGAGAAGCAATCCAAATGCCCTATACTGTTACCATACCCCAAACCTTAGGATTTATCAAAGGGTGGATGGGCCATGGATGATGTTGAGCTTTAATGAGATAGGGAAAATTTTGACACGGTATCAAAGCCCTAGAACTGACGTCGGTTACCCAAGTCGGTTTAGAATTGACTGAGTGAATGTAGATTCCCCCAATGTCATATTGTTCCACGGCTGGTCTGAGATAATTGATCGCATCAACTTGTACTATCTGAAGTCCAGCCATTTGGAGCGACCTTCGTTGCTGGGTAAGGATCCCTCCTCGGTTTTAATTTATTGGACAGGGAGGGATACCCATCCTCATCCTCGTCTTTCCCTTTGTCTTAGCCAGATTTTGACATGTCCTTTATTTGTACAGTTATGACGGGAAGAAGTAACATTGCTCGGCCTTCAACTGGTCCTTCTACCTCAGGCAGGATCGAGGATGCCTTTGCCGAGTGAGCTCAAGCTGGTAACCGGGGGAGAGGACGAGGTAGGCCTAGCCGGAGAAGGGTGTACACCCCCAGGCCCAAACCCGTTAAGGCTGGTGACCCAATGATAGAGGAAGTACATTCTAGTTTTGGTGTGTCTTGAGAGGAGTACCGTTTAAGCTACTTTCCCGGTATGCCTGTCAAGGACGAGGAAGCCATGAAGGATTTCATGTACTCCTTGAACCATGTACATTTTTCTACAAATATTTTCAGCTTGGCCTTCATCTTCCCCTAGATCTCTACATAAATGAATTTCTAGAGGACATGAAAGCTGTCCCGACCATATTAGGAGCCAATGCCGTGAGGTTCCTCACCGGATTCATAGTACTTTGTCGCAGCTTAGGCTTTGAACCTTGTCAGTCTGCGTTCCATCATTTTTTCATAGTGAGTTATAAAGAGGATACTAAGGTGGTGGTAATAAGGAGTGATCCTAACCAACCTAAAATCATTGATAGAGAGGTTAAGGCAGTTTGCCGAGTTAGGCACCTTGTGTTGGTCGAGCTTGGAGACTGACCCTAGATATTATGTCCAGGCCGGCATTATGCCTGGTCCCTTAGACGGCCTAGTACCCATGGCCCCCAAGAACTCGAAGAGTCGTTCTGTCTTTCTAGTACTTCTTACCTCCTCTAGTTTGTGTCATCTAAACTATCGAGTCTGTTCTTAAATTTCTCAATTAATCAAAGTCATTTTTTCTAAACACTTTCCCTATGATTGTTCTACCTCATGAGTATCATTTAATTCATGCAAAATAATGGACCCTCCATTCCCTAAATCATCGCAAAAAATAGAGACTTCTAAGTGAGTTTAAGAAGAAAGTTATCCTTAGGAAGCTTAAGGGCTAAACATTACCCCTACTGAAAGTCAAAAATCAACAATCGAAGAAAGCCAAAGGAGCTGCCGTCAACCTTCATTCCAAGAAGAGTGGGGCTACTCAATTCAAAGCTTTGAGAGTAAAAAAAAAAATTCTCTCAAGCTTTCATCACCCCCACAACAATGGTGAAAATTCAAATGCATGAAGGACTCTCCCACAAAGAAGAGGAGTCAAGTGATACCAACAAAAGAAATGAAGATTACTCAACCTCCTACATCAAGTGAAGAAGACTTTCAGCATCAAGAAAAATGTTTACCCTTAAGTCATGCTAATGATTGGCTTTCTTCTCAAACTTATTTAGAAACTTCTAGATGATGCGCGGTTCATTAAAAGGTAGAACAACTTTTCTAGATCCTTGAGCCAAGTAATGTTTCTTGTTGAGTCTAGGGGCTTCCTGTTAGCCACTCTCATACACACTCTTGAAATCCAAGCATCAAAATTGGGGCTTCCTAACCTTTCCTCCCCCAGTCAATCTCTACTTCAACTATTCAAAATACTCAAATCTGCATTAGGAGCTTTCCTCTTTGCTTCTCACTCTCATCATTAGAGAATACACTTCTTCAAAGAATCAATGCTTGGATCACCTTCCAAAGAATAGAGTCCGTCTCTCCTCAACTAACTTGAGATCTCATCTCTCTCTCCTCAATAAGATTCCCTCCTCTGAGTTCTCTTCGAGTTAACATACTATTTTCAAAAAAAAAGAGAAAAAGAAGAGAGACGCAAAAGAGATGCCCGCTAGATTGAAAACCCGAAAGGGCGGTCTAGGCAAAAACCAGGGTGCGTCACTAAGAAAAAAAAATCAAAGAACAAAGGGAGACTTTTCTTCAACCTTCTTCATCAAGCATCATTTAATCCTCTTCAAATCAAATCAATAAGGAGAGTCTTCTTCGATCATCTTCAAATCAAGAGACCAGCCTCACAAGCCTGTTCACAAAGTCATCTACCACTTGCAAGCAACTTGGGGCTTGAGACAACAAAAGGCCTTGGACATAGAGCCATTACGACAGTCGACAGATTTGTAATCGTTTGCCTCCTAGAGACACGATTCGAAGGGAGAATTAAGAATGAAGATTCGCAACAGGCCTAAATGTGTTCACACAAGGTTACTCATTGAAATTCAGCCCTGCTAACTAGCAACAGATTCTGTAAAACCTGATTTGGTTCCAACTTGTCAAACACAAGTTCACTCATATAGTTCGTCCATATCAAATATAAATCCATACAAATGTCCCTATACATTTCCATATACCATATACTCATACATAAAATCACCATCAAAATGACCAACCGGCCATTTACACGAACAGACATGGGCACCACCACATAAATCCAGTTAAACACTAAAATCTGAAAAATCTATTTAGAATCTTTATGTGCTAATAGGTGCAAAAAGGTAAGAATCATTCGGGTCCATCCGAGACCAGCATGCATATATCCTTGCATTACAGGAGCCGACATAACCTCCACCTCAACCGATAACTTCAATGTCTGTGACGGCAGCAAACTTCAAGTCCGTGACCTCGACAACATCAAAAAAGTCTGTGACGGCAGCAAACTTCAAGTCCGTGACCTAGGCGACATCAACAAAGTCTGTGATGCAGCAAAACTTCAAGTCCGTGACCTCGGCGACACCAGCAAAGTCTGTGACGGCAGCAACTTCAAGTCCGTGATCTCGACAACATCAACAAAGTCTGTGACGATAGCAAACTTCAAGTCCGTGACCTCGGCGACATCAATAAAGTCCAGGCGGCAAGAAACTTCAAGTCCGTGACCTCGCAATAACTTCAAAGTCTCGTGACGGCAAAGAAACTTCAAGTCCGTGGCCTCCTGAATAACTTCAAAGTCTATGACGGGAAAGAAACTTCAAGTCTCGTGACTCCGAGCATCAAGAAAGTCCGCAGCAAGAAGAAGAACAACCAAGTTCGTGACCTCGACAACAATGGCAACGTCAGTAACCTCGGGCGGCGCACTTCAACAACTTCATCAACAAACAGGTATCTTCAGAATTGGGTCAAGTCTTTGATTTCTCAGTACGATTTTACCTTTTCAAAAAAAATCCCTCTTCGATTTTCAAAAATGCTTTTCAAAATACCTAAAATAGTCTTTTTAGTGTTTTTGGAGTCGAACTACATTTGTTCTGATTCTCACTTAGAGATAGGTAAGCAGCCGTGCGGCACGACCATCCCAATATTCAGAATGATGTATTTTCTATCGACGACATGACTTCTTCCATAAGTCTTGTCGCCGAAGGGCTCTGTAGAAACCCCATTTTGAACTAATAATTCATGATTACAATACTCTTCGGCTCTCTTTTGTGTTTTGATGAAAGCATATTAGTTTCATCATGTTTCGTTAAGTTTCTAACTAACCTCGTTAGTTTTGGACCTAACTGACTAACGGAATAACTGAAGAGTTCAAAATAGTCAAACGACAAGTTGTCTCGCACGGGACATAGGTGTCTCGCGCGAGACAAGCCCTCTGCAGGATATGCAGAATCACTCTCCTTCTCCGTTTCAACTCTTTTCTGGATAAAACCTTATCAATCCGGTCATTCAATCACAGTTGGATTCTGAAACCTTCCCAGGGTGTTTTACCTCTCCACCTTTACCTCTTAAACCCCTATAAATACTTGGTGACTTTCAATATTTCAGAGGTCCCCGATCCATGATCGAAAACACACAACACACATAATTTGTTGGTTTCTCTCCCTGAAAGATTCCTTCAAATCACTCTCAAACAACTCTCAAATTCGTCCATCAACCACGTTGATTGACGAACATCAAGACTCAAGCCTAGAATCAAGGCGAAGCTCTGCCCAAATCATTTCTCGACCGAGAAGACACCTTAGAACCATGTTCTAAAATCAAATACTTTCCAAGCGCTAGGTAAACTCCTATACTTTTACTCTCTTCTTCTCAACCCCTCTATTGGATTTTAGAGTAGTGTAATCCTATCAAAAGGATTAGCCTAGAGCCCCCTTCAATCCATGGAGGTGATCTCGAAGCATACAATCTGACATTCCTAATCAAGAAATTGATTAGAGTTTTCTTGTTCTTATTTATTGAAAAGATTGATAATACTCGATTGGCAAGACTGATATTTGGATTGGGTGAAATGGGTGCTCCTCGACCTTCCCATTCCATAACTTAACCCCCGAACCCTCAATTCTCTTTTAAATCAAAAAGGTTTTTATTATTGTTTTCCTAAATAAATAATAAGTGGCGACTCTGTAAATATCAGCGCTACACAAGGAAAAGGTTTAACTTTTGAACTGAGCATTATGACGTTACCCTTTTGTTGATAAAACGACGGTAAAGCAAAGGACGATTGACATATCAATTTCTTGACTCGAACGTTAAAGTAAATACGATAGACAAACTAAACGGTTTGGATGGTAAATGACAGTATTGAATTGACGGTATCAACGAACAAAACGGTTCAGACGGTAAAAGATGCGATCAACGAACCAAGCGGTTTGGACGGTAAATAGCGTTATTGAAATGACAATATCAATGAGTCAAACGATTCAGACGGTAAATAACGATCAACGAACCAAACGGTTCGGACGATAGAAATGACGATTGACGAACCAAACGGTTCGGACGGTAAATGACATAATAGATAAAAACGGGTCAAGATCTCCGTTTTAACCCTAAATCACTTTTATCGAAGGAGAAAAGTGATAGAGAGAGGATCACTTCGAGACCCATAGACAGCATTTTGTCAACATTTTGAAGAGTTTGATAGGATCAGAAACAGCGTAGGACGCGTAAAAAAGAGATGAACAGAAGATCGAGAGTGAGAGTGTTACCAATGGATAGGTTTTGACTCTTTTTCTTGGGAGATCGTATATTGGATACGAAATGGTGTTTGAAAAGGTGTTTGGATCGTGTTTGGCTTGAATAACGTTGTTTTCACGTAAATCGAGGCATTTTCGGGCTTACAGAGGGGTTTTAGTTTCTGGAACTGAGGCAATGGAGAAGGGGGGTTAAAATTTTGTCACCATTTACTGAATGGGAGGGGCTGTATTTATAGGAGGTAAATTTGCAGAACAGGCCGGCCTGCCAGTCCTTTAGTTTGAAGGGCTTTTTGGGTATTTGAAAATATGGTGGGACTGATGGTCGATCCAGCAAAATAGGCTGGCCGGCCAGTCCTTCAGTTTGAGGGTATTTTGGTCTTTTCCAGCCTTGGAATAGAATGATGTTGACTAGAGGGCTCTTGCATGTGTGTCATGTGTCCAGCTTAGTCCTAAGAAAGCCATTTTGCTCTATCGGGCCGGGTTTTGACTGTTTTTTAAATTACTGTCTGAATAAATGTCGAAACAGTCCCAGAAAGTCCCGAAAATTGCGTATTTTTGGAAAAGTGATATTTTCACGTATGCGAACGTGTGTTGAATACACTTTCATTTTTTGAATGCTCGGGGCAGTCCTGGAAAGTCTCGTTAACTTAGAAAGTGTGAGTTAACGGATTGTAACGATCCGAATTTGGGTACTTACAGCAGCTTGCCTCGATCATGGCTTATGAGGCAATCAAGTTAAAGGCGGCTTAGGTCCATGAGAAAAAGCTTGAGGATCAAGAAAATAAGGACAAGGCCGACCTAAAGAGGGTCGTGGAGCTTCTTAAGAACCTTTGGGCTGATACTGATGCCTTCAAAACGGCTAAGGCTAAAGCCGAGGAAGAAGAAAGAGTTGCCAAAGCGGCATTAACCCGTGCTGAAGAGGCGGCCAATTTAATAGAGGCCGAGCTGGAGAAGCAAAAGATTGAGGCAGTGAAGGAGGCCAAGGATGCTGCTGCTGCTCGGTTGAAAGATTTAGAGGCAAGCATCCCGTCTAGGGAGGCAAGTGGAGTTGCTCGTTATAAAGCCAGCTCAGCTTATAAACAAGCAGTGGCTGAGAAGATGGCCACAATGTACACTGATAGGTACTTACATTTGGCTAGGAGGGCTATGGCAGACATGTCTCTCAACCTCGACCTAGAGGTGCTTGCTCGGCTGATATGTCAGGAATCCTACGATGAGGCTGCTCGGTCTCTTCACTACCTTGTTCCCTTCTCTGGCAACGCTCTTAAGGTGATTGCCTCTCTTGACGCTCAGACCGGCCATCCCGCTTGGGTTCCTCCTCCCCTAGATCCACAAAACATTCATGCTATAATTGAAAGTATTGAGGATGAGGTCATGAGTTCTGAAGAGGACCAGGGGATAATGCCGTAGAGGAGCCAACTACTGAAGCTCAAGCCGATGAGGTCATGACCGACCAAGTCATCATTCCTCCCCCTGCTGCTGATCGGGAAGACCTTTTTAGGAGGGTGATCAGGCTTAGGAACTTTTCTTATCTTTCGTTGTAATAGAATAGGGATTCATGTACTTCAATTTCTTTTATCAATATAATGCCTTTTTTGCTATTACTCATCGTATTTTGCTGCTTTGATATGAACTGCATTTGTTTTAATACTTGTTTGTTGAATATTTGTATAAGTATACAACTGTTTTGGAAAGCCGAGGAAATTCTTCTTTTTTTTCCCATTTAACTGGTTAAGCCGAGGAAGCTCGTTCGGTCTCAAACAATTGATGAATTTGCTAGTTTAGTCATTAGGCCGAGGGAGGTACCTCGGCATGACACTTAGGTTATTTTTTATTTTATCTCTCTGAGCCGAGGGAGGATGATCGGCTATAGGTTTTAGATAATTTTAAAATATTTACCTATCTATGTCGAGGAAGGACATTCGATATAGGTATTAGGTAATTTTTGGTGGTTTACCTCTATATGCCGAGGAAGGTCATTCGACATAGGTCTTAGGTAGTTTTGAATGATTTACTTCTTTATGTCGAGAAAGGTCATTCGACATAGGTATTATGTAATTTTTGGTGATTTACCTCTCTATGCAGAGAAAGGTCATTCGACATAGATCTTAGGTAATTTTTTAGGGAAATTTTATTCCTTGAATGTCGATGAGGAAGCTCCTCGTCATTTGTCTTGCTAGTGTTTTGCTTTGATGGAAATTAAAACTTCATTAACTTAAACTCATTATATCAAATTGCAATCCTATTTTAGTTGGAAGGAAAAAACTAACAACGACTAATCTATAAAAATAAAAACAGACTAGAACTAGTGATAATATTTTCGTAGATTATCAGAATGCCACGGATGTTTCAGCTCTTGTCCATTTGGGGTCTTCATTTTGTAGGTCCATTCTCTGATAACTTGAGTAATGATGTAGGTGTCTTCCAAATTTGGGGAGAGCTTGTTTTGTTCAGCCTTCCTGCCAGTAGATTCAATCTTTCTAAGTACCCAATCACCAACTTGGAATACTCTCTTATTGACCATTTATCATGATAGGCTTTTGTTCTTTGGTTGTAGTTCACCATCCTCATCTGAGCAGCTAGTCTCATTTCATCCACTAGGTCTAGGTCTAGGATCATGTTATCCTTGTTAACTTGCTCGTTATAGTTTAAATTCTATTTGTAGGGATAACCATCTCAACTGGTGCCATGGCCTCAGAACCGAAGGTCAGTGCGAATGGGGTTTCCCCGATTGACCACCGGGTGGTTGTGAACCCCATAAGGCTAAGGGAAGTTCGTTCAACCATCTACCATCACTCCCTTTAAGGTTCTTAGTTAGGGTTGTTAGCACCAACTTGTTGGCTGCTTCCGCTTGTCTGTTGCATTGGGGTCTGCTCACAGATGACTTGATGTGTCGGACTCCAAGTTTGTTCAGCTCTGTTTTGAATGTCTTAGAAAATTGAAGGTCGTGATCTGAAATGATAGTGTGTGGAACCCCAAAGCGACATCAGATGAAGTCATGGACAAAGTTGATTGCGTTCTCCTCTGTTAATTTGGCTAAATCATTTGCTTCAATCCATTTGGAGAAGTAGTCAACTTCCACGATCACATATTTGCAATTACCTCGGGCGGGGGGGAGAGGAACGGTCCAATAATTTCGATTTCCCACATGTCAAATGGCCACATAGGTATTATAAGAGCCTGTTCAACTGCTGGTAGTCTAGGAATGTCAGAGTATCTCTGGCACTTGTCACACTTTCTTACGTAGGTTTGCGCATCGTCTCTCAGGTTTACCAATAGTAACCCAGCGTGATAATTTTATCATCTAAGGTTCTGGCCCCCGGGTGACCACCTCAAATGCCTTCGTGGACTTCAGACAAGAGATTTTTTGTTTCCTTAGGATAGACACACCTCAGCAGGGGCTTTGTGAATGATTTTCTGTATAGAATTCCGTTCATCACTGTGAACCTTACTGATTTCTTCTTGATAAGTCTAGCACGTACTTCATCTTTTGGGAGCGGGTTATTTTCGATGAAGTCTATGTAGTCATCTATCCAACACCTCTCCTCTTCATCTATGAGCATTACTTGTAGTCTCTCGTAGGCAGGTTCTTCGGCAAAGACTATGAGTGGGATAGAGTTGGGATCTGCCACGTCAATAGTAGCCAGTTTAGATAGAATATTTGTCACTTGATTATCCTCCCTTCCTATCTGACTTATTTCAAAAAATTCCAGCTTTTTCATCATGTCTAGGATGAGGTCTTTATACTTTGTGAGTATGGGATTTTGAGTTCTATACTCCCCTTTTATCTGCTTGACTACGAGCTGGGAGTCACATAAGGCGGCGACTTTAGTTGATCCATAGAAGGAAGCCAACTCAGTGCCAAATATCAGGCCTCGTACTCTGCTTGATTGTTGGAGGCAGAGAACTTAAATCTGATTATGTCTTGGGTGGTGTGCTCCCCATCACGTGTTCCAAGAAGTCCTTGGGGTCCTCTCACGCATCCGACCCCAGCACGAGTGGGGAATTTAACATGTTGGTGGGGGAGGGAGGCGACCAACCCAAGTTTGCCTTGACTTGGAATGCCTATGATGGCGTGCTAATCACTTGCTAGGTCCATGACTACGAATGTCACCGTGGCCTCAGCGTGGAAGGGATGTTCTCCCACTTCCAATAATAAATCAATTGTTCCCATTGCGCTGACTTTGTAGTTGGTGAAGCCTTCTAATCTTCCATAGTATGGCTCCAACATGCTATCCTTCAGATTCAACTTCTGGAAGGTGGAGTAATATAGAATATCTCGAGAGGCCCCCGAGTCAATGAGGAGTCTCTCAGACTCACAATTGTCAATCCTTACTTTGATCACCAATGGTTGTTCGCGAGCCGCGCGACTTCCGGCTAGTTCAATAGGAGAGAAGCTGATGACTTCCTCTTCCTTATAAATCCAGGCGGGGATGTGATAGACATTACTCAACTCATGGATCTGATCTTTTAATTTTTTGTTGGAGACAATCTCCTCCCTTATAACATGAAGCTTAGCCCTAGGAGGCCTGTCCTCCCTTTCATCTTTCTTATCTTCGTCGTCGTCCTCTTTTCGCTTTCGCTTGCTATCCTTTCGCATAACGTAGAGATCTAACTTTCCCTCGTCTACCCATCTTTGGATCATTCTCTTGAGGGAGATGCAATTCTCCGTGTTGTGTCCATGGTCCTTGTGAAAGGCACAATATTTGGATATGTAACGGGTGTATTTAGTTTTTTATCGAGCGATCAAGAATTTGGTAGAGTCACCAACTGCATGATTTCTGTGATTGGTTTTGTGAGGGGGGTAAAAACCTCGACTTTTTCAGTAGCCCGAGTTCTATTTCTCCCTTTATAGTCATTTCCATTTGAAGCCTGGTTGGTGCCAGCTGCTTCTGCTTCTGGTTTCTCAGACCTCTTCTTACTTTTCTCTTCTGCCATAGCTATGGCGTAAGCCACATTGTATAGATCGGATTTTGACTTAGGCTCTCTGGCAAAAAGTTCATAGATCAATTGCCTGGATCTCAATCCAGAGTTAAAGCAAACTATCACCTCACGGTCAGTCAGGCTCTCCTCAACCTGGTCTGCCATGGTTCTAAATTATAGTAATAACTTAGAGTGGTTTCATTCTTCCCTTGCTCAATGTTAGCAAGGTCAGTCAATCTTTTCTTTCCCTTTCTAGCTGTAGTGAAGTGGTCCAAAAATCTCCTTCTCATGATCTTTCAGCTGTCGATGCTTCCCTTTTTTTGCTTACGGATCCAGGACAGAGCTATTATGGAGAAGGTATTTGCGAAGGCCTTGCAGAGTATATCATCTGCCTTAGTGAGGAGAGCCATGGTGGATTCAAAACATTGCACATGATCCCGTGCATCGGGGTTCCCGCATACTTATCGAAACTTGGGATTTTAAGAGCCAGATTGGGAGGTAGATCATTTATCCTTTGGGAGAAAGGACGAGTGGCACTGGTATAGTCATCATTCACTTCCTTTTTTCCCATCTCCATTTCATCTAGTCTCTTTTTCAAGAGGAGAATTTCTCGTGAATCGATCCCCGAGCTAATATGAGAGCTACGGTGGGTCCTTTCTTTGTTTCAGTGCCCATTCATCCTATTATGTTCTATGTGTTCTTGGTGATTGTCCCCATGTACAGATGGTGCTTTGTCCCTTTTAGGTGCCAATTTTGAATAGGGAGGAGTCCTGTGACGGGGAGGGCTCTTCGGCCGAAGAGGGCTCCTATGACGAGGAGGGCTCCTGTGCCGAGGAGAGGGGTTACGACAAGGAGGGAATTTTTGCCTTGCCTGACTAAGCCTTGCTCTCAAGTCGACAGAATCAACCTCCTGTTCCCCTGGGTGTTTCAAATGACTTCTCAAGTCTACCTCAATTCTTGTGTTACCATGTCCAGGTGCCTTATGACGAGGAGGGACATCTAGGGGGTTTTGTCTGGATCTACCAGAGATGCCATGGTGAAGGGGATGTTGGTTACGAGGAAGATTTTCTCTATTCCCCTGACTACCACGCCTATCAACCTGACTCTGCCCTCCAAGGGAATTTTCAGTCCTCGAAGGCCTCATGAATTCAGCTAGATAATGTTCAGGATCTAATTGTAGTAAGGCATTTTGCGTTACATAAATGCGTTGCAAAGTTTTCATCTGTTGATGAAGTAGAGTTCTGCGATCAACCTGTGGGGGGGGGGGAACCCTAGTTCCTCCCTGGGTGACATTCCTCGTCGTCTGGCTATCGGCATGCCTTCCTCGGCATCGACGACGAGGAAGGTTCGTCTGCATTGTGTCAGTTATCGGCTGTCCTCTAGAACGCAGATTCATTTCTAGGGGCGGCAGTCCGTCAATCAACGGTGGTGGAAGAGGCAATTCTCCATTGATGAGAGGAAAAGCAGTCCTTGTGTTGCCATGAATCTCTTCCACAATAACGTTATCATGTTCAGGAGTAATGCTATATTTATATCAGTCTTCCATTAGGATTAGGAGAGCGGAATGAGAATTTTTCAAGCTATTCAATGGGTATTTTGAATCGTTTTCCGACAATGGAACTAAACTGATGATGCCAAAAACGTTCGGATCAGCCCAAATTCAGCGGAAGGTTGTATTCTGTATGATTAAACAGCCTGAAAAAGAATAACAAATACGTAAACTAAGTCGGGGCTTCACCGGCGAAGGCCCTCCGGCGTAAGAGTAAGTATTTGTGTTTAGAGAGAGAAATCAATTGATAAGAGTTTAGAGTAAAAAGATGTATTACCAAAATAATGTGAATTATGACTTGTATTTATAGGCATAACATTGTAGAATCCATGTTGGAATGTGTGTGAGATAAGGTTATAATACTAGGAGGAATATAACTATTCACAGTCCTTATTTGAGTAGGATTGAATAATAGCAATCTGGATGTGCGCCTTTGAGGCGTGCTTCTCGTCGTACATGGCCTGATCGACCTAAACTGAGCCAAGGAAAAGAATTGTAAAGATGGGAAAACCAATTTCCATGTATTATATGGAGACCAAGGAGGTCTCCTCGTCTTCAAAGGAGGCCTTGTTCGGCCTTGCTGGATGCCTTGCTCGACATATGAGATTTGCGCCTCGTCGACATGTAGTCTTGTTGGGCATTGGTCATTATTCGTTCTATTATGCCTAGGTCGACATAGTGGGAAATGACGAGGAGGCTTGATGAGCAAAGATAAAAAATGTCCACTCCCTTTATCATAATTGAGACTTGTATGAACTTATATTTTTTGGCCAATCCATTGAACATTACCCAAGCTAGCTCACGTTCATTACTCGATATATACCCTTCACCAACATTTGTTATATGTCAAATACTCCTATAGATACTATAATTCCTCGACAAAAGGAGGGGGAATTTGAACATCAGTGTTTCATATGAATAATTGGCTTTTTATCATAATGTTTTTTTAATTATGGCTAATGAGTACACCTTTTTAGTTATTAAAATACTCCCTCCGTCCCACAATTATGTAGAATTTTTGGCCCGGTACGGAGATTAAGGTAAAAAGTGATAAAGGTAATGTGTTGTGAGTGTAAAAGTAAAATAGGAGAGAGAATGAGTGGAGAGAATAGTAAATTTAAAAAGTGTTGTGAGTAGAGATAAGTGGGTCCCATTTCCATTTTGGGAAATTATTGATTATTGTGGGACGCCCAAAAAGGAAATTTTTCGGTATTATTGTGGGACGGAGGGAGTATACTCCTTCCGTCCCGGTAGAAGCGTCATCCTTTTAGGGGTGGCGCGCAAATTAAGAAAAAGTATGAGAAAAAAAAATGTTGTGAGTGTAATTTAAAAATAGGAAAGAGAATTAGTGGAGGAAATAGTGAATTTTAAAAGTGTTGTGAGTATAGAGGAGAGAGAATTAGTGGAGGGAATAGTGGATGAGATAATAAAATAGTAATAAAAGTTTCCTTTTTAGGAAAGGGTGACGCTATAAACGGGACACCATTTTGGGTAAAAGTGACGCTTCGGCCGGGACGGAGTGAGTATTAGTCGTAGAGTTGGAAAATTACTACCTAAGTTGTACCTTTTATATGTAAAATAAATAGAACTACAAACTTCTCAAGTTAAATGTATTTATGACTTTTTCAGGGCGGAAGAAATAGATGATCTTATAAGGGAAAGATTCTTGTGATTCTTGAATGGTGTAAATATTGTCAAAATTTTGTTAAAAATTTTGGGGAAGGAGTTGTTAAAAATAAATTTAAAATGATTAATTTTTTTTTTTTGACTCGATCGAAGAGGGGGTTGTTTGTCAGGGGGTCGTAAGTGGATTGGGAGAGTAGTTATTAAAAATAAATTTTAAATGATTTTTTTTACTTGACGGGGGGAGGGGAGTGGAAGGGTGGGTGGGATGGCAGGGGGTGGTGAGTGAATTGGGGGTGGGGGTAGGGGTAGGGGTAGGGGGAGGGGTGGTAGTGGTGAGTAAGGTGGCGGGGGTAATTGTGGTGGGTAAATTTGTAGTCAATTTAATTGAACATTTTTCGAAAAATATTTTTCTTACCAAATAGTCGAAAATATGTTTATCTTATTTTTTGAAAAATATTTTCATTTTTCAAAAAATATTTTATGAAAAATCATTTTCAAAAAATATTTTACGCTAAACAAACGGAAACTTAGTTTACAAAAATTACAAGTTTATGTGTTTGGAGATAGATATTCGGGCCAAAATGACAATCCGATTACCCATAATAAGTTGACCCATTTTAAGCCTAGTTAATCCCATTGTAATACCCTACACTACAGTGAGAGAGAGAGAGAGAGAGAGAGAGAGAGAGAGAGAGGGGAGAGTGGAAAAGCAGTTGCTGTTCAAAGAAAAAGGAAAAAAAAAGGGAATCAGTACAGTTCATCATTCGAATTTCCGCTCCAAATTGCGGAGATCGTGGAGGCCTTAATCTCCCTCCAGATTTCACTGTGTGTAATATCATGTAATCTAATCCAACCTAATCTCAATCTTCTTTTTCACTTAGCGCCTAAAAAAGGAAAAGAAAAAAATAATTCCACTTCACAGATCTACAGCATTTAATCTTCATCATCCTTGATTTTTTTCTCTCACAATTTTCGGCCCAAATTCACCTGAAATCTCAATGCCGAATCTGTAATTTCTACTGCATTATTTAGATTATTTGATTTTATTACCGTTAATTTCAGTTCTGTTTGAAAAACCCTATGCTCAATCTGTAGTTTCTTACTGCGTTAGTTAGATTTTTTGATTATTTTATCTTTCATTTTCAGTTTTGTTTGAAAAACCTAATGCTCAATCTGTAATTTCTTACTGCGTTATTTAGATTCTTTGATTATTTTACCGTTAATTTTCAGTGTTTTTTTGAAAAACGTAATGCTCAATCTGTAATTTCATACTGCGTTATTTAGATTCTTTGTTTATCTTACCGTTAATTTTCCGTTTTGTTTGAAAATTAAATTTTTGGGGGAACGTTACTCAGTCAACTCAAGCATTAAGTTTCATTTGCAGTTATATTTGTTTTCTTCTGTTCAATTAATTCTTACATTTGTATGTTTGGCCAAATTCACAGTGCTAGAAGACATCTGCAGAAGTATTCAATCCGAAGAAGAAGCTTAATCTGACTCTCTCAGTGATTATTGTATACGCGAAAAGGACAGGTGAGGTGAAATTTTTCTTTTTTTTTTAATTTCAAAATACTTTTTGTGATTTATTTCCGTATATTAATTTACTATTGTGTAGTATATAATAGAGATACAATATTCAATTTCTTGAAATCCATGTCTGTCTTGTATCTGAAATGCTGTTTTTGATCTCTAATTCGAAAAGTATCAGCTAAAATTCCATTTTCTAACTGATTTTCTCAACCTCTGACTTGGTCAAAGTTTGTACATGACCTAATGAGCAAAACTCTGTGACTGTAAATTTGTAATTATATATTCCTTTCTTTTAACGTGTCTCAATTTTGTTTTTGGTTTGTCTGAAAAGAAAAATTATTTAGGAAATTCGAAGGACATACACAATTTTAAAAAGGTTAACTTCTTAGACTATTTTATTGGGACGAAGCGAGTAGAGAAATATTTATATTTTATGTACTTCATAGGTAGATGTGAATAAATTAAGTATGGGACCACCATTCTCAGAATTCCAATCTTAACCGGCCTTTTTGGAGAGAATTCCATTAAAGCTCCGTAACTTCATTCTCAAGCATAGTAGGGCCCTCCTTAAGCAAAGTTCTGATTGTTGTGAGTTCCTGTCCTTAATTCAATGAGATTTTTAGGCTTTCTTTTCTTCAACTCCTTCAATCTTCGTAACAAAGATTAAGCAAAGATCTTAATCACTCAACTAATCCGTGTTTAAGTGGTATTATTCTATTGTTGTTGGTTGTTTAATGATGCCCATGATTACCTTTTTGTTGCAGATAATGCAATTATGGAAAGTGTAGGTGTTATGAAAAAGCAGGCAGAAGTTGTTCCTTTTTGCAAGCACAGCTAAACCACCTTGCTTTTAACATCTTAAATCTCTTGCAACTATTGGGTATTGGTAGAATGAGAAATTGTTGTTGGGTTTTTGCATCTGAAGGGGGATTTGATTTACCGAAGTGGTTAGTTTTAGTGTAATTAGGTGGCCTGTTTAAGAGAGAGAGAGAGAGAGAAGAAAGAGGAGTGGGTGAAAAAAATGGGGGCAATTGGTGGGGAGGATTTGATGAAGTGGGAGAAAATGGAAGGTGTAGCCAATGGAAACGAGGAGAAGATTCTTGTGCTGGTAAGGTTAAGGCCTTTGAGCGAGAAAGAAGTTGCAAGGAATGAAGTTTCGGATTGGGAAAGCATCAATGATAACACGGTTCTGTTCAGGAATAGTCTTCAAGAGAGATCCATGTTTCCAACAGCCTATACATTTGGTAAGACAATCTTCATGTTTTTCTGCTTTGATTTCTTTCCTCCAGCGTAAGTTCTTTTCTGGGTCTGAATTTGAAAGACAATGGTTATGCCCTGTCTTACTCTGCAACTACCTCCGTCCCAAAATGAATGTCCTAAAAAAATTCAAATTTGCTCTTGATGAAAATCAGAGTTGAATTTTTTTGGACATTCATTTTGGGACGGAGGGAGTAGGTATTTGGACCATTTCATAGTATGGCCACCAGATCAATTTTCAGTTTGATCTTTGCAGAGTTGTACTTGGGTTAGGTAGCTTGAGCAATATTTCTTGATGTAGCAATTGCCATATTCTTTCTTTTCTGATCCGTAAAGGAAAAGAGAAATTTCCACATTTCGTGTTCTGAATTCCATGTAATATGTGTTATGGTCTCTGTGCGTGTGTGTGTGCGCGCGCGCGCTTTTAGGCTGCTAGGACCTAAATTATAAATTAATTTCTGTCTTTCTTTTTGTGGAAGGCATCATAAATTAATTGATGGAACTAGTTTTTTAGACTGGATAGTGGAGATTATTCAAGGCATTAGAGTCAAATTCCTTACGTTAGTATTACCCCGTATCTAGTATAGAAATTGTTTTTGATTTTTTTCTCTTTTCTGCTGGTTTCGTGTTTTGGAACAGACAGAGTATATGGGGGCGACTGCTCAACCAGACAGGTATATGAGACAGGAGCGAAAGGAATTGCTCTTTCAGTCGTCAGTGGGATTAACTGTAAGTGCAGCATAATATTTTTGAATTCACTCTAGTTTTAATTTTAATAACCAGTGATTAATTTTGACTTTGACCCCCCCCCCTCCCCCACAGCAAGCATATTTGCCTACGGACAAACAAGCAGTGGAAAAACGTACACTATGATTGGGATAACTGAGTATACTGTGGCAGACATATATGATTATATGGAAAGGGTAATAAAACCATATATATTTGTTTTATAGTTTTTCTCATTTTTCTTTTTCAACTATCTTCAAAAGTAATTTCTGTTCCTTTTTCCAGCATGAAGAGAGAGCTTTCGTATTGAAATTTTCTGCAATTGAAATTTACAATGAAGCTGTAAGAGACCTCCTAAGCACAGAGAATATGCCACTTAGACTGTTAGATGATCCAGATGTGAGTATCATATTTAGTTTTTAGTTATTTAGTTTCATATGATGAATTCATGAATATGTGTATCTTCAATATTTTCTTAACAATTCATTCCTGCAGAAAGGGACTATTGTAGAGAGGCTCACCGAGGTAATAGTGAGGGACTGGAGCCACGTCAAAGAGCTCCTGTCAATTTGTGAAGGTAAGGTTCCTTTCCGTCCTTTTCATTACAGAGTTATGATATTTAATTTCGAATATTTTATTTTTTTTTCACCCCAATATTGCAGCTCAAAGGAAAGTAGGAGAGACTTCCCTTAATGAAACTAGTTCCAGATCTCATCAAATTCTTCGACTGGTATTCCTCTGGTTCTTCCTCCTCTCATCAGAGTGTCTCTTGTTAGATTTTGAATATAATTTGCTACTAATACATTTAAGTCATCCCTTCTTGATTTGATTATACTGCAGACAATTGAAAGTTCTGCTCGTGAGTTTATTGGAAAGGACAAGTCAACAACACTTTCTGCTAGTGTGGTATGGTTCAATTGACTTTCTTATGGGTTGATATAAAATACTCCCTCCGTCCCGTAATACTTGACACAGTTACTGTTCCGCACGGGAATTAAGGAAAAAGTAAAAAGGTTGATGTGTTGTGAGTGTAGATAGTTAAGTAGGAGAGAGAATGAGTGGAGAGAATAGTAAATTATAATGGTGTTGTGAGTATTAAAATAATGTAGGAGAGAGAATGAGTGGAGGGAATAGTAAAGATTCTTTGCCATTTTAGGAAGTGTGACTTATCAGTGGGACGCCCAAAATGGAAAAGTGTGTCAAGTATTGTGGGACGGAGGGAGTATATAATTTAGCTCTCTAATTATAAATAATAAAAATGGCATACTAATTATATTTCTCATTGGCAGAATTTTGTCGATCTTGCGGGGAGTGAGCGCGCATCTCAGGCATTATCAGTTGGACAAAGACTGAAAGAAGGCTGCCACATCAATCGTAGTTTATTGACACTGAGCACTGTTATTCGCAAGCTAAGGTCAGTTGCTTCTCTATTTTTTATTGTTCCCTCCGTCCCATAAAGATATTCACTCTCTTTTAATGGTTGATTTGATTGACCTATGACTAAAGTTTTAGGGAACACTAATTATCCAATTGAAAATCCAAAAATTGTTATTGGTAGTACTTTTAACTGTGTATCGATAACAAGTTCTAGAATTTCACTTGGATAATTAATCTTTCTGAAGTCTTTTATCAAAGTTCAATCAACTTAACCACTAAAAAAGTGGGATCTTTCATGGGACGGAGGGAGTACTTCAGCTGTAATCTGCTTTAATACCTGCAAGTTTAAGCCAGTGCTCGATCCATAACATTTGCATATGTTAACTCTGTTGAAATGCAGCAAAGGTAGAAATGGGCATGTCAATTACAGAGACTCTAAGCTAACACGCATACTGCAACCATCGTTGGGTGGCAATGCGAGAACTGCCATCATTTGCACCCTGAGTCCGGCTCGGGACCATGTTGAACAATCCAGAAATACGCTTTTATTTGCTAGTTGTGCAAAGGAGGTGAGTACAAATGCACAGGTAAATGTGGTAATGTCCGATAAGGCCTTGGTGAAGCATTTACAAAAAGAAGTGGCTCGATTGGAGAGTGAGCTACGAACTCCAGCTCCTTCAACCGCAAGTGATTATACAGCATTGTTGAGGAAGAAAGATATGCAGATTGAAAAGGTTTTGATTTGCTTTCCAACTTTACTTTTATTCGTTTGAGCTTTTCACTATTAGAATACCTTAGGATCCCAGTTCCAGAAGCAAAGTTGGTTGCAACTGAAGCGGATATACGGACTCAAACCCTATGCTTATCCCGTTATTGAGGGGAAAACCTACTGTAGATGTTGTATTGAAACTCAATAGATATACTTCTCTAACGTGCCTCATTCTATGCAGGGGCGGATCCACCCTTATTAATATGGGTGCACATGCATCCAATAATTTCTCACTTTTAATAGAAAAAATGTTTTAAAATATATATACGCATTTAAAAAATATACTCCCTCCATCCCGTTTGAAGCTATTACCCAAAATGTTGCCCCATTTGAAACTCACACTTTTAAAGTCCTAGGTTTCACCTTAAAAGTTAAAACCAATTGGTGTTAAGGGGAGTGACCCTGGATCTTTATATGTTATAGGCACAGTTTGTCAATTCCCGAAGTGGGATAATGTAACTAACACACACTTCCATTTTGGGAAAATTTATAGTACTTCTTTAATCAATGGGACCCACTTTCACACACAACAACTTTCCACTTACTATTCTCTACCCACACTTTCTCTCTTCCACCTCACTTTTCATACTCACAAGACCTGTTCCACTAACACTTATCCTTAATCCTCGTGCCCAACTTAAAGTGTGTAGTTTCAAATTGGACAGAGTGAGTATATACATAGAGTGCACCCGTTAACCAAGCAACTTGCCTTAGTTAAGATGTAAGGTTTTAAAATATATATTCATAGAGTGCACCCATTAAATGAGCAACTTGCCTAGCTTAGTGGTTAAAATGTAAGGTATATAATCTCATTGTCTTGGTTTCGAGCCCGATCATTGACATTTATTTTTTTTTACTGTAATTTTTGCACTCACTTTGAATAACTCCCGGATCCGCCACTGATTCTATGTATAGCTTATTGGGGTATGCTGATTCTCTGGTTTCTATCTGCAGTTGGAGAAAGAGGTGCGAGAGCTGACTAAGCAAAGAGATCTTGCTCAATCTCGAATTGAGGAGCTACTACATGCAGTCAGAAACGATCAAGATACAAGCGAATGGGTGGGTATTTGCCATCTAATGCACACACACACATGACACGCATATATATGCATATATGTGTATATATATGAATGTGTGCGTATATATGTATATATACATACATACATACATGCATACATACATACATACATACATACATACATACATGTATATGTATATATATATATATATATATATATATATATTACACTCACAACATTTTTTCTTTCCACCTATTTCCTTAATTTGCGTGATTTGAAAAAAGTGTGCACCTTCGGCCGGGACGGAGGGAGTATATATATATTTGCTCGGCATCTAATGCACACACATCAGTTACATGCCATACCACCAGAAAGGTTTTCTGACTCACACGTTCTTTGTTTTCTCAGGATGAGCTTTGTCATCATCCTAAATGCCAAAGGAGCACATATGAACATGACTGTTCAGTATCCGAGTCATCAGGTGTGGTTGATTCCCACCATTTAGAGATAGGTGTTAAGATTTTCAAGTCAACTGAGGTTCAAGAAAATGGTTCTCTGCCTGATACCCCATCACCATCAACAAGAAGTGAGATTGTTTCCTATCGACGCCAGAATAGTACTGACTTTGCTTTGAGAGGTGAAGAAGATTCTGGTGATAATTGCCGGGAAGTTCGATGTATTGAGGAAACTGATGGATCTAATGATGATAACTCTTTGAGAGTTGACTTTTCCAATGTCGAAAGTCAAAGAAGAATGTTGGGATTGTCGGTGGCTGATGAAGAGCCTATGTCAACTCTGCTCCCTAATGAAAGTCAAAGTAGAATGTTGAGACCCGCTGGTTTTGGAGCATTGGAGCAGAGATTCCATGATGTGCAGCAAACCATAAATTCTCTCGTTACCCCTTACCCTGATGAAGAAGCACTACATATGTCAACTCCTTCAAGCTTTAAGTTTACTAGGAGTAGGAGTTGCAGAGCTAATCTCATGACTGGTTCATATTCACAGGAATTTGAGATGGTCGAAAATACCCCTCCTAATAGCTTTGAGAGAAACTTTCCTGGAAGGCCAGAAAGAAAGATGTGGAATCTTTCTCCCTTTAGTCATGGGGCCAGTAACTCGAAGCTCTCAAGAAATGATTCTCAGTCCTCTATTGTGAGTTCTGTTGTTGAGGAACAAAATGGTCTGAAGAACAAGGTGTCTGGAGATGAGGATATTCCTAGTGTAGACACTTTCGTTGCAGGATTGAAGAAAATGGCCAAGCTTCATGGTGATCAGGTACGAATTGTGTTTTTTCTGTTTGCAAGTACATGACTCCAATAAACAGTGTGTGTGTGTGTAACTACAGGGCCTGTCCTGTGGGATTTGGGGCCCACGGCCAACTATTTGGCGGGTCCTTTTTTTTTTTGAAAACGACAGGATTCAAAAACAGGTATTGTCAAAGCTTAAGAATTCTTTAGTTCGTCTCCTTGACCACTAGAACATTTAAACCATGTTGTTTTAAAATTTGGGGCTTTATATAATAAAAAGTTGGAATTTTGGGACCCAAAATTGCTACTCCCTTCGTCCCATGAATGTCCTAAAAGTTTTCAAATTTGCTATTAATCGAGTTTTAATATTTTATTTTTTGGTTATTCATTTTGGGATGGCGGGAGTAATATTTTTGGGGTCCCAAGGCGACGTCCTTTTTGGCCTAGCCTCAGGGCCGGCCATGTGTGTAGGGCTGGACTGAGGTGGTGGTGGTGGGGGTGGGGTGGGTGGGGGTCACTTCTATAAGTTAGCAGAATGATTTTGCAGCTATTAAATGCACAATACATGAGAGAATTATTTCATGTAATAGCTTCATTTTTATGTGTGGCTGGCTTTCACCATAAATAATAATTAGATTCTTATGTGCATGCATAGATTCAAGGGACAGGATCACTGACGGGCAAGAATGTCAGAGATGTAGGATTAGATCCAATGGGCCCACCTCCTTCAGACTGGCCAGTCGAATTCAAGAGGCAGCAAAGACTTATACTTGAACTTTGGGAAGCATGCAATGTTTCTTTGATTCATAGGACATACTTCTTCTTGCTTTTTAAAGGTGACCCGATGGATTCTATCTACATGGAGGTAGAGGTTAGAAGACTCTCCTTTCTCAAAGAAACATTTTCAAAGGGAAATCCGGCCGTGGAAGATGGTCGCACTCTGACATTGGCTTCAAGGTCATCTCTCTCTCTCTCTCTCCACATTAGGCTCTCTAGAGAAGCATTTTGTTTTGATCTTTTCACTTAAAATGGGTAAAGGAGTTTTTGCTGGTAATTTTTTATTTGCATTTATGAATTTTGAGCTCAAGAAAACTGAATGCATATGTTAAATTCCGACACGATACTCACACCCCCACTTTCCTTTTGGGTTTTCCCAAAATAAAGTCTCATTTTTAGAAAAAAAAGGTATCTGTTATATTATAGTGTAATTTCGAGAAGGTACAAGTAAATCATCAATAAACAGTTGCGAAGCCACATCAAGCACATGTTGAATTTTGAAATATAGCACTATAGCAACTTAAATTTCGAGGAAAAAAATTGTACCTCTAGATATATAATTTTAATCTCTTCCCAATTTTTATGTAAAAATTACACTACATTTTTTTTTTGACCTCCATTTGATCTATATTTAAAATCTTGTATAATCTCTCATCGCATTTGACTTGTCAACGTTTATGTCGAAGATACTTTTCTTGTTTGTGTATTGCTTGTACAATGATAAGATTGCTCTATTTTTTTTCTTATCTAGAAATGCAACATTTGTTTTGTTATTATGGGACGGAGGGAGTATTTTTTTTTTTTCACTTGACCCCCTTACTATTTTTTTATTTTTTTGGCTATTATTCAAAACTTATTTCTCAATTACAAAGATTGAGTTGGTAGGTCTTCTATTCTCTTGTCGAGTACGGAGTACGGTCTACATCTCTAGCTATTCTTGACAACAAACTTAAATTTATCCTCTGTTTTCACTGACAGCATGAAAGCCCTTCGTCGAGAGAGGGAGATGTTGAGCAGACTAATGAATAAAAGGTTTTCAGACGAGGAAAGAAAGATAATGTTCCAAAAATGGGGCATAAATTTGGACTCAAAACGTAGAAGAATGCAGCTGGTCCACCGCCTATGGAGTGAAACAGAGGATTCGGACCACATCAAAGAAAGTGCCTCAATTATTGCAAAATTAATCCGTTTTTCAGAGCAGGGACAGGCTCTTAAGGAGATGTTTGGACTCAGTTTCACTCCCCCACGTATGACCCGAAGATCACTTGGCTGGAAAAATAGCATGGCTTCCCTTTTGTGAAAGGAAACTATACAGGTAACTCGGAGAAACAATTTGACAACATAATTTTAACTAAAACCAGCATAACGGACCGAGTTGACCAAATATATGTTGCACCGTAACTTTTTTTTTTTTTTGGTCTATTTGATTGATTTTTGACCAACAGTTTATGAAAAGCTATTCATCTTCATGAACTTCTAAAAATAGCTATTGATAGTGTTTCTATTGGTGCTTCAATAACCATTTTTAGAATAACACGAAGATAATAAAATTTTCGTAACTATTTAGTCAAAGTTAAACCAAATTGACCAAAAGAGTCGAAAAGTGACATTTTGGGACGGATGGAGTATCTGCGACTGCGTAGTTTAGAATGAGTTTTTCTCGTGTGAATTGGTTATCATTTGTATCATCACGGTGCCCTTAACATGATTTGCATTTTTAATGAATGGCGATTATGAATGTACTTTGTACTTATTTCTGTACAGTGTACTTATTTCTCCTCTTCATCGAGTACAATTATCGTAGTTTGACTTTGTATTGACCCAAGACACTAGTCGAGTACAATTATCGTAGTTTGACTTCACATTGACCCAATACGCGAATGCTTTGTTGTAGCTTTCAGTTATTTTCAGGTACATGTTATTTAACGCCCCGGTAGTAGTGGCATCATCACATTGTTTGGGGTTGCAAGGTGCTGAAAAGCCAAAGGCAAAAGTGATTGCAGGAATTGTGAAATTGTTTACTTGAAGGACATACATGTAATGTTAGCTTCAACTTTGAGTTATTAACTTTTGACCCCCTCAGGTTTGTTGGTTTTGGTCTTGTTATTTTCTATGTCTTTTTTATTATTATTAATTGATTGCTTATTATTTTGCAACATTGACATTTGGTTGGAGAGTAAAATTTAACATAGATTGAACCCTGAATCGTAAAAAAAAAAGAAAGTAAGTGATGCCGCTTGAGTTAAAATGTTTCGGCTAGTACTTTTTTTTTAATTATTTTCGTCTGCCTCACCTCAAAAATCGGATTTTTCAAAATGGCAAAAAATCCCACTAATTCACTCTCATACTTCACTTTTATACTCACAATAATAATCAACTTATTATTTCTGTCACACATTCTCTTTCTTATTTTATTTGCATACTCGTAATATTCCAATTCTACTTCACCCTGTTAACAAGTTTATCCGTTTATTCCTTTTCCGGACATAAAGTCCATTGAGGCTACTTAAGCTTCTCAGTTTGAGGCATACTTGATTTTTCCTGATCACATGAAAAGCTCTTTTGTTAGTATAATTAATAATTATAGAAGCTAGAAGTACAACCATGATAGCACTGTATTCACAGACCACACCACCCATGTAATATTTTTAGGGGTGATTCGATTGGTATACCGGCTTTATTTTACTTATATCGTGTACCAATCAAGTATGATTTGGTATAAGAAAATCTGTACCAGTACCAACCACAAAAGTCGGTATACCAAGTTTATGGTACGGTTGGTATTCGGTTGGTACGGTTGGTATTAGACATATACCAAATGTAAATAAAGACAAAAAAAAAAATGCATTTATATTGTTTTGAACAACATATTATAGCAAAAAAATACGTCTCAAAACACAGAAAACACAGATTATAAATACTTGAAACTGAAACGAACTAGTACAAGTACAACAAAGGTCTTGAAATCTAAACAATGTCTTGAAAATTAAACAATACTAATAAAATCCACAGCTCCCAAATCAAAATATCACAATTGCTAACGCTGATTAGTTGATGTTTGAGAGTTCTTGGTCGCATCCGCTCCTTCAAAAGCTGAATAAGAGAGGAAAAAATGTTAGATAATATACTAAAAATCACAGATTGAGTATATATGGATAACTGATTTTACACAATCTGTGATTCGATGCATAACTGATTTTGTGATTCATATAGTAAGTCACAGATTATTGAGTAATATACTTAATATCTATCCACAAACAAAACAATTTAGATTAGCATGATGTTAGGACTCCAAAGCAATTATCATAAACTTCCAGAGGAACATAATAGTAGTAATAATAATAGATGCCAGCACAAAGTTCATAAGATTGTTAAAGTGAAGTTGAAGGAACCATCCAAGCAATTAAGCTCTGCCACTGATAAATTTTGTTTATTAGAGACAGCAATTCTTGGTCATCAGAGAAAGAGGCTTATCACATATTAAGAGGGAGCATTTAATTTCTATATCAAACACAAGTGCTTCAATATCCACACGATTTCAATATTTAAATATTTAAGGGGCACAGATTTGAGTCTCATTAATTTCGAGAACAAAAGCACCAACTTATAAATAAGCAAATAAACTGCTGGTACTAGTAGATAATTTTCAAATGCAACTACAGACAATAGCAATCTAAGTTGATACATGTTTAATTCAAATGGTTTATAATAGCACGCATGCTCAAAAACCAAACTCGCCAACTGGAGAGATTCGAGGAGAAAGAAAGACTTTAGGGTTAGATTTTTTTAATTTTTTTTATATGTATATAATAATATACTCCCTCCGTCCCGCTAATATTAGCACACTTTCCTTTTTGGGCGTCCCGCTAATATCCGCACACTCCCAAAAAGGAAACTTTATATTAATAAAATATTCACCCAACCCCACTCATTCTCTCTCCTACATTATTTTAATACTCACAACACCATTATAATTTATTACACCCTCCACTCATTCTCTCTCCACTCATTCTTTTACACTCACAATATTTTATTAAAATATCATATTCCTTAATTCCCGCGCAAACAGTATTTGTGCTAATATTAGCGGGACGGAGGGAGTATATTTTATATTTTTTTTAAAAAAAATAAGTCGGTATTTCGGTATACCAACCGATTTCACTTCTATATATCACGTATCAACCATTTTCACTAATTGGTACGGTACTACCGTACCGAAAATTCGGTATACCGATTTCACTGTACCGATTACAATTGGTACGGTTGATATATGGATTGATTGGTACGGAAGAGTACCATTTGCCAGTCCTGAATATTTTTATGCTTTAGGTAAAGGAAAGTCAATAACCTATCCGTCCGTCCTAAAATAATCATTTCAATTCAATAATTTTAGTACACTATCTTCGATCTAATATACTCCCTCCTTCTCACTTCAATTCAAAATGACTATGTGAACAACTTAATGGGCCTTTGCCTTGTGGTGTCATGGTGGCTTTTCGAAGGGGAAGTCATCGGTTCGATTCCCCCCAAGGGAAATCAATGTGGTTTAATTCCTACCTTCAGGGTCCTTAGGAGCTCCCGGGGCACATCCGTAGGAGCACTGGAGCAGCCATTTGGTGTTGTGAGAGTGATGTAATTGCCTCGGCAGGAGCAGCTGGAGCAGCCATTTGGTGTTGTAAGAGTGTGAATGCCTTATAGGAGGGCTCCCTTGGGGCCAGGAGTATAAGGAGTGTTGCCACCCTGGCTGCATAGGGCATATCCCGCGATTTACCTCCGCCAGTATACTGAGGGGCCGGTACCTGGTGGTCCAGGAGTGATCCGGCGAAGCTGGGGAACCTGGGAAATCAAAAAAAAAAAAAATGACTATGTGAACAGTGTTTCAGACATTTATACCCTCATAATGTTTATATATTTACAAAAAAATAATTCATTATACCCTTATAATGTTAATATATTTACAAAAAAATCATTCATCATACTCTTATAATGTTAACATATTTACAAAAATATAATTCATTATACCCTTATATTGTTAACATATTTACAAAAAAAAATTCATTAACTTACTATTTCTCTCACTCATTCTCTCTCCTATTAAATGTTTTTAACTTTTACATTCTCTTTTCTCTAATCTTCTACCCACTTTCAATTCTTTATTCATTTTTTAAAAAATTTCTTAAAAATCGTGAAATTATACCATGGATACTTTGAATTTGAAGTGAGACGGAGGGAGCAAGTTATATTGATCGGGAAATAGTAAGTATGATCGGTTCGTTTTGAAATAGTCGGTTTTGGAATTGAATCTTTTACTTTCGATTCACGGATCTGAATCCAAATTGGCGGTTTACGATTCTGGTTTTTTTTTTGAAGCAAACGACAAATTCAATTTCATTCACAACTAGAAAATGGATGGCACACCACAAAGATTGGAGGCTCACCTTGAATGTTAATGTCATATACATCTCTTAACCTACAACAAAGATAAGTACAATTTAAATCTTGAGACGTACGAATTCCATTCCAAGACGGACTTGAACATTGCCTCAGTCGGCATTTAGAAAGTTTTTCCTCTGATGATAAGATATTACGTTTAGCGCTGGATATGCAGAATCCGGGTCGACGAAGAGACGCCCACCATACATCTCAAAATTCTCAAACCCTCCTTGTGCAGAAATAATGATGATATTCATTTGGTTGTGAGAAACAGTGAGAATCGTTGCAATTACAACAAAAAAAATAATAAACAAACCAACAAACAAACATACTCTCAACATAGGAGAGAAAACAACTGCTCTCACAAAGGAGAGATAACAACGGCTCACACATTTAAGAGAGAAACAAAGGCTCTCACATTTAAGAGAGAAATTTATTTAATACATAATAACAAAGAAAACAATAAAATATCGCCAACACAATTTTTTGTAATCTCGAAAGATTACAAAAAACTAGTGCTACACCCGTGCGCTAAACGCACGGGCCAAATACTATCCTATTTCACGAAAAGATAATATTTTATGCAAAGTTAGACATTTGAAAAATATAGTTGAAGATAACTCCAATAATTAAGACAATATTTTTTGACAAAAAAATCTTACACGTGTTAATGAAATAATATTTCAAATTTTGAAAATTTTTCTTGTAAACAACATTAGTTGTTTGACTTGTTGACTTCCCCTCTTCATCACATATTAAGATTTTCAAACCAGCATGATTAGTTACCCTTGACAAGGCAACATAAAGCTGACCATGACTAAATACTGGTCTTTTGAGAAAAAGGGCAACATGAGACAGTGATTGACCCTAACTTTTATTAACTGTCATTGCATAGGAAATAATCAACGAAAACTGTTTCCTTTGAAACTTGAAAGGCAACGATAGATCCGAGGTAGTCAAGGACATAGCCAAAATCAAAAGAATTACTGTACCTATAAAGCTTAATTTAGATTTCTTTTAAATAAATAAATTCATCAAAAATATATAAATGCATTAATAATAATAATAAAGTTACAAATTTTGAAATATTTTCTTGTAAACAACAATTGTTCATTCACAGTATTTCCCTTTTCATCAACCACTAATATCTTCAATCCAGTATGAGTAACTGATCATGACTAAAATCAGGTTTTTTAAGATGTCATTATTTAGATATTTAGATATTTTATGTATCAATCTAAAGAGAAAATGATTTTTATTTATTTTCAGTAAATATTTTATGGCTCAAAATAGGTGTACTCTTCGTAGGTCAAAGACAGTAAATGTCATATCCTCTTCATAATTAAAAATTTAAATCGATATTGAACATATACCATTCTGTAAAAATGTGTTCATATAAACCAATTAATTTACTTTTTCTCAAATATAATTATTCACACATAAATATTTGTAAAGATAAAGTCCATAAATATTTGGGCCATAGTAAATCACAAATATTTCAAAAGAATAATTTCGGGCCAATTCATAACATTAAAAAGATGGCCCAATTTGGATATTTGATAATCATATCAATTTGGCCCAATTTGGTGATATTTAAAAGAAACTCTTAACTCTAAACCTAATTCTTTCTTTTAAGTTGCTTCATCTGTTTCTCTCTCTATAACCGCCGCTACCTCTCTCTATATCCATATCGTGAAATTATCTCTCTTTTGACCAAAAATCCTTCAATTCGCCGCACATCTGTCTTGTTCATGATTTCCAAGAACAATTTAAGCTTGATGGAGCGACATAGAAGACATACGGATCTCGATTTCCCGGGATCATTCTAGCGTCTTACAAAGCCCTAAATTCTATGTCATGACTGATCCTTTAATTCCAACCCTTGATTTCGGTAATACTCTTTTTTCTTAATATTTTGTTCCTTTATTATTGTCCAAAATAAAAAAGGTTCATTCTATTTTATAACAACAATCGTCAATGCCATGAACCTTTTGTTTTTATATTTGTTTGCCTTTTTTGTATTGATCTGATGAAAAAAATTGTTGCTTTCGTTTTCAGTTAGCTTTATATCGATTTTCTACTTATAAATTTATTTCAGAAAATATCATAGTATTATAAATATAGGAATAGATATAAAGAACAATTTTCTTTTATTTTCAATGGTTGAAACATAAATATTTGTTTTGTGTTATTTTCAGTTCATTTATTTGAAAATCTTAAGTAAAGAGTTGCCTTTAGTTTGGACTTGTTATTGGGCCATAAACTTTCTTATACATTAAATTGTACTCCCTCCGTCCCGGTCGACTTAGAACTTTTTGCCATTTTGGGCGTCCCACCCGACTTAGGACGGCCCAAAATGGAAACCTTAAATCACTATTCTCTCCACTCATTCTCTCTCCTACATTATTTTAATACTCACAATACCATTATAATTTACTATTCCCTCCCCTCATTCTCTCTCCTATTTTTAAATTACACTCACAACATTTATCTTTTCCTTAATCCCCGTGCCATTTCAAAAAATCCTAAGTCGGCCGGGACGGAGGGAGTATATTTTATCTTTTGTTAGAAATATGTTATCTTGTAATGTTCTAACAAAAGTTATTTTGATATGGATATTAGAAATGCCCTAATTATTACATATCAAGCCAGAGTTTACCACATTAGTAATAGACGTTACTTCAGGACATGACATTAAATTATATACTTGTCTAGGAAGATTCATATCACCGAGTGGAATGGCATTAGTTGCTTCAATAAATTGAACTTTGTATCCATGAGTTGTTATTCTATACTTGCCACGTTTGTCAATCACACTAATGTTGGAGATGTAATACAAGGAATGTTTCGTCAGCTTGCTTTCAAACTTTTTCAAGGTTGACTTGGTAATAGTGGCTTGAATTCTTTCTCCCTGCAGATAAATTCAGAAAGAATAGGTTAACAAATCATGGACTAACCTCTCAATCTGTAATAGATTTCAAGTTCATTTCATTTGCAAGGTTAATAGTTGACTCAGGTAAAACCTTGTTTACCATTATACTTTTGCTCAATAATGCACATTTTCGACAAAAGTCTTTTTTTTTTTTTTTTGGATACTCATGCATAGTTGTATTTTAATCTATGGGTTAATTTTTGCCTTTGATTATAAAAAGTGGTTTAGTTCTTAAGATTGAGGCATTAAAATGAAATTTAGATATAATTTTTTAAAGCACTACTTGATTAAAGTTTTGATATATGATGAATGCCACAATGTTAGGGTATAACTTGATAACAGTTCTAATATTTTGTTTGAAAAAAAGAAAGGGTGGCCTGGAGGATAGATAAGTGAAATCTATCAGAAACTGGTCCAAGTATTGAGATGTTTCCCCAGGCTTCAATATAAGCTAAAATTTACCACATCTATTAATTCATTCAGCCTTGCAATCAAACTAAAAGGATGTTGTGTCTTTCAAAAGATGCAAAAGCAGCAATAGTTCAATATATTAGTGATTTAGAAGTTCTGATGTAAAAAAATACAAATAAACCTGAATGTGGTGATGAATCGCATATTGTTCCCATGATTGAAATTGAAAAGGCAGAGAGGTTTATACTAATGATGTAACTAACTGATAATGCATTTTAATTAAACTTTTTATCGGTTAATTCTATTACAATTATCAATCTCACAAGTAAAAAAATAAAGTAGTACTACTAATGGTGGGTATCAAAGTCAACAGGTAAATCTTTAAAGTCTTTAAAGTTTTCAAAGCCCCTCTATGACTGCTAATGTAAATAAGAATGATAGTGTACTGTAGTAAGATAAATCTATCCTAAATGAATGGTGGTGTGTACCAACTCAGAGTTTTTCTAAACTTTTGGACATCTAATGATCCGATACTTATTCTTTCAGTTTCATTTTAGGGGGAATGGTTGAGAAAGAGGAAATGAGGAAATCATTTGGATATACCATACAGAAAAATGAAGAATTACCTCCGAGTCCATGAGTACCAATTCCACACTAGGAGGCAATATCATTCGGTTATCCGTTGGAACAACCCATTGCGGGTCCTCGAAGATAGATAATGTCATCGCCATTGCCATTGATGTGGTGATCTTTGGAGCAAGAAATAGAAGGATATGGGGAATGATAAATTGAAGAAACCTTCAAGTTCAATGTAACCTTTTAAATCGAAAAGTCTGACCTTACAAATTACTATCTATTCAAATTATTAATTGTAAATTGTATATTTTATTTTTTGTTAGAAATATGTGATAATAAGGCCAGTTGGTTTTGCTTTGGGACTCAAATATGGACTGGAATCAATGCCAGAGTCATAAATGTTGTTATATTCCAGGCATTGTTTGGTAAGCCCAATTATTACTTCAGCATTGAAAAAGGTGAGAAAGAAGTTAAATATTTAACGGAAGATAATGGGGCGTATCATTAAATTTTTGTTTCTAAATATAATTTTCAGTTTTGGCGCCAAATCACCTCTTTTAGTAAGTGTGCCAAAATCACTTGGGTCATTATATATATATAGATATAGATATAGATATAGATTGTGTTGTTGATTAAAAAGCCAAAATAACAAAAAGAAGGAAGAAGAAGAAGAAACTCGCCGGAATTGGATGAACGGAATTCGAAGAAAACTTGAAGGTTGAGGACGGATTGAAGGTTGAAGACAAACTAACTGCCGCAGCAGAGCAAAATATGGTAGGATGGTTTGTATAAACAAAGATATAAAAAAAAATTAAACAAATGAAATTATATAAAAGAAAAGAGAGACGGGCGATACCCTTTAATCTTTTTTTTTTAATTTATTGAATAAGAAAAAATGTTTTAGACTTTTTTATGATTGTTTTTTACAAAAGGTTATATAAAAATGTTAGAAAAATATTAAAGAAATGAAAGTAAATAAAACGAGGGACACCCTTTAATTTTTGTTTATTTTTTATTTTTATTGAATAGAAAAAATGTTTTAGATTTTTTTTATCATTAGTTTTTTTTTATTCGAAAAAGTTATATAAAAATGTTACTTTTTTTTTTTTTAAATAAGTGAGTATATATAAGAAAAACTAAATCATATACCACATACCCTAAACCCTAAATTATATACTCCCTCCGTCCCAATGAAAAAGCCACAAATTTCCTTTTTGGGCGTCCCATTTAAAAAGACACTTTCCCAAAAAGGAAACCTTAAATCACTATTCTCTTCACTCATTCTCTCTCCTACTTTACTTTTACACTCACAACATTCTCTTTCTTACATCACCTCCCACTCATTCTCTCTCCTATTTAATTTTTCATACTCACAACATTTAAACTTTTTCTCTTTCCTACATCACATTTCTTATTTTGCGTGACCGGCTAATTTTGTGCATCTTTCGCTGGGACGGAGGGAGTACTTAAATATCATATATACCCTATATCATAAGAGTTGTTCTTGTATGAAACTAGTTTTAGGATAAGCTATCCTAGAACCTGTTTTGCTAAAGTGCATTTTCTAGTACAATAAAGTGTCTGTTGCATTATAAACAGAGTGCTTGTTCTATTATGACACTAATAAACACATTTAAATCGGTTGTAATGTTAAATACTGTGGTGATATTGTTGAAAAATAGTGTCTGTTGTAGTGTTAAAAAGTGTCTGTTGTAGTATTGAAAAGTGCATCTTGTAGTATTGAAAAATGCATGTTGTAATATTGAAAAGTGTCAAGTGAATTAAAAAACACATGTATGTTGTAGTGTCAAAAAAAGTGTCTTTTGTAGTATTGAAAACTGCCTTCTACAGTATCAAAAAATGCTTGGTGAATTTTCGTAAGTTTCAAGTGAGTTCAAAAATACATGCCTGTTGTAGCGTTGAAAAGTGTCTCTTGTAGTATTCAAAAATTGCCTTATACAGTGTCAAAATGTGCCGGTGCATTTTTCTTAAGTTCAAGTTATTTACAAAAATGTCACTGTGCCTATTGAAAAGTTCTACTTATTTACAAAAATGCCACCGCGCACATTTTAAAACACGTTCTACGCTCAGCGAGCGTAGAACACGTTTCACCCAAGATTTTGTGATATCATAAACCTTAAATCTAAATCATATACTCCCTCCGTCCCGATCGAATCTTCACCATTTTTGTGTGACACGAAAATTAAGAAAAATGATGAGTATGAAATGGGCTGTGAGTGAAAAAAGTGGGTGAGATTGACAAGTGAATCTCACAGTTTAAATGTGCAAGGAGAAAAAGTGAGAGAAAAAAGTGAGTAGGGTTGACAAGTGAGTCCCGCAATTCTTATCATTTTAGAAAAAGCGAAACTTCCAATGAGACGCTCTTTTGGGTAAAATGTGAAATTTCGATCTGGACGGATGGAGTACTACATAACCTAAATCCTAATTCATTTACTTAAATCTCATATATACCTTATATCCTAAATTCTAAACTTTAATTCTAAATCATATAATACATACCCTAAACCCTAATTCAACTATATTAATCATATACCCTATACCTTAAATCTGAATTATATACTTCATACCCTAAATCCAATTCATCTACCTTAATCTCATATATACCCTAAAATTTAAATCTAAATCATATACTACATACCATAAACCCTAATTCATCTACCTTAATCTCATATATACCATAAATCTTAAATCTAAATTATATATTTCATACCCTAAAACCTAATTCATCTACCTTAATATCATATATTTCCAATACCCTAAATCTTAAATCTATATCATATATTTCATACCCTAAACCCTAATTTATCTACCTTAAACTCATATATACCTGATACCCTAAACCTTAAATCTAAGACATGTACTTCATACCTTAAACCCATTTCATCTACCTTAATCTCATATATACTGTATACCCTAAATCTTAAATCTAAATCAAATGAAAGTAAGTTTATGATTTGAGATTGAGAATCAAATAAATTAACAAAATTCGTTATAAAAAGTTAAGAGAGAGTTAAGGGAGTTTGTATGATAAAAATTGTGAGGAGAGGGGGTGGTATTTATAGTTGAGAAAATTTGTTAGGATAACCAAATTATTTTTATTTTTATTTTTTGTGGACCGAAAACTAGTAAAAAAAAGGATTAAAACGGCTATTTTTGGTCAACTAGTCGTTAGCTAACGAGTATAACGACTATATTCTGGCAAATGTGACGAAATTTCAGACGGTTCTGACGATTTTGGCAACGGCTCAATGGTTTCGGTTCGTCCGGTTCGAAATTCACGATTTTTAAAATGGATAAATCGAAACCCAACCGCTAAACTGACGGATCCGGTTCGAACGGTTCACGATTCGTGGCGGTCTTCGGGTTCGCAGGTTTCGGTTCTGTGCCGATTCAACGGTTTCGATTATGGTTTGTGAAATTGTCACGGCTTGAATCACAAGTGATATCCAAGGTGATAACAGCACCAACGATAGCACTTGGGATGGCACACACACACACTTCGAAAAATAAAACAATTTTGTAAAAGAGTTTGCAGCGGAATAAAACATCAAAATTGTTTTTCTCAAGTTATATAAATATAACTTGAGAGTGCCTCTTAGGCAAGACTTTATAATCACTATGAATGAATTTACAAAGCCGAAAGTTCCCTATAGCTATATCTATTTTGAGCTCTATGGAACAAGAGATAAAGAACGGAATCCTATCCTAGCCTTCACACACCTTGATACCAAAGTAATCAAGTGCGAAATTACAAGGGAGAAAGGATTTAAAAAGAACCAAACAAAGAACTTTATCTCTAAGCTTTTCGAAGGTGTGAATGTGATGAAATAATTGGCATATCTTCAAATGAAACCTTCCAAGCTTATTTATAGTCTTCAAATACTTGAAGGCTACTCCAATAACAGCCTTGGGGCTGGTCTTTGCACGTGGAGTAAGTGTAGGGAGAGTGGGTGAAGTTGTTCCACATTTTTAGCTCCCACTTCCTATTTTGTAGCAACCGAGTTGTTTGATCCACAAGCGATGCTTCCACGCCTTGTACTCCCTTGCTTTATCATCCTTGTACCTCTTTTATAATTCAGCAACAACCTTTGACAAAGTCCACATACATGTTGTTGTTGAATGCCAAAATTACGAATTAATACATAAAATGTATTAATTATTTTCTTCCAATTTCCACACGTGTCTAGCTCCTTCTTTGATGCTATTGCACCCTGAAATACAACCATAAACCATAGACTATACAGACCATATTAGCACGTTAGTCCATTAAATAATAAACAAGAAATATACAACTATATAATTTTCAGTCCAGGATATCATCTGCGATATCACTTGGGAAATCATCTACGATATCACCTGCAGATTACACTAACAATCTCCCCCTTAGTTGGATATTTCTTTCCAAACTTAATGTGTCACGTCCCGTAGGATAAGTCTATATACAAATGTACAGAGCATAGACCATAGAATAATATCTCCACAAAAATTAACTCCCCCTTAATCAAGGAGCTAATCCTAAACAATTATTTATCATAATAAACTAATTTATTTCAAACTTTAAAAAGTTTTCGAAATAAACTAAGTAACCATTAAAAACCATAACCATTGTAGCAAATATCATCCAAAATTAGCAAAAAAAACATCCTAGCAGATTAAGTTATTTAACAAACCACTAAAGTGTTTTAGCAAATATAAACAAAATAAAAGTAAATTGTTTAAAGAACCACCACCATCACCAAAATAAAAACATTGTTTGTAGGACCACCACAAAAATAGTCACCCATATGATAGCGGCAACATAAACCTTCAGGTTTATCAACCTTAAGGTTCAGCTTTCTTCTTCTTCAAACTCTTCTTCTTCCTCCTGATCTCCTTCCCTATCACTTCCACCATCACTTGGGCCGGCGGTGGTAGCACCTGCAGATAGCACCCGGCTCCAGAAGTTCCAGCAGCAGCCAGATCCTCCCCCTGTTTGGGAAGAAATTTCATCAATAAAAGCATACATTACCCGCTTAAGCTTAGCCCAACCCTCGACAAGTTCTCCTATTGCACTTGACTGTTTGTGCGGGAAGTTGAGAAGCTGTAGCTTTGGGATTGATGGTCCGTAGTTGCCCAAAAGATTTATCATGTTGTTCGAGAATACTTGCGGCATCGGTTCTGCAAAAGTATGAGGGGCAACACCCGGGGAAGCACTTGGGGTATCACGTGAGATAGCACTGGGAGGAGCAGGGGTTGTTTCATCAGATTTGTTCCAAGGAAGATCTTTTGTATACCTTTTACCCTTTTTCGATTGTTGATCAATGGTATAATACTCGGGTTCAAAGTGGTAAAAACATCGAGGCTTCAATGTGCAAGGATTGAAATACCAAAACTTTGAAGATTAGAGAAGGATAGGGGAAGAAGCTGATGTTCACTTCCTTTTTTCTACCCCATGAAGCTAAGTGTTTAAACACTAATCTTCCAAAGTTAATCCTTAAATTTTTACCCAATCTATACAACACATTCGCATGCTCCAATGTCACAATAGGTTCATTAGTTGTAGGAAGCCAATTGAAGATGCACGGTTTGTGTAGTACGAGAATAGAGAAGATAATCTAGAAGCATGAAGTTTCTCTTTCAAAGGCCAAGGCTGAGTTTGTTGTGAGTGAGCAATTTTACCATTTCATCTCTATTGACCCTAATGCTCTCATCATCTACATTAGGGAGGCCTAAAACTTTGTTAATCGGGCGGAGTAAAAGAATAGACTCTTCCCCTAACAAACACTTTTCCATATTTAGCGAGACCCTTCATCATCCAAATGAGCATGCAAATTGGCAAAGAAATTGCGAATAACACTCTCAACAAAAACTCGATGCATGATTATTAGCATTAATAAAATTCCTGTCCTTTAAAAACCTGAACCACTCCTTCCTTTTCCAAGCTGACCCTCATCAATGTGCTTCTCTTTTAAAATTCTCTTACTTAGACTA
This sequence comes from Adenophora triphylla var. japonica, assembly GCA_022495995.1. Classification (NCBI taxonomy): domain Eukaryota; kingdom Viridiplantae; phylum Streptophyta; class Magnoliopsida; order Asterales; family Campanulaceae; genus Adenophora; species Adenophora triphylla. The sequence goes on along the minus strand of JAFEMH010000108.1, from coordinate 768,038 downwards.
TTCAACCAAAGTTCCATATTTTCCTTTTTATAATACTCCAAAGTAAGAAAAGGTTTTGGAAAGGCTTTATCCTCTTCAGTTTGAGTAACCTCATCACCAGAATTATCACTAGAGGAATGTTTAGGAACAGAAGAGGGGGCAAGTGTTACCTCAGATGATATCCTCTTCTTGCTAGCACTTCAGGTAGCACTCGCGGTTTTTCCTTGGCCTTCTTTTTCTGATAATCAGAGAGAGTCTCCTCTTCATCACCATCTACCCAAGCATCAAATGAGTCCACAGAAGGCTCCTTTTCCTTGTTTGCTTCAAAGTTCTCGTCACTCACATGGGGTGAGGACACATCAATAGAGCTTTCTGAGACTTCAACTGGATCAAGAGAGGTATTTGAAGTTGCCTTGGACTTGATTGATCTAATGCGGTTGGAAGACCTCCTTTTTGCGATTTGGGGAGACAGCTTGGCAGTTGGGGCTTTCCTCTTCCTTTTTGGCTCGGTAGGGATGAGAGTCACTTTAGGAATGCCTTGATCAAACGAGGCATTGGGGCCAGAGGTAGGAACAATTGCCATTGTTGGTGGAGAAGAGCTTGGAGTGATCATTGGGGAAGTTTCCATGGCCACGCGAGATGCCACAGAAGGAGCAATGCTAGGTGAGATGTCCATTTGGTCCGTGTGGAAAGGTTCGGTACTAGCTTTGGATGGAGATGCCATGGAGATATGAGGGAATTTTGGAACGAATTTTTTGACCTAGGTTGAGAAGGGAAGAAGACGCTGGAATGGGGGTTTAAAGAGGTAGAGGGAGTAACGGTTAGAGAGAGATAATAGGAGAGTTAGAGAAAATTTAGGAAATTAAGAGAGAGAGAGACGGTGAGGAAACATAAAATTAAATTGATTAGACAACCCTATCCCATCTAAACTCCTAAAAACCCTCACCTTTAACCCTATCCACTCATTAACAATAAACCCTCACCACACAAAGTTTTTAAAACCCTAACCAACTTAAGGATAATAAACACGGTTGCAAAAAAAATAAATAAAAAAAAATAAAGAAAATATATATTTTTTTTTTAAGTATAAACGTAAAACAATAAAAAATAAGTAAACTAAATAATTTGTAACTCAGCCCAAAACATTATAAGCAAAAATAAATAAATATGGGTTAGTTACTTAATTAAGTTTACCAAAAAATAAAGGAAACTTGTTGAAGACGTTTTCAAAATCGTAAACTCTTTAATTAAAAAGACTTTCAGATTTTGAGAAATTAATCAACAATATTTCGAAAATAAATAAAAAAACTAATATAGCACACACTAATGTGTTAAGGCAATGACGGCAACACGTAGGATAACACATATGATATAAAACCCCTTGATAAATATTTTTTCAGTTTCAAACACTTGAGGCATAATAAGCTTAGCCTTTTTTTTTAGACACTTCAGGCATAACAAGCTGAGCATTTTTCATGCACTTTAGGCATTATATGCCTATATATAATTTTTAAGTACATTGCTTGTTAAACACGTCTCAATACACTTCTTTAAACAAGAAAGCAACGTAGTAACGAGCTCCGTGCTTCAAGTTATATTTCAAGTGTAGAGACCAAGTGATCTATGCCTTTCAAGTAGGGTACACTGTAGTAGCGAACTCCATGTCCCTAATACTCAGCATAAGTCACCTCATACCTTCTCATTGGCAAGAGTACATCGTTGCAGCGAACACCGTGCCCCGAGCTCGAGAGAAAAGTATGAAAAAAAATGCCTTTGCCTTTTATTTATCAAAAAGAAAAGATTAGTGACTTTGTCACTTTAAGCATATGAAGGGGAATGATATCAGACGTGCTAACCTAAATAATAACCTACCATAACAAAAAGGTCAGCATGTGCCACAGATAGAACTAAGCTAGCTAGATTAAACAAATAATAAAGTATTTTTTTTTTAAGTAAATAACCAAAGAAAAAAAAACACTAATATACAAGTGTTACCCTAAGTGATAACATCACCTGGGGGAGCACAGACGAGCAGAACTCGAGAGATTACAAAGACCAAGAGATCTTTTCAAACTAGAAAATCTCTCGTGGTCTAAGGCCTTGGTAAAGATGTCAGCCAGTTGATACTTAGTATCAATATGATCAATATTAATTAGGCCTTTATCTACCATATCTCTAAGAAAATGATGACGTATGTCAATGTGTTTTGGTACGGGAATGTTGAACTGGGTTTTTGAAATGTTGATAGCACTCGGGTTATCACGGTACATAGTCAAAGAATTACTCTCTAGGCCATAGTCATCTAACATATGTTTTAGCCAAATAAGTTGTGAACAACAACTACCAGTGCCACGTACTCGGACTCATTTGTGGAGAGAGAAACACAATTTTGTTTACGACTATACCATGAAACTAAATTGTTGCCCAAGTAAAAACACCCCCCACTAGTACTCTTCCTATCATCCATATCCCCTGCCCAATCCGAGTCACTAAAGCCAACCAAATTGGTATTAGTATCCTTACTAAACCAAATCCCTAATTTACCTGTTCCTGAAACATACTCCCTCCGTCCCGCTAATATTAGCACACTTTCCTTTTTGGGCGTCCCGCTAATATCCGCACACTCCCAAAAATGAAACTTTATATTAATAAAATATTCACCCAACCCCACTCATTCTCTCTCCTACATTATTTTAATACTCACAACATCATTATAATTTATTACACCCTCCACTCATTCTCTCTCCACTCATTCTTTTACACTCACAACATTTTATTAAAATATCATATTCCTTAATTCCCGCGCAAACAGTGTTTGTGCTAATATTAGCGGGACGGAGGGAGTATTTAATTATCTTTTTGACAGAATTAAGGTGAGAGACTTTAGGATTGGCTTGATAACGTGCACAAACACACACGCTGAACATGATATCAGGACGACTAGAAGTGAGATAGAGAAGGCTACCTATCATTGAACGATAAAGAGTAGGATCAACATCCTCACCTACTTGATCTCTACCAAGTTTGAGAGAAGAACACATGGGGATTTTTGAACTTTTTGCTCCTTCCAACCCAAACCGTTTTACTAGGCTCTTTGCATACTTGCTTTGTGAAATGAATATTCCTTCATTTGATTGTTTCACCTGCAAGCCTAGAAAGAATGTTAACTCTCCAATCATGCTCATTTCAAATGTTGATGTCATAGCCTCTACAAAATCTTTTAAACAAGTTTGAGAAGTAGAGCCATAGACTATGTCATCAACATAGATTTGAACAATGACTATTTCTTTGCCATGCCTTAGGATAAATAAAGTCCTATCTGCTTCACCTCTTGTAAAACCATATTCAAGTAAGAAAGAGGTTAAGCGACCATACCATGCACGTGGAGCTTGTTTCAAGCCATATAAGGCTTTATCAAGTCTATATACATGGTTTGGTAGATGAGGATCTTCAAATCCTTTTGGTTGTTCAACAAAAACTTCTTCTTTTAAATAACCATTTAAAAAGGCGGCTTTAACATCCATTTGAAACAAAGTAATTTTTAGAAAACAAGCTATAGCCAAGAGGAGTCTTATGGATTCTATTCTAGCAACGGGAGCAAAGGTCTCATCAAAGTCAACACCTTCAATTTGGGTGTAACCTTGTGCTACGAGACGAGCTTTGTTCCTAACAATATTTCCTTGCTCATCTGATTTGTTTTTGAAAATCCATTTAGTACCAATAACATTTGTATTACTAGGACGTGGTACTAAACACCAAACTTCATTACGAGCAAATTGATCAAGTTCCTCTTGCATGGCTTGTATCCAAAAATTATCTTTTAAAGCTTCAGAAATATTTTTGGGTTCTAAAGAAGAGACAAAACATGAATATTTTACCTTGTGGTATGTGGTGGACATACACACATACCTTGCCATTTCGCGGTCACTAAAATGTCCTTTGTTCCTTGTTTGTACCCCTTCACTAGCTTCTCCAATAATTTGAGAGGAAGGATGGTCTCTTCGATCCTAGATGGTGGATCCCTTCTCAAGTCTTCATGCACATGATCATCATACATTGTTCATCCTTTTCGAGTTCTTTGGATTGGTCTTGGGTGATACCGGAGATGCTATCCCATTAGTGGCAACACTTTGGCCGGCACACGGGGTATCACTTACTTGATTTTGATTCTCAGTTCTTCCAAAGCAATATTAATGGAGATTCCTGTACTCCATCACCTGTAACACTTGCTAAATCATCAAAAACAACGTTAATTGATTCCTGAATGGTTTTAACCTAAGGTTATAAACCACTATATGCTCGATCTGTCCCGAGCATACCCAAGAAATATAGCCTTATCACTTTTAGAGTCAAATTTAGCTAAGTAATCCCGATCATTTAGAACATAACACACACACCCAAATGTATGAAAATAATAAACCTTTGGTATCCTACCATTCAAAATTTCATAAGGTGTCATTCTAGTACCGAGGTCTTAGAAAAACCCTATTGGCCGTGTGACAAAGTTGTGTTTATGGCCTCGGCCCAAAATCTTTTTGAAATTCTTTTTGAAAACAACATCACACGTGCCATCTCAAGTAAGGTCCTATTTTTCCTTTCACCACCCCATTTTGTTGAGGTGTTTTAGGAGCGAGAAAACTCATGTTTAATTCCTTTTAATTCACAAAAAAGTAAAGAACAATGAATTATCAAACTCCGTTCCATGATCGGACCTTATTCGTATGATAAGAAGCAGAAAACATGTTTTTGATTTTAGCATGTAAGACTTTAAACTTTTCAAAAGTTTCTGATTTTTCTTTTAAAAAATATACCCAAGTAAATCTAGAAAAATCATCAACTATTACAAAAGTATATTTCTTACCTCTAAAGCTGTCTACCTCAAGCTGGACCCATTAAATCCATATGCATTAATTGAAAACGGTCGTTGTCCCAGAATACTCCTCATTATGTTGGGTAGCACTATGGGTAGCACGTGTTTGTTTACCTTTTAAACAATCTTCACATATGATTTTTGTACTAATGTCCAGGACTAGGTATACCTCTTTATAGCTTCAAAGCATTAATGAGTTTCACAATGTTACGAAAATGGACATGGCCCAACTTTTGATGCCATAAGGTAGCATCATCAACCCTCACGAGAATGACACACTTGTTTATCCTCAATAAGATAACGGTTATTACTTGACCTAGTACCGGTCATAACACGAGTTATTGGTACAATCAAAAACTTCACAAGTGTTTTTATTGAATTTTACTTCAAGGTTGTCATCACAAAGTTGGCTAATACTAATTAAATTAGTTACCGGTCCATCAACATGCAAAACATTTTTCAAGGCGGAAATCCGGTACATTTAATACGCCTTTTCCTACTTATATTACTCTTGCCACCACCACCATATGTTACACTACCACCTTGAATAGGTTCATATTCCTTTAAAAATATTTTTGTTCCGGTCATATGACGAGAACAACCACTATCAAAATACCATGAACCTTCAACATTAGTTTTTAAGGCGGTGCATACAACATCACATATCGAGTTAGACTTAGGTTTCCACACTTTCCTACTTTGATAATTTTTCTTCGGCGACGGTGATATCGACATGCTAGGTAGCACTTCGGGTATCACACGAGGCTGAATTTGTTTCTTTAAGAGAGTTTTGCAATCATTTTTCAAATGTCTAGTAGAGTAACGGATAGTTACATATTTTTACCTTGTCGGAAGACTTATCGGAAGATATTGGTTCAACATGATCTCTTTCTTTAACAAAAATTAACTTATCTTACGTATTAGACAAAGTAAATGTAATAGCATTTAAAGACTCTTGAAAACCCATACACCTTGAGTGGTTTGGACAACCCAAGAATTGCATCTAACTTGGTAGAACTCGTATTGAGTTTCTTGAATGTTGTCTCGGCAGAGTAAGTTTGCTCTTGACTTTGTCCGGCTCCACATCCTTCTTTGTGAGTTGAACTTCCAATCTAGTCAAGCCATCGGTTAGGTCTTGAACCTCTTTGGACGAGAGAGATCACCTTCTTGTTCTCTTTCTTCCATTCATCCACCAATTCTTTGCAAAGGTTCTTAAGACCACAAATGAGTTCAATCCTTCTTGAACTCCTTCTCATCTTGTGAACAACTTTGCATCCATATTAAGTAACCCACAAAACAAACGGCATTTATCAAATTTAAATACGTATACCTGTTGGATGATATCTCGGGTGCTATCCCATTTGGATATCACACGGGGTATCAATGACGAATCCAGTCACGGTTTGTGACCACCATTCTTGTTTGATGCGAATCTTGATTGATTGGTCTCCTCATCCTCATTGTCAGAGAGAAACCCATAGGTTCTTTCCCATCTTCCTTAGAGTGTTAGCACACTCATTTGAGTAATGACCCCATCCAGAGCAAGCATGACATTGGATTGATTCAAGGTATTTTGGATCGGATCTGGATTGATGCCGATGATGCTCTCCTTATGGGACCACCTTTACGAGTAGATGAAAATGTCCTCTTGGGCATTGAATTGTACACCTTGGCTTGTTGCTCTTTAGCCTTTACCTGCACATTTTCTTTGTTAAATTTTCTCACCATTGAGTTATATTTCTGGCAAGTAAGGCAACATGGCATCTTCACCTAATTCCTCAAAAATTTCGTCATCCTCATTAGTTGAACCACTAGAGGAGTGAACTTTTAAAGCAACACTCTTGCCCTTAGAAGCTTCACTTTGCTCAGCAAGGTTTGACTCAAAATTTTTTAAAATGCTCATTAAGGAATTGATGTTCGTAGTAGAAAGATTGTGAGCCTCTTCTATAGATGAAACCTTAATATTAAAACGCTCGGGGAGAGTTCTAATAGCCTTTGAAACCAATTGTTTGTTTGTAAAAGGTTCACCTAAAAGTTGACACTCATTAGCAATGTCAAACAATTTTTTCAAAATAAGAGGAAATGGTATCACTTTCACCCATTCTCAACCTTTCAAATTTGTCGGTAAGACCTCTAAGTTTGTTTTCACGCACACTAGAATCACCTTCACAAAACCTTTGTAAAATATCCCAAGCTTCTTGAAATTTGTGGAACTATTTTGAATAAGTTTAAAAATATGCATGTCAACCCACTCAAAGATAGCATTAAGAGCTTTCTCATTATAGTTAGCTAGAGTGATCTCTTCATTCGTCCACTCACCTTCAGGTTTAACTCGAACATCACCATCCTCATCGGGAGGTAAGAGTGGAAGAGAGTACCACATGAACTATAGATCGCCATGCTCGAAGATCAATTGATTTGATATGCGAGCGAAGGCAAATTTTCCAATATGCATAATTCGAACCATCTAAAACAGGGAAGACGTTTTTGGTTTGGATTTGCAGGATCAAAAGCCATGATAAAGAGGACCAAACACTTAGTATCGTCGAGTGAGAGGCTCTACCAATTGAAATTGTCACGGCTTGAATCACAAGTGATATCCAAGGTGATAACGGCACAGCGATAGCACTTGGGATGGCACACACACACTTCGAAAAAATAAAACAATTTTGTAAAAGAGTTTGCATAGGAATAAAACACCAAAATTGTTTTTCTCAAGTTATATAAATATAACTTGAGAGTGCCTCTTAGGCAAGACTTTATAATCACTATGAATGAATTTACAAAGCCGAAAGTTCCCTATAGCTATATCTATTTTGAGCTCTATGGAACAAGAGATAAGAAACGGAATCCTATCCTAGCCTTCACACACCTTGATACCAAAGTAATCAAGTGCGAAATTACAAAGGGAGAAAGGATTTAAAAAAAACCAAACAAAGAACTTTATCTCTAAGCTTTTCGAAGGTGTGAATGTGATGAAATAATTGGCATATCTTCAAATGAAACCTTCCAAGCTTATTTATAGTCTTCAAATACTTGAAGGCTACTTCCAATAATGCCTCTGGGGGCTGGTCTTTGCACGTGGAGTAAGTGTAGGGAGAGTGGGTTAATTTGTTTCCACAATTCTAGCTCCCACTTCCTATTTTGTAGCAACCGAGTTGTTTGATCCACAAGCGATGCTTCCACGCCTTGTACTCCCTTGCTTTATCATCCTTGTACCTCTTTTATAATTCAGCAACAACCTTTGACAAAGTCCACATACATGTTGTTGTTGAATGTCAAAATTACGAATTAATACATAAAATGTATTAATTATTTTCTTCCAATTTCCACACGTGTCTAGCTCCTTCTTTGATGCTATTGCACCCTGAAATACAACCATAAACCATAGACTATACAGACCATATTAGCACGTTAGTCCATTAAATAATAAACAAGAAATATACAACTATATAATTTTCAGTCCAGGATATCATCTGCGATATCACTTGGGAAATCATCTACGATATCACCTGCAGATTACACTAACAGTTTGGTCATCCCTAGGAAATAGCACTTTATTGTCACTATGTTCACACGAAGTTGCAATGTATGATTTAAAGTTTCATTTTTTTTTTGCAATTTAGTACACTATTTTAAAAATTTGTTGCAATCCAGGGCAAAAACGGATGACAAGACAAAAGTTAACGAAATTGACAAAAGTTAACGAAATCAACGGAAAGTGTAACGAGTAGTTTATTAATTTACATTTTCTGGCACAGAGGGAGTATAATTTTCTTTAAAATGTTGATAAAAATTGATATTTTTCTTTTATGATTTCTCTATATTTTTCAAATTTATTATATTAATTTTATTTATATATTTTTTTTAAAAAATTATTTATATGTTATTGTTTAATAAGATTTTATTTTTTGAAATTTACTTTTACAATATATTTTTCTTAAACTATGGAGCTTATGGGGGCTGGAAATGGAATTCGAAAAATGCACATTACATTTTTCGTCTATTTGTTATCTTTAGTCAATTGTATCCATTTTTACATTGAATTGCAATAAAGTGTGAATACAGTGCACTATATTACAATATAGTGCACTATATTCACATGGAGTTGTAGTACGTGACCTACAATTTCATTTTTTGCACTATATTTACACTTTATTGCAAAAAATGAAACTGTAGTCATCCATTTTTGACTCTCCACTATTGTAATTGATTTGATGTATATATCACACGAATACTTACTATCAAATCAGAGGGCATTCGCCGGTGAAGCCCCGACTTAATTTACGTGTTTGTTAACCTTTTTAGGACTATTCAAACATCCATAATACAAGCTACCAGTGGATTTGAACTGATTCGAACGTTTTTGATATTACCATTCAGCTATGCAATATTATGCGCTGTCATGTAATACAATACTCCCTCCGTCCCACCGATCTTAAGAAAACTTTTCATTTTGGACGTTTCATCGATCTTAAGAATTCCAAAAATGAAAAGTTTTTATTAATTTTATACTCTTCCTACCCCAGTCATTCTCTCTCTCTTTCTTTTCTGGCTCATGACATTCTCTCTCCTAACTATTCATCCTACTCATTCTCTCTCCTATTTAATTTTTCACACTCACAACACTTCTTCCACTCATTCTCTCTCCTAATACTATAATAATATTTCTTAATCCCCGTGCCATTTCATATTTTCCTAAGATGGGTGGGACGAAGGAAGTATGTTACAAAAGAATTTAACATAATAAAAGAAACTTTATGGGACATGATACTTTTTATAACAAGGGCATTCTCCCAAACTATTTCAAAAGATGGTACACCCTTAGTCTCATATCAAGAGTTCTATTTTTTCTTTTGATCTGTCTTGTCTCAGATCAAGAGTCCGATTTCATAAATGACAAGTTTTTGAATATATTTATATCTTTATAATTTAATATATTTACAAAAAAATCATTCATTATACCCTTATTATACCCTTATTTAGAAAGTTAACATATTTACAAAAAAATCAATCATTAACCACTATTCCATATCCCACATTTAACTTTTACATTCTCTCTCCTCTAATCTTCTACCCATTTTAAAAAAAAATCAATCATTAACTACTATTCCCTACCCCATATTTTAAAAAAAAAAATCATTCATTATATCCTTATAATGATAACATATTTACAAAAAATCAATCATTAACTACTATTTTCTATTTCACATTTAACTTTTATTCATTTTTTTTTTTAAAAATTAAGAAACGTGAAATCTCCCCGAGGACCCTTGGGCGGAGGGAGTATTTGTTACACTTACACCATAATTACGGCTCGCAGAAGAGGAGAGCAAATTGTTAGCACGAGCCATTTTGCACCAATGGTCTAAAATCCTACTCCAGTAGGCCCAAATCAAGAAGAAGACAGAAAAGAAGGAAATCAACATTTGAAGCCCAAGAAAAACAACTGAAATTAGCCCATTCAAGACTTCAACCACAATCCACATTACACATTTAAAAGCCTAATCTAATTATAAATTATTTAGGCCCAAATGACTCTTTAATTTTACGGTATTGCTTCATTTTCATCGGTACTTTATTCCGAATTTAACTTCAATTTTAGAGACACATAGATTCAGATTATTATAATGTTTTATCACTTTGTCTAGATAGAAACCCCAAGCCTTTTGGCTTCGGATGCGTTCTAGTCAATCTGAATTAATGGTTTGTACAAAAAAAAATTTAGGCCCCACTTTTCACATTATTTTGATTTTTCATCGTTCTGTGGTTTTTCTGATCAAATTAGAGGTTAGTACTTAAGAAATTCTGACACAAATTGGGCCAAAAAGGCCAAACTGGGCGTAGGCAGATCGATAAGTTGACTGATCTTCCGACATCTAAATAGGTCAAAATAGTCCTTTTATCTGTTAGGTTTTTGGCTTTAGCCCATATTTGTTTGATAGAAAAAAGGAGATAGCTTCATGTGCTCTGAGTCATTATTTGGATTTAGATTCAGTCGTTGAAATTATTCGTGACAAGATATTGACCGAATAACGAAGGAATCATTCGATTCACAAGATAACAAATTGGCGGATTATCAAATCACGCGTCTATTGCCACCTTTTAGTTTTCATAAAATTCACTCTTCTAAAAAATCTCTCATTTCAATAGTAGCTTCGTGTCATTCGTCACTGATTCGTGCACTAATTCACATTTTTGGGATGTAATGAGAGATTTTTTAAAAATAGAATGGTTGTTATTTAAGAAAATAAATTAGGGTCTTGGACCCTAAGGTTCATACGCGAGATATTATACCCATAAAAGCCATATGAGATGCAAAATTATATAGAAACCCACACTTACACATTACTCCTGCCCGTCGTTCTTATATCCAAATGTATAATACTAAAATTACTCTTATACATTAAGGTATAAGAGTATTTTTTTCACTTTTCCTTAAAAATAATAAAAAAAGTCTCATTTTTATTAAGCAATTCACTCGTATATTCAAAGTTATAATTCTAAAATAACTCTTATAATTAGTTATAAGATAATTAGTTATAAGAGTGAGTTTATATGGGATATAAGTTTATATTGGATTTTGATCTCATTTAATTTAATAGTGTGTGAAATTTTGAATATCGCCTTGGCTTTTGTATGGATATGATTAAATATAGGGATCAAAAAATACAGGAAACCAAAAAAATTATCAAAATATCAATTTATATAATTTTTTTTTCTCTGTCTAGAAAATCTAGGGTTAGCTTTGACGGAGATCATCAAAAATTCCACCTCAGAGGAAAATACGAATCCTAAATCTAAATCGACTATGTTATTTAGCCTATTTCTGTTAATTTGAACCTAGATTCGTCAGGATTAATCAAATATTTAGCTTCCTGATTCCTATCTTATTGGGTGGTCATTCTTGCTGGTTCGAACTCGATCTTTGAAGCCCCTATTTATCGAGCTCGGCATCCCGGTAGTGGTTAACGGTGCCGGAACAAGTTATTGTAATTGTGAACTTCATAAAGCCTCCAAGATGGAGGGGAAATCGGTTGATGGCGTGGTTGAAGCAAGTGAGATGTCAGAGCAAAAATTGATGTGAAGTACTGAGGGAGAGTGAAGTTTGAGCGATTAGAGAGAGAAGAGGGAAAAAATTAGGTTTATAAATGAATATTTTGATAATTTATTTATTCCCTGTACATTGTACATTAGGTTTTCTGTATTTAGTATTTATCCTTTTATATGGAGAAAGATTTGGAACGAGAGATCTCGGGGAATTATTCCAATAAATTAATGGTTGTTGAAGTGAGAGAATTTTTTTTTCGTTTTCTTTTTCTAGAAAAAAGTCATTTTATTAACGACGTCGTATTTTATTCTGATCCCAATTTCCACCGGCACAATCACCTGAGAAAGGAGAGAGAGTTTTGAGAGAAAGAGAGAGAGAGAGAGATGAGCAGCATAGGGTTGTCGTACTTGGCGAAGAGGGCAGCACAGAAGGAAAGAGTCAGAATTCTATATAGAAGAGCTCTCAAAGACACTCTCAATTGGGCCGTCCATCGCCATCTCTTCTATCCTGATGTATCAATTTTTATCCATTTCTAGGGCTTCGATTTTTCAATTCTCTTCGATCATATGATTATTCATACCTGATTTTTGAATGTGTATGTTTAATCGATTAGTCCGTTAGATTTTGATTTTGATTTTGATTTTGATTTCAGGCCGATGCCCTACGTGAGAAATTCGAGGCCAACAAGAATGTGGTTCGTTCTCTCTTTGATTTCTCATTTTTACTCTGTACGATCGTAATCTAGTCTCAGTAAAGCCAAATTTAGCAATGTTTGATCTTTATGCTATCGGTTTATCTTACGGGTTATCCTATGGCTATATTAGCTCAATAAGGTGATTTTTATCATATATTTTGATTTTAGTTTAAGAACTAGGTATTCATTTAGGGACAAGGAAAACTAGTAACTTACACGTTAGTGAATTGTTTGCTATATCGGAAATATACACATCTGATCAATGCATGAATTTCTGTATGTTAATTGATCCTCATCAGGCTGCATTCTTTCATTAGAACCACCATGTGTGTATCTGAAAAATGTGTGTCTGTATTTGTCTGTGCATGTGTTTTTATCGAATACACCCCAAAAGACTGTCCCATAGTTCCATTTGACAAATTAGCGTTTTTTTTTGTTGTTGCTTTACTTGCTTGTATCTTGTTAAATTACATTACTATTATATCTACTTTTAGATACTGGGCATTTTTTGGGGGATAAACCAAAAGGAAAATAAGACAAGTGTTTTTTTTTTGGGTACGGAGGGACCTAGTGAGTGATATGGATCTTTCTCTTTCTGTCTATGTCTCTACGCTGTTTATCTGAAAATGTCTCCCTCTATGCGTTTGTCTTTCTATGTATGATTCATTTCTGTGTATTATAGAAGCATGCAAATTCATGTCAAGATATGTTTTTTGTGTGGACTTAGATTTAAGTATATTGGTGTGCTTATGAATCAAACTGATTTTTTTTCTTCTAATTTTCAATATCAATGACTAAGAGGAATGGAAAAATTATATTATATGAAGAATATCCATTGATCTTTTGAGTTGTGCTCTATGGAATGGTAACTAAGAAGTACATTTTGTCATTTTGTAAGAACTATCATATGTGGAGGGAGTGCTGTGAACAATTTTCCATATACTCCCTCCGTCCTAGAATAAATGTCGCACTTTTTCTTATGTTAGTACTAAGGAACTTTGAGCAATAACTTTATGTTAATTTAAGTATCTTATTATAAATATAAATCTTGGTATTAACCATTATAAATACTATCAATAACAATTTTTAAATTTCATTAGGATAATTAAATTAACCTAATATCATTGCTCAAAGTTCTTTCGTAATAACATAAGAAAAAGTGCAACATTTGTTCGGGGACAGAGGGAGTAGTTTATTGTGCGAAATATGAGAAATCTGCTTTTAGTCTGTGTGGTGGATCACAGATAATAAGGATCAAACAGTGGTGGTAGATGGTGACTAATTGACTATGATGGCTGCAGCCCTCTGATTCAGGCTTGGGTGATGAAATAATTATAATATGTTTCTCTTAATGTAGACTGTCATCACTATTCTATCTGATTTACTTCATCACCCATTGGTGAGTTTCAGGAGGATATTGAAACCATTGATAGAATGATAGTGGATGGCGAAGCAACTTATAATAAGTGGCGACACCCTGATCCATACATTGGTAAGTTATTTAAACCGACTTTTGTTTTAAGTTTTTACCAGGATTTTTTTAACCTAATTGAATATTGAGAGGAATTCCTTAGGGTATGGAGATTAGTGTCTTGACACTTTTCAGAAACACCCATGTCTCATTTATCCATTCCTATCCTCGACATGAAGCTGCTTAAATATTGTTAACCAGTAGTTATAGAGGATCTGAAAATCTGTTTGTCATTGTATCCATCGTTTTTAATTATTTCCGTTACTAAATAATCTGTGTTCCAATGACCTTAACGTCTGTTGATTTTTTATATTTCTAACACTCTCAGAATGCTAGTTAAAATTCGGCCTATTCCTTGAACGTAGCTTTTACTTTCAAGAACAGTGGTAGAAAACTCTGTAACATGTGTGATTTGTGGAAAGTATCAATTATGTAAACGCTAACTAAATTATTTACCCTTTTTCCTGAACAGTCCCATGGGCTCCTGGTGGCAGCAAGTTTACCCGAAACCCGACCCCACCTGCTGGGGTAAGTAATTGTATTCCGCTGTCCCATAATGAACGTCATAATCTATTTGGGCACTCTGACTGAGTTATTATATTCTTTCACAATTTCCCCATCAATTGATAGTAATTAAGAGAGATGATGATGATGTATATGAGAGAGAGAGAGAGAGAGAGAGCAGGTTAGTGCACTAGCTGACTTTGGAGAGAGAGTGGTGGCCATTAAATGTGTGAAGATTTTAATGTACTACACATCTCCCAACACAAATTGTTTAATTATCAAAGTGTATTAATAGATATTTAGTGAGGGTACAATCGAAAATGCATTGTATATTGGGATAGCTTAAAAAGGAAATTAGGTATTTTGTCATGGGACGGAGGGAGTATCAATTAAGTTATTTTGTTGCCGATATGAAGTATAATTTAAGAGATGTTTTATATCCATGTATTTTTAACTTTAGTTGATGAGAGTTGGAACCTTTGGTTAACAATAACTTTACTTGATCTCGTTCTTATATATAAAAACAAAATTTTACTTGATCTCGTGGTGCAAATTACCATCATGCACTGTTTAATTCTATTGATTCAAGGTGCAATACTTCATTATTTTGTCATAAAGGTGAAGCATTCTCTTGTCAGAAAGTTAGACCTGAATTCATAGTTTAAGTCGCGAGGTTTTGTTTTTCCCTTCAACCAATGTCTGTTAAACTTCTGCGCACCAACTGTGAAGAAGACATGAGGAATGTTGGTTGTGCCTCCAGTCTGCTATTCTGATTTATAATGAAGGTTAGGAAGAGCTAATAAAAAAACAACATGCAGTTGAAATGAAATGTAATAAATCCCAGTCTCACTCGGTCACTCCTTAATTATCCGAAGATATACTATGAAAGGGAAAATGTTCAAAATTTTGAATAGCTAAATAAGCATATATAAACCATATAGAAAACACCACGATATTTTTAAAAGCTTGAACTTGAAGTTTCTCCTACATCAAAGTAAACTCAACGAATAACAAGATTCTCTTTTTTGATAAGTACATGAAAATCGCTCTAATTTTAACTTTCGGCATACAAATTTAAATTGCATCACCATGAAGTAAGAAGAATGCATTTAAAAATACTGCAACATAGCTCTTCCATCCCAGCAGAATAGCCTCTTTCTATTTTGGTTTGTCCCTAAAATAAGTTCAATATAAAATAGAGGATAAACCTTTAGGGAAATTTCTTGTAGGCACAAACAAGTAAAGCTACAATAATTAAAAGTTTGACTTGTCAAATGGCTTTTCTTTTTGGGACAGAGTGAGTACTACTTTTGAAAATCAACCTTTTAAATTTTAAAACATGATTAACAATAACAGATCAAGAGATGGGAAAGATAGAAAAATGTGCATTGTTGGTTAGTAGAAGAGAATGAAAAGATAGAAGTGAGTGTGACAGTGCGAGACATCATAGGCTAAATGGGCTCATAAAGATAAATGAAACAAATCATTTAATAGAAGGATAAATATGCTATAATTCCAGTACAGCATACTTGATGGGGATGGAATTCCTGAAATTAGACCTTCCAAGATTTTAGTAATTTGATTTCTATTCCAAAATTTTCTTTACGATGCCAAGTGCTATTGCTCAAATTTCCTACATAAAATTTTCCATCTTTAAGTACCAAACTGGGCCTTATGGGTCAGAAACGCCCGTCACGGTATATTCTCTTTCTTTCGGCTTAGTATCTCCTTTTATTTTATTTTTCTTATGTCGAGGTTCATTTTTTCTTCATAGTCTCTGGTTACAATTATGTATTTGGTTATCATTTTCAATTGTTCAAAACCATAGGTCATGTATATTTGAAGTGCATATTTTCCCCTTTCTTTAGATGGGAATATGATGTCCAAGCAAAATATTATTCATAGATATATAATTTAGGGCCTTTAAGACTTCTGAGAGTTGCTTCAAAAGAAAAAGGACTTCTGAAAGTTGATCCTATGTTGGTACTATTAGATATGAAGGGGGGGGGGAAGTTCACATACAATCATGATTATTTGATTGGGTTTTGCTAAGTTGCAAGTCATGCTCTCTCCCCCCCCCCCCTTCTCTCTTTCTCTTCTAATCCTGAAAATTTTGTTTGAGTTGGCGAATGATTGCCAAGAATAACACAATCTGGTTTATCCCACATTATGTTCATTCTTTTTCCAATCAATCTCTTGTTGCCAATCTCACCAAATCTGCCCACGTGAATTCGGTCGTATGATTGTGCCAGTGTTTCAAGGGATCTAGGTCGATAATCTAATTCTATGTCTTAACTCAATAGCTATGCACTTCATTTGATATATCTTATTGCATATTCTCACTCAAAGTGACAAGATTGCTCAAAAAAGTTTGCAGTCTTTATATGTACTCCCTCCGTCTAAAAACACTCTCATACTTTGACTTTCATAGTCAACTTGATTGAACTTTGAGATTTTTTTTGTGAAAAGATAATTATCCTCACGAATATCCAACATTGTTATTGATTTATCAAAAATATTATCAATAACAATAATTAGATTTTCATGAAGATAACCATATTTTTTTTGTCAAAATTCAATAATTGACCATGATAGTCAAAGTAGGACCATTGTTTTGGTACGATCGACGGGGGAAGTATAATTTAGAAGATGATGAAGTGTCAGCATTTGGACATCTACAGCCTTTACTTAAAAAGAGTTGCACTCCAATATTCATGATTTGTTAGTTGATAATGGCTTGTTTTCCGTATTCTTTAAGATGATAGTGGTTGCAACTAGTTGGTCAAGCCTGTAGTTCAAGCTAGAATACATGATCTTGCTTCTTCCTTTTCTTTTCTTTTGTTGGATAAATTGATTTGAACTTGATGTTAAATCAGCAGATAGCTTAATTGGATCTGTAACCGGGCTTAGTTAGGTTTTGGTTTAGCTATCTTTGCTTTCTGTTTGTAAATTGGTGTCGGCTAGGAGGGTAAGACATATGCTTACAACACAACGAAGCCTTGGTCCTAATATGATTTGGGGTTGGTTAATATATATGAATCCTCATATGGAATTGTCAAAGATAAGGTATGGCGGGGGGGGGGATTTCAGAAGTACTAATAATAAAATTTGAAAGCTATGACATCTGTTTCTGAAAGATAATATGTTTTCCTTTTTGTGTTTGCCTGTGTTGGTGGGTGGGGGGGGGGAGAGGGGAAATTGTGTTACTTTGATAATATGTCTTCTATTTCCGGTTCATATTATTTGGAGGCATGCCCTAATAAAAATCACTTTTCTTTCGACATCTTGCTGTTTAATACTCCAGTTGTTTTCTTCCTATTAAATTAGTTTTCAGGTCATTTTAATTGGTTGAGTAAAGACAATACATATTTATCCTGGTGTTTTTACGTGTAACTATCAGTTCTCCGTATTGTGTCTGTGGCTTGTAATATAATTTTGTGATATGATGTTCGTAAAACCTTCTCTCTTTCAATTGCCAACTGTCATTTTTCTGTGAATTGGGCTCTATTAACACGGCTATGCTTCTACTAAATCAATATTATTATGGTTGCTGATGCAGATTGAGATAATCTACGACTATGGTAAAGAAGATCACATCTGAAGATATTTTTCTCCATCACAATAAAGTAAGGTGACCCTCAGTCCGAGGCATGATGGTTATTTATTGCATTTAATAGTGGGTTTATTTGCTTGGATTATATATATCACCGAAATGGTAGTTTTTAATTAATATGTGTATGATTAGTGAATTTGGGGGTATGCTGTCAATCTTAGATGCCTGCTTGTTCTTGAATCTCAAGAATAGCTCTGAAGTAGGGCTGTTCAAATAAATTATGGAACCGGACTGGACCAATAGTATATTGGTCTGGTCTTGGTTCCAAATTTCTATAAAACTGATAAATTTGTTTGGTCCCGGTTTGAGAAGTATGAACTCGGTTCTGGACCGGACCATACCAATTATACCTATATATTATTAATTATATACTTACTCTATATATTATGCATATAAATATTACACAGTGTATTAATAATTTTGATACCACTTTATCTCCTTTTTGTTGTTTATGCATCCATGTTTTGTAATAGAAATTAGGAAGACTAAAGATTGTTCCAGGCAGACATCAATTTTTTGTGTTTTTTTTTTTCTTTGTCTTTTGTTCTATGCTGTGGTTGAATGTGGAAGATTGTTCCATCTTCCATGGAGACATCAGACTTAATTTATGTTTCCAATGTAACTGTTGTATCTTGTATGGCAGTTATTTTCAGAAAAAATTAATTGTATACTTGAGAAGTAAGCAGAATCGGACAAGAACCGGACCATTGGAACCTGTTCTTGTATGTATTGGTATGGTCCTGGTTCTGAATTTGTATAAAACTGAAGAATTGGCCTGATCATGGTTTTATGATTTTTTGACAAAAAACGGACCGAATCGGACCATTGACACCCCTGAAGTCAATGCTTCTTCAATCATTGTATTCTTCAAAAATCATTTGTTTATAACTTGAGATTCGAATTCTATCAAATCCCAGCTGATATTCATGAGTTGGACCACCTCTCTCTCTCTCTCTCCCTCTCGCTGTTATTTTCAAAACGTAAGGATGCATTTAATATTTTGAACCCTTATTTGCAGATTGAGAAGGTAGAAGATGGAAGGATGATTAAGAACCTCGTTTGTGTTCTAAGGTTTTTGTTAATCTGTATTTGTTGTTGTTATGTCGTTTGACCCGAGAAACAAATGTTGCATATGCTTTGCTTCCTGTTGACGTTGATTTAAGTACATTTTAATGCCATTTTGGCCTTGCTTTTTATCGCATTGTGGGAGCTAATTCTGCCTCTCCGGCTAAAGTCTTGATGGAACGCCATATGAAGAAAAGGACATCTTCTGTTTGCCATCTTGTTTAAGATGGGATGGGATGGGATGGCATCATAAAGATCATATCATTGAAAATTAATTACTGTACAATAATTGTCGTCGTGGTCATTCTGATTTATTTTTCGTAAGTTTACTTTCTTTTCTTTCTATTTTCTAGCTGACACCATCCTTGCCAAGCAAATTGCCAAACAAATCTTTGTGCTTTCGCAAATTTAAAGGATAAGTATACAATATTAAGGTGTTGTATGGATAGCGATGAGTACGGATAGTGGAGTAGTGAATAATAAGTGGGTTAGTTGGTGTGAGTATGATAACTGGGTTTCATTGATTAAAAAAGTAATAAAAGGACACTTATATGGATTTTGCAATTTTAAGTGAGACGTTTAATAAAACTAATTTTGAGTAGGTGAGTTGATTATGAATGATGATTTTCATCGCATTTTAAAATATTAATTCCTCTGTTCCAAAATGTTTGTCCCATTTGACTTTTTTTTTTTAACTTTGATCACAAATATATGACAATTTAATTATGTTCATGAAATTTTAAAAATTTCTATTGATTCACCATTAATAATATTATCAACAACAACTTTTAGAATTTCATGAATATAATTAATCTCTCATAAATTTGTGGTCAAATTCAACAAAAAAAGTCAAATGGGACAAACATTTTGGGTCGGAGGGAGTATCATTTTAGCCACTAAAGGAAAGTTCATATTACTCCCTTCGTCATATAACAAATGTCATAGTTAGTCAACAAAGTTGAATTTTATTAAAAAAAGTTACTAAAATTTGATTATCTATCAATGAAAACAATATTCATAACCATTTTTAAATTTTCATGAAGATAAATAATTTATCATTATATGTTGATCAAGGTTCAAATGAGTTAACCAACTCTAACATTTTTTTCCGGATAGATGGAGTATTAAAAAATTTGCCTTTAAAATAAGTCGTTAACCGAACTTGGTGCTTTGTTCGGAGATGGTGATTTTGATTGTTGATGCCGGCACTGAAGGTATTTAGGAATAACGAATTACGGTTTCGATTCGAAATTGCCGGTTTCGATTTCGGAACCGAACCATGAACCGTATATCGTGAACTTACGATTTCGGTTCCGAACCGGCGGTTCAACGGTTTATGATTTTTTGTTTTTTTTTTATAGAAAAAATTGTTCTAGAATTTTTTATATTACTGAAAATATTTGCAAAAAGTTATATTAAAAAAGATAGAAAAAAATTAAACAAATAAAATTATATAAAGAAAAGAGGGACGGACTACCTTTTATTTTTTATTTTTTTATTTATTACTGACTAGTAAATAATATTTTAGACATTTTTTATTACTGATATTTTTTACAAAAAGGTATATAAAAAAAGATAAAAAAAACTAAATAAATGAAAGTATATAAAAGAAAAGAGGGACGCAGTACCCTTTATTTATTTATTTTTAATTTTGTATTGACTATAAAATAATATTTTAGACTTTTTTTATTACTGTTTTTTTTTTAAAAAGGTATATAAAAAAGATTAAAAAAACAAAATAAATGAAAGTATATAAAAGAAAAGAAGGACGTACTACCCTTTATTTATTTATTTTTTATTTTATTTTAATTTTTTTATTGACTAGGAAATAATATTTTAGATTTTTTTATGATTGTTTTTTTTTTTACAAAAAGGTATATAAAAAAAGATAGAAAAAAAACTAAACAAATGAAAATATATAAAAGAAAAGAGTGACGGACTGCCCTTTATTTTTTTTTATATATTTTTATTGATTAGGAAATAATATTTTAGATTTTTTTTATTACTGATATTTTCTTTTACAAAAAGGTATACTCCCTCCGTCCCACGTTAGTTGAGACTTCTTTCCCTTTTGGGCCGTCCCACGTTAGTTGAGACTGTCCAAAATGGCAAAGGAATCTTCACTATTTACCCCACTCATTCTCTCTCCTATTTCACTTTTACACTCACAACATTCTCTCTCCTAACTATTTCTCCCACTCATTCTCTCTCCTATTTAATTCTTCATACTCACAACATTTTCTCTCACTTTTTCTCTCACTTACTTTTCCTTAATTGGTGTGCCCAAAAAGTTAGTCTCAACTAACGTGGGACGGAGGGAGTATAAAAATGTTAGAAAATTTAAACAAATGAAAGTATATAAAAGAAAAACTAAATCATAAATCTCATACATTAAACCTAAATCATATACCTAAATCTCGTATATACCCAATACCCTTAACCTTAAATCTAAATCATATACTACATACCCCATATCCTAATTCATCTACCTATATCTCATGTATACCCTATACCCTAAACTTTAAATCTAAATGATATAGTCCCTCCGTCCCTAAAAGTTCGTCCCATTTGATTTTTTTGTTGAACTTTGACCACAAATTTATGAGAGATTAATCATGTTCATGAAATTCTAAAAGTTGTTGTTGATAATATTAGTAATGATGAATCAATAGGAATGTTTAGAATTTCATGAACATAATTAAATTGTCATATATTTGTGGTCAAATATCAACTAAAAAGTCAAATGGGACAAACTTTTAGGGACGGAGGGAGTACTTCATACCCTAAAGTAAATCCTAATTCATCTACCTTAACCATATACCCTTAACCTAATCTAAATCATACACTGCATAACCCATACCCAAATCTTAATTCATCTACCTAAATCTCATACATACCCTATATCCTAAACTTTAAATCTAAATCATATACTTCATACCCTAAACCCTAATTCATATAAATTAATCTCACATATACCTATACCATAATATTTAAATATAAATCATATACTCTATACTCTAAACCCTAATCCATCAACATTATTCTCATATATATATCCTATACCCTAAACCTTAAATCAAAACTATATACTACATACCCTAAACCCTAATTCATCTACCTTAACCATATACCTCATACTCTAACCCCCTAAATCTTATATATACCTATAAACCGAAACACTCAATCTTATACCTATACCCCTTATATACATTTTATCCTAAAACTTGAATAAATGAGAGTTAGTTTATGATTTGAGCTTGAGAATCAAATAAATTAACGAAATTCGTTGGAGAAAGTTAAGAGGGAGTTAAGGGGGTTGTGTAAAAAAATTGTGAGGGGAGGGGGTTGGTATATATAGTTGAGAAAATATGTTAGGAAAACAAAATATTTTGTATTTAACCACATACCTCATATTCTAACGGATATATTCTGACAAATCCAACGAAATTTCTTACGAATTTGACGATTTTGGCAACAGTTCCGATTTCGATTTAGGCGGTTCAAAACCCCCGGTTCACGGTTTTTCAAAAGTAGAAACCAGAACCGGACCGCCAAACCGCCGGTTACGGTTTCAAACGGTTCCGGTTCGAGGCGGTTCCGACCAGTTTCGGTTCTTGGCGGTTCAACGGTTTCGGACCGATTACAGTTCCGATTTGGTCATCCCTACGGGGTTTGTCAGGGCTGGAGAGGATTGAGGGTAGAGAGAAGGGGGAGAAGTTTGGAGAGAGTTTGAGAGAGAGGAAATGCAAAATAGGGGGGTGTGTCATGTGTGTGTGAACACGAGTATTAGGGTTTGAGGGGAGAGGACAATTTTTGGGTTTACATTAATTAATTAAATGATCAGGGTGTTTCAGGAGAATCAATATTCCCCACATGGACTAGAGTGAAATAAATGAAATTGTTTGTCCTTATAAAATTTAGATAATTTTTCAGGGGATTTTGAGAAATTAATTCTATTTAATATTAAAGATGAAGTACTTTCAATGCAAAAGAAAACAATGAAACAAATTCACTAAATTCATTATTTCCTTGATTTTACTTTACAGCATGGCCAAAATAATAAAGTGCTCACTCAACTATTGCTCATTTTCAAATGTCCTCATTGATCTTTTTCTTTTACAAATGTCCTCACTCAACTATCATAAATTTTGAAATGTCATGACTTTGTGGAAAATTCAACATATAGTGGTACCGTTGGGAAAGAAAGTCGTGTAAAGAAATTCCTTATCTCCATTCTTTTTTATATTGCCAATTTTCTATTGCTCAATTCTTTTCATTTATTCATTTAATCTTTATCGAAAGAGGTTTCAACTTGAATGATAATTCCTTTTGTAGAATGAAATGTCATGACTCCGTTTAGGGATACCGTTGAAAATTCAACATATAGTGGTACCGTTGGGAAAGAAAGTTGTATAAATAAATTCCTTATCTCCATTCATTTTTGAAATGCCAATTTTCTCCCGTAATCTTAATCCGAAGAGATTTTAACATCAATGATAATTCTTTTTGTAGAACGAAATTTGGAGGGGGGTTTCTTTTTTAGTGGAGAATCAAACTAAGCTCCATTTATATGCAGAAATTAAATGTCCCAGGATGCGTCGATCTTCTCTATTACATTAGGTCAATAGGTAATTGTATTTTATAACAAATCAACGTCTTTCAAATTGATCTTATCATCCCAATGAATGCATCAACACATTATACTGAAATTAAGTGGCTTGAGGCTCCATTTCATTACATTAGAATAGTTCAATTCATAACATTTGATACCGCTCGAGTGACACATTTTTCTCAAATTGATTGCTCAAATATGTTAGGTCTAAACCACGTATAACTGACAATTTTTCATATTAGTTCCTTCCAATATTTCAAAACCATTCATTCTATGGAATGCCGGTTTATAGTTCACAAGCAATACACAATGCAAGTTAAATTAGCAACACATCCATTTTTTTTTGTTTATATGAAAATATCATTTCGAATGCACGCATGTACAAACATGTAATTGATGAACTAACCAATTTGCATGAAGAACATTTTTCTATTTTATCATATTATTCATGTTCTTTCTTATAGAAATGTAATTACAAATTTAATTTAAGAATTTCAAAAAGTGCGAGAACATGAAATTCAAGTTTTTATTAAAGATTACTCCCTCCGTCCCTTAAAACCTTACCTCATTTAGGGCGTCCCACTTAAAAATCACACTTTCCTAAAAAGGAAACTTTTTAATACTTCTTTGTTCATGAGATCCACTTGACATACTCACAACAACTATCCACCTACTATTCTCTATCATACTTTCTCTCTCCTACCCACTCACAATTCCTACTTTAATAACATTATATATATTCACTTCTTATTTTTCGTACTCAACAGTAAATGAATAATCTAATGTGAGACGGAGGAAGTACTTTGTTTCATATGAGTATTTATTTGCTTTTTAATTAGAAATTTTGCTTCATATGTTCACTAAATTTACCTTACTTAATTTAGAACTCATTTTGTTTCGCATTCATAATGGAGCCTACCGAATTTGATATGTTAGTTAGTGTGAATTTAAACTACATCTTTTATAATAGTCAAATATTTTTATCGAAAAACGTTTTACTTTGACTTTGATGATTAATTTAGTTGAACCTTGATTTATGAAAGCTTAATTATTTATATGAAATTTTATAAATTTTATTGATACATCATGAAAAACTATTAATAATAATTTTTAAAATTTTATGAGGATAATTAAATTCTTATAAATTATTGGCCAAAGGTTTATCAATTAAGTTGATCATCAAAATTAACGTGAGACCCTTATTCTTATATAGAAAAATGGGGTAACATGCACCAACGGTCTCCTGGCCAAGTGGTATCATGGCCGGCTTCCCTACAGGGAGGTCGGGAGTTCGATCCCCCTCGAGGGGATCTTGTGGATTTAATTCTTCCATTGGGTTTCAGGAGCCTTGGAGTCCCCCGGTGCACATCCGTGCAGTTAAGGAAGCAGCATTGCTGGGCTTGCAACCTCAGTGTGGGGAGTTCAACTACCGCGTTGTAGGAGGGCTCCCTTGGGGCCAGGAGTATATGGGGTGCTGCCACCCTGGCTGCCTCGTGGAGGAAGCAGCATTGCTGGGCTTGCAACCTCAGTGTGGGGAGTTCAACTACCGCGTTGTAGGAGGGCTCCCTTGGGGCCAGAAGTATATGGGGTGCTGCCACCCTGGCTGCCTCGTGGAGGAAGCAGCATTGCTGGGCTTGCAACCTCAGTGTGGGGAGTTCAACTACCGCGTTGTAGGAGGGCTCCCTTGGGGCCAGGAGTATATGGGGTGCTGCCACACTGGCTGCCTCGAGCATATACCACGATTTACCTCCGCCAGCATACTATGGTACCATTTGGAGAAGTTTGGTCTCCAAATTTGGTGGTCTTTATTAGTTTGGTGATGGCTTTTATAGCGAATTTTTTCTCATATAATTCTTTTTTACTTTTTTATTTATCAAAATGACTTACTGTTCAAACTATTGCCCAGAATGTCCATTTTTTTTTAAAATCGCTACACCGTATAGCGAGTTTGACTTGGGTCTTGTCAAAACTCGCTACACCGTGTAGCGAGTTTAGGGTAATTAAGTTTGACCGTTTGAAAATTAATTAGGGCATTTAATTAACCTAAACTCGCTACACTGTGTAGCAAATTTGGTCAAACCTAATTAAACTCGCTACACGGTGTAGCGAGTTTGACTTGGGTCCGAAATCCCTTTTTTTTCTTATTTTATTTAATTATTCTCTTCTTTCTTTCTATATATATATATATATATATATATGTGTGTATATATATAAATATATTATATTTATATATAAAAAATAATAAATTAGAAAGAGGAAGTCCCTTTAAAAGTCCTCTCACTAAGAGAGGTCCCAAAGGAACTTGAAAAACAATGAAGATGAATCATCTGCTTATAGTAGAAGAAAGATTTGAAAAATGTAGGATACATCTATGTGGGAAACACAAAAAACATTTGAATTTAGAGATGGTGGAAAAAACAAAATTTAATTTGCCTCCAAAAATTTCATTTGCACCCCTCATGAATTTTTTGGAGGCAAATGAAATTTTTCCTTAAATCAATTACTTCTCTTGGATCTTTTACTTGTTTCATTTTTATGTGAAAGTCTCATGAAATTTTTGACTAGTAATATACGTGATTTAATTATCTTAATAATGAAAACTTAAAAAATATTGTATTTAATTTTTCAATTTTTACACTTATGAATAATGATTTAGGGTGAGGGGGCGCATGAAATTATTTCTACATATTTCTCATACTCTATTAAGATAATTAAATCACGTATATTACTAATCAAAAAATTCATGAGGCTTTCACATAAAAATGGAACAAGTAAAAGGTCCAAGAGAAGTAATTGATTTAAGGAAAAAATTCATTTGCCTCCAAAAAATTCATGAGGAGTGCAAATGAAATTTTTGTAGGCAAATGAAATTTTGTTTTTCCCACCATCTCTAAATTTAAATATTTTTTGTGTTTCCCACATAAATGTATCCTACATTTTTCAAATCTTTCTTCTACTATAAATAGATGATTCATCTTCATTGATTTTCAAGTTCCTTTGGGACCTCTCTTAGTGAGAGAACTTTTAAAGGGACTTCCTCTTTCTAATTTATTTTATATATATATATATATATATATATATATATATATATATATATATATATATATATAGAAAGAAAGAAAGAAGAGAAGAGAAGAATTAAATAAAAAAAAAAAGGGATTTCGGACCCAAGTCAAACTCGCTACACGGTGTAGCGAGTTTGATTAGGGTTTGTCAAAACTCGCTACACCGTGTAGCGAATTTAGGTTAATTAAATGCCCTAATTAATTTTCAAACGGCCAAACTTAATTACCCTAAACTCGCTACACGGTGTAGCGAGTTTTGACCAACCCTAATCAATCTCGCTACACGGTGTAGCCATTTTCAAAAAAATGGACATTCTGGGCAATAGTTTGAACAGTGAGTCATTTTGGTAAATAAAAAATTAAAAAAGGATTATTTGAGAAAAAATTCTTTTATCGCCGGTTTGCTTCTTCCGACAGTGAAACATTTGAAAATACCAAAAATACTTCAGAATTCGATAATAATTTAGTCCCTAAACTTGACATTTTTTATTAGTTTGCCTCAGTAATATTTTTCTATTGAAGAGTGTTGGATAATTGAAGCAATCAAATTCATCATAATTCATAAAACAAAACAGAAAACATGCTGCATGATATTAGAGATGATATTAGAGATGACCAAACACGATTCCGGTTATGAAAAAGGGGAAACCGGAATCGAACCCGTGTACTTACGATTAACGATTTCGGTTCCGAACCCGTGAACTTACGATTCATGGTTTCGGTTCCGAACCAGCAGTTTACGGTTCGAAATCGGCGGTTCAACGATTTTGGGTTTTTTTTTTTTTTTTTTTTTTTTTTGTATAGAAAAAATGTTTTAGAATTTTTTTATTACTGAAAATATTTGCAAAAAATTCTACAAAAAAAAGATAGAAAAAATAAACAAATGAAAGTATATAAACTAAAAGAGGGACGGACTACCCTTTATTTTTTTTAATTTTTTTTTATTGACTAGAAAATAATATTTTAGACTTTTTTACTACTAATTTTTTTTACAAAAAGTAATATATAAAATATAAAAAAAAACTAAACAAATGAAAATATATAAAAGAAAATAGGGACGAACTACCCTTTATTTATTTTTTATTTTTTACTGACTAGAAAATAATATTTTAGACTTTTTTATTACTGTTTTTTTTAACAAAAAAGATATATGAAAAAAGATAGAAAAAAAAACTAAACAAATGAAAGTATATAAAAGAAAAACTAAATTATAAATCTCATACACTAAACATAAATCATATACATAAACCTCGTATATACCCTATACCATTAACCTTAAATCTAAATCATATACTTTATACAATATCCTAATTCATCTACCTAAATCTCCTTTATACCCTATACCCTAAACCTTAAATCTAAATGATATACTTCATACCCTAAACCCTAATTTATATACATTAACCATATACCCTATACCCTAAACCCTAAATCTAAATCATATACTTCATATCCCAAATCTTAATTCATCTACCTAAATCTCATATATACCCTATATTCTAAACCTTAAATCTAAATCATATACTTTATACCCTAAATCCTAATTTATCTACATTAATATCAAATATACCATAAACCCTATCTAAAGCATATACTCTATACCCTAAACCTTAATTTATCTACTTTATTCTAATATATACCATATACCCTAAAACTTAAACTACAATTATATACTTCATACCCTAAACCCTAATTTATCTACATTAACCATATACCCCTTACTCTAACCCCCTAAATCATATGCATAAATCCTATATATACCTCTAAACCGAACCACTCAATCATATACCTATACCCATTATATATATTTTACCCTAAAACTTAAACAAATGAGAGTTAGTTTATGATTTGAGCTTAAGAATCAAATAAATTAAGAAATTCGTTATAGAAAGTTAAGAGATAGTTAAGGGGGTCTGTGTAAAAAAATTATGAGGTGAGGGGGTGGTATTTATAGTTGAGAAAATATGTTAGGAAAACAAAAATATTTTTTATTTAACCATATACCCCACACTCTAACGGCTATATTCTAACAAATATAACGAAATTTCTGACGAATTTGACGGTATTGACAACGGTTACGGTTCCGGCCGTTCGAAACCGTCGGTTCACGGTTTTTCAAAAGGAGAAACCGGAACCGGACCGCCAAACCGCCGGCTACGATTTCAAACGGTTCCGGTTCGAGACGGTTTTAGTTTCGGTTTCGGCCGGTTCCGGTTCAAGGCGGTTCAACGGTTCCGGACCGGTTACGGTTCCGATTTTGTCATCCCTACATGATATGCATTGATGAATGAATTGTATGAACATAAACAGACTCAGAAAAACTGCTAATTTGTTTCAAAATCAACATGTCTCAAATCCTGAAAAAAGCCATGAGTAACCATTTGGCGCATGAGTTCTCCTATAATAGATTTAAATCATTGTGATCACGCCTTAATAATAATAACATGTTTCTGCGAAAGCACGTGGGGTCTTAGCCTGATGATTAGAGTTCATGGCTTCCAACCTGGAGGTCATGGGTTCGATTCCCCCACCAGTGGTTAGAGGGAATGACATTGCCCTCCCTAACATAGCTAGGCGCCTCTGTGAAGTGCATCAAGGGGGAGCGGTGAAATGTGTTGATCCCCTTCTGTAAAAATTAAAAAAAAAAAAAAAAAAAAAAAAACATGTTTCTGCTAAAGTACTCTCATTCTGTCGTTGAAGAAGCACCTTTAAACTTCATAACTAACCAAGAAAAGACGTAGCAACCAATAAAAGCCAAAAATGACACTAACGACTAACTATCCAATTTTATACAAGAGGGCTCCAATTAGTACGCAATAAAAATAGCTAAATGACAACCAAAAGAAAGAATTTTGGCTTAACAAGGAACCACGGCTCCCAACTCTATAAATAAGAGGGCAACAATAGAACAATCCTGTATAAAAAAGAATTTTGGCTGAATTTCACAAAGGAATCACATTCACAATCACTGTCTTCCTATGGTTGTTGATTTCACTAAATTATGTTGTTGTTTTCGTATGGTTCCTTTGCCGTAAAACTATGGTTGTTGGTGGTGAAACGACCGCCGTATGTTTTAATTACATCATTGTTGTTTTCGTATGAGTCATATTTATTCTTTTTTTTTTTCTTCTTCAACGTATTTGTGTCTTGATTATCAGAATTACAAATGCGTTGTTGATCAATGATCACATTTGATACATTTGACACAAGTGACTCCTCAATTTTTCAGATTTTTACACTGTGTAAACTATTTTTTAGGGTTTTTTTCTGCTTAATTCTTGTTGAAGAACCTACGTTTTATTTAACAGTTTGTAGCTCCCTAGTTGTTCATAATTAAGTTTTAGGTACTTTATTTTTTTAATCAATCACTTTTTAAGTTAGGACTAAAACAAGTAGTATAATCGACCAATATTTTCTATTAGTTCCCTCCAATATTTAAAAAAATGTGCATAATATCAAATGCCATTTTGGTTCACAAGCATAACAATAAACAAATTAAATTAGTAACATATATGCATTCATTATGTATAACAAAATATCATTTCAAATTGCATGATCAAACGTGTGTAATCGATGAACTAACCAATTTTCATGATGAACATGTTTATGTTTACAATTCATGTGTTCCTTCATATATACTATAGTTTATATTAACAAATACAGAAAGTGTGAATACACGAAAAACTCGATTTTTTATTAAGATCATTTTGCTACATACGTTCACTCATTTTTTGTGCAAGGCGTATACTCGAATTTTATAAGCTAATTAACCTGACGTCTCTAAACAGATAAGAGTAAATAACAATTTCATAAACTTGTTAAAAAATGTCAATTTGAATGTTATTAAGTACCGGTTTAAATGTTATAAATTCATCAAATGATTCTATTAGGAGATTTGGTAGTATCAATGATTGATTATCAACCAATACCAATTAACACAAGCAGTACTTGTGTTAATAGGTAATCAATCATTAACACCAGCAAATCTCCATATATTATTATTTGAAGAATTTATATATTGTATTATGGTGTATATAAAAATAATCTAAAGCAAAATTATATATATTATATAAATATAAATAGTGAGCTGACTAAACTATGTTCCAAGTTCCAAGTAATTACCGCTACTACTATCTAATTAAAACAGCTCCAAGTATTTACTGAAATTACAATTACTACATTGCAAATTTGCAACCTCTAATTCCAACATTTGCAGACATTCCTCGCTGTAGCCTATGCATCATCTAAAGTCTGTAATTGCCCGCCTATGCATCATCTAGCTATTCACTATACTATACCCTTACATGTAAAATTCTTGTGACTGATTCCTTATTTAGGAAAAGATCTAACCCAGAAAAGTATGACAATGAGTTCCTGCCTTCCTGGAGCCAGCCAAAACAAAACCTCTACATTTGACAAGACATACGCTCCAGAGTCCAGATGTGTTGAAAACTCTTAATCTAGGCATAAGAAAATCAATAGACTCTGATAACTGCTGATTTGTTTCAAAACCAGCAAGCTTCAAAGCCCTGCTAAGAAAAAGTAGTTAAAGGTTTCTCGTTAAGGAAAACTGGATTGACCTCCCTAATATATTGTCATTAATATTTGGGCCATGAGTTCTCTTCCACTAGACTAGAAGTATAGGAATATGGTGGAAAGGCAACTATAAGAGAAGAATTAAATCATAGTGACCATACCCTGAGAATGAAGCCTTTCTAGAGATCAGAATAGAATATATTTAAGTCACAGGTTAACTGACCTAAGCCATAACTCGAGGAAAGGTACCTTCTGCACAAGTATTCTTATTGGGACGTTAAAGAAACACCTCTAACCTTCATAGCTAACCAAGAGAAAATGCAGCGACCAATAAAAGCTTAAAAATGGCACTGATTACTGACTAACTAACCAATTTATACAAAATGGCTCCAATTACCACAACAAACAAACCCAATAGCTAAATGACAACCAACAAAAGAAATTTGACTTAACAAGGAACCACGACACTTAACTCCCCCCCCCCCCTCCAAGAACCACCATAATACGTAACAGGGAAACTTTAGAACGTTCCTGAATTCTATAGCATTAAAAGTCCCCTTCACTTAGCTGAATTTCAAAAAGGAATCACAATAACTTGTATTAGCAAAAATGCTCTTGCAATCTTGACAAGAGCAACCTTAGTTATCACCCTCTGAGTCTAAACAACCTTAGTTATCACATAGAAATGTCGACATCAAGATGTATCCAAGTGTAATACCATTACTTAACCTCAAACATAACCGAGATCAAATTTAACCAGTACCCGCAATACTGTAAAGCCACTAGAGTTGAAGACTCATCTTTTAATCTTCCCCAAAAACCTTCCAATTTATAAAGTCAAAAATTAAGACACATTTAAAACCCCAGAAATACATAGCTGTATCCAGCTTTTAACTCCATCGCTGATTATAAGGTCATAGTAACATTGCCATTTCCAACAAAATCTTTGAGCGGGACAATTTTAATCGAAATCCTATAAAGGATGTACGTAAAATACTCAGATCAGAACATGACAACATCAATATCTAATCTTACAATTAACAACATTATCAAATGTATTATTTCATACCTCCGTATCTGATTGTCAAAATTACAACATAATTAGAAATCAAACTCTTTGATAACCATTATAAATCACTTAATTCAAGATTCATGGTGAAAATGTACACAATTTCGTATCACAAATCGTCATCATCAACAACAAAAATAAAGCCCTAGAACTTCAAAAAAAAAAAAAAGGCCTGAAAGGGACTGAATTTAAATGAGTTTAAAGGGGAGAGGCCAAGGGGTTGACCTGGGAACCTCGACCTTATCTTTGATTCGCTCAATCTGCTTCTCCTTCTTTGGTCTCGCGTTTCCGAACGAACCTTTGAATCTCTTCCCTTTCTTCGTTCTCTTGTCTCCCCTCCCGCACAGAATCGGCACCGATGGAGCCGCCGAGGCTGATGAGAACGTCGCCACTCGTTGCTCGGTGGCCGTCAGAAATCTCTTTGCGGCGGTGCCGCAGCAATGCATCATCGCCATTTTTGTTCCGACTTTAAACCCTAAGAACACATAGAAAGTCGGCACCGTTGATCTTTATCTTTCCTTTTGACCCTCCAAGTTACTCCCTCCGGCCCGTTTGTTTTAAAGTTCTTATTTCGCATTTGGTAAATTCTATATACAAGGCACCTTACATACAAGACATCAATAATTCCCAAACTATCATTTGTCTGTCATGCTTGAAAGGACGACACGAAGCCTTCATTTCGTGTACTTTTACACGACATAAATTAATTGGGTTAAATATTTGATCGTATGAAATTATACGAAATTTAAATTTACTCTGTCATTAATTTCGTACACAACAACACGATATCATGTCCTAATATCGTGTACTCCCTCCGTCCCATTAGTATTAGCACAAACACTGTTTGCGCGGGAATTAAGGAATATGATATTTTAATAAAATGTTGTGAGTGTAAAAGAATGAGTGGAGAGAGAATGAGTGGAGGGTGTAATAAATTATAATGGTGGTGTGAGTATTAAAATAATGTAGGAGAGAGAATGAGTGGGGTTGGGTGAATATTTTATTAATATAAAGTTTCCTTTTTGGGAGTGTGCGGATATTAACGGGACGCCCAAAAAGGAAAGTGTGCTAATATTAGCGGGACGGAGGGAGTATATCCATACGACATATCATAATGAAGGTGTTCTTCGATGATTTGCGACACGATGTTAATGATACGTATATGCTATGTTATATTATTGAATTGTGTTGTTAATTGAGCAAAATTTATACACTTATACATGACAAGGAACAAACGTCATATTGGATCATACAATATCATATAACCTATCACATTTAAGTGATGCCACTTTATTTATTTGGAGGAAACTCATGTAGATGAAAAACACTTGAAATGTCATTTAGAATGTAGAAAAAAATTAAAAAAAAATAAACGAGGTAGCCGTATACCATTTTTGGCAAGATCGGGACACATAAAACCCTAAAAACCCTAAGTAATGGCACATATTTGTAACTCAATCTCCATTTGGATTTTGAGGAAACTCATGTAGATTAAAAACACTTGAAATGTCATTTAGAATATAGAAAAAAATTAAAAAAAAATAAACGAGGTAGCCGTATACCATTTTTGGCAAGATCGGGACACATAAAACCCTAAAAACCCTAAGTAATGGCACATATTTGTAACTCAATCCCCATTTGGATTTTGAGGAAACTCATGTAGATGAAAAACACTTTAAATGTCATTTAGAATGTAGAAAAAAATTTAAAAAAAATAAACGAGGTAGCCGTATACCATTTTTGGCAAGATCGGGACACATAAAACCCTAAAAACCCTAAGTAATGGCACATATTTGTAACTCAATCTCCATTTGGATTTTGAGGAAAGTCATGTAGATGAAAAACACTTTAAATGTCATTTAGAATGTAGAAAAAAATAAAAAAAAATAAACGAGGTAGCCGTATACCATTTTTGGCAAGATCGGGACACATAAAACCCTAAAAACCCTAAGTAATGGCACATATTTGTAACTCAATCTCCATTTGGATTTTGAGGAAACTCATGTAGATGAAAAACACTTTAAATGTCATTTAGAATGTAGAAAAAAATTAAAAAAAAATAAATGAGGTAGCCGTATACCATTTTTGGCAAGATCGGGACACATAAAACCCTAAAAACCCTAAATAATGGCACATATTTGTAACTCAATCTTCATTTGGATTTTGAGGAAACTCATGTAGATGAAAAACACTTTAAATGTCATTTAGAATTTAGAAAAAAATTAAAAAAAAATAAATGAGGTAGCCGTATACCATTTTTGGCAAGATCGGGACACATAAAACCCTAAAAACCCTAAATAATGGCACATATTTGTAACTCAATCTCCATTTGGATTTTGAGGAAACTCATGTAGATGAAAAACACTTTAAATGTCATTTAGAATGTAGAAAAAAATTAAAAAAAAATAAACGAGGTAGCCGTATACCATTTTTGGCAAGATCGGGACACATAAAACCTAAAAACCCTAAATAATGGCACATATTTGTAACTCAATCTCCATTTGGATTTTGAGGAAACTCATGTAGATGAAAAACACTTTAAATGTCATCTAGAATGTATAAAAAAAATAAAAAAAATAAACGAGGTAGCCGTATACCATTTTTTATTTTATTATATGGTGTGTCGTGTCTAAATACACGATATTTACTAAGGCATTTCGTATGAACAATACACGAAAGTAATCAGGGTGTATCTCGTGTATTGTTCATACGATATAATTACCAGAAACAAATACTATATCGTGTTTGTATACACGATATGTACCATATTATCTCGGGTATATACACACGAGATACACCCTGAAGCACTACATCAAACACGATATTCACGCAGACAACGGCCCAACAGAGAGAAACACCGTTGCTGCTGTGACACCATTGTCCTAGTCTTAACACCCATAAATTTATACCCATTATTTTCATTAATTCTCATATCATCTAACACCATAGTATGGATTCTCCACAACATTCTCCAAGTTTTTATGATCATATTGATCTTGAGCTTGTGGAATATATTTTTGAAGAAGAAGGTTTGCCACCAAATTCTCCACATCAAAATCAAAATCCAAGCAGCAATGAAGTAAGTTTTTAAAGTTATATTTGGTGTTTTGATCAAAGTCGCAATAAAAATCCAATCTTGAAACGAAATTGTTTTTCAAGATTGGATTTTTAAATTCTGATATTACTCTATTTCGTGTTAGATTATACGAGTTTTATGCTATTTGTCGTGTTTTTATACACGAGTTATGGTGTATTATCTCGTATTGTATAACACGAGATAAATGGGTTTAAGTCGGGTACATTTACACGAGATGTTCCAGGAACATCTCGTATAATGCTACACGAAATGTCATACAGCCTGTTGCTTATTGTGCAATTTTCTAATTGATGTTGTAGGGACCGGATGTCAGTGATCAATTCGATACATCCCTATTATTTTCAAATAGGGATGATCTTGTTAAACACGTACGGGATATCGCGGCCCGTCAAAATATAACCCTTTCTATAGGGGATTCGAGGAAGACAAGTGGCAAGATCCTAGGCTACGCGAAGATTGTATGCCATTTTGGTGGCAAGTACAGGTCCGGAAAAACTAAAGATGTGAGGTTGACTAGCACGAAGAAGATTGGGTGCAATTTTGAAATCCGGGCCAAAGATAGGGGTGATGGGGTATGGGGTTACGTTGTGAAGCATGGTTCTCATAATCACGACTTTCCAACGTATCCCGAAGGTCATCCGTTGGGTAAATTGACTAGTTCTGAATATGAGGAGGTGTGTAGCGCAAGTCAGTCTTCGGTGCGTCCAAATAACATTCTAACAATGTTAAAGAGGAAGGATGAGAAGAACGTGAGTATTCCGAA
Organism: Adenophora triphylla var. japonica; assembly: GCA_022495995.1. Taxonomy (NCBI): domain Eukaryota; kingdom Viridiplantae; phylum Streptophyta; class Magnoliopsida; order Asterales; family Campanulaceae; genus Adenophora; species Adenophora triphylla. The sequence continues at coordinate 731,649 of JAFEMH010000108.1, read as the reverse complement.
ACACGTCCACAATGACCTCACAAAATGCAAGTCACAAGAACGACAAGGGAGATCCTCGCTTCAACAGTTCATAAAAGCACTCGAGGATAAGAAATATACCTTCTTCATGAGGAAAGCTAACGAGAGTGACATGATCGGTGACATATTCTTCTCTCACCCACGAGCATCGGATATGCTTAACTGTTTTCCATATGTAGTACAAGGTAAATTTTTGATTTTTTTGAATCTGTTTTTTGACTCTATTTTCCACAAGTCGTATGCATTTTTTTGAATTGCAATTTTATTCATTTCTAACTTTATTTTTTTTTATTGATACAAGGTGACTGCACTTACAACACCAACTGCTATGGAATGGCATTACTTGAGATTATAGGATTTACTTCAACGGGGAAGAATTTCACAATTGCCTATGCGTTCCTCCAAAATGAGAAGATCGATAATTACACGTGGGCACTCAAGAATTTGCAAAGTCTTTTTCATACTCCCCACATGCCAACCTGTTTTCTTAACCGATCGTGACTTGGCTTTCATTAATGTTGTCCAAATGGTATTTCCCGAGACCGCACACCATTTGTGTCGAAGGCATATCGAAGTCAATGTTAAAAAGAGAGCGTTGGCTAAAACTGGTAGCAATGAGTTTGCACTATCATTCATGAGGAGATTTAATAAAGCAATATCAGCCGCTACTCGCGAAGAGTGGGACACCCGTTGGCAATCGTTTTGCGATCATTACAGATCTTATCCTGATTTATTGACCTACCTCCGCGAGACTTGGATTGCTCCATACTCTACGAATATTTTGTCGATGCACACGATCGCCATTCTTGCACTTCCGGAACCCACCCCACGAACAGGGCTGAGAGTGAGCATAACAGGTTGAAGAAGGCCTTGAGGAGTGCTTCTTCTACTTTTGACACATTATTAAAAAAGGCTCATGAGATTATGGAAATCCAAATAACAACAATCAAAGCTACTATGGAGCAATCAGGTCGTGGGAGAGGTCGAGGTCGAGGTCGAGGTCGAGGTCGAGGTCGGGGACGGGGACGGGGACGGGGTCGTGGAAATGGACAAGTCAATGATATACATACTTCTGTCCATAGGATGTTGCTTACCCCTCTCATTGTCCCCTTTATTGATGGATTCACGTATGTGATGGGTGATGGAAATTGTGGATATAGAGCAAGAGTGGGCGCAAATATACGATAAATGCAGGAGATGTGGCAAAGAGTGCGCTCAGATTGTGCCAAGGAGCTGCTTCATCGCCGCGAGCTTTATGAGAGAGTTATGCCTTGGAGAGATATGGATGAGCTCTATAGTCGCATTACTCACTATGCCTCCCCTTGTTCGGAATATTATTGGTTGATACTCCCAGAGATAGGGCACATCATAGCCACGGTGTATAATGTGGTGTTTGTCTCGTACTCGCAAACCGGCGGCTTCACATGCCTACCAAAATCGTACCACAAGGAATGTGACCACCCACGAGCACTTGTGTTGGGACATGTGGGAAACCATTTTATATTGGTATGATACTTTAATTCGTTATATTTAACTATCTTATTTAAATTTGTTATATTTAACTATATTTTCTAAATTTGTTATATTTGACTATTTTATTACTTTTGCGTGCACATGTCGGATAGTGATTACCCGATACCATCGGTAGCACTATATTGGGGAGCAACGTGATCCAAGCTCAAGTAACTGATCATGCCATACGTAACTCGGATAGAAACATTCAACCGACTCTCAATTATGGCGAACGAAGCACGAATTGCGTAAAATAGGCCATAGTTTATGTGTATAGCGTATTGATTATTTTTTGTATGAAGTTTTGGAATATGTTTGGAATATGTTTGGGATATGTTCATTTTGGTTTGTAAATATTGTTGGTATTTGTTTCAGTTTGTGTTTCAGGAGATGTTGCCCTCAGACTACCATCTCGTGTGCTTATACACGATATGTAATATATAACTCGTATATATATACACGACTTATTTCATTTTTGTCGTATGAACATTACACGAAATACACTAACTACCTAGTAATGTATCTCGTGTGTGTTTATACGAGATAAAAGAAAACATGTCGTGTGTATATATACGAGATGAGTAAAACCATCTCGTGTATAAGCACACGAGATGGTAGTCTGAGAGCAACATCTCCTGAAACACAAACTGAAACAAATACCAACAATATTTACAAACCAAAATGAACATATCCCAAACATATTCCAAAACATAAACAACCAAAATGAACATATCCCAAACATATTCCAAACATATTCCATAAACAAACATTGTATCCAAAATTTACATATCTCAAACATATTCCAAAAACAAACATTTTATCCAAAATTTACATATCTCAAACATATTCCAAAACAAACATTATCCAAAATTTACAAACAAACATAAACAACCAAAATTAACATAATCATGAAGCGTCTCCATATAGATCAATGGCCCGTCTAATCTTATCTTTCACATCCGCAGATAAACTGTCATCCGTGAGCAGCGACAGTAGTATGCCTCGTGCCTCTACAACCCTAGGCGGTGGTGGAACGTTAACTAGGGCATCATGATTCGGATTAGTAATCCGAACATGAGTCCTAGCCAGGAACCACTGCATATACGTGGAAGTAACAGGCTCAGATGTGCTCACGGACGGGCCCCATCTACGCAATGGATCGAAACCCCCCAAGCCGTCCTCTAACCAATCCTCCCATACATCATCACGCCCTCCATAGGACTTCTTGTACCCCTTTTGACCTGCTATCAATGAACAATTTTGGGGGGAGCAAGATATGGGGTCTCTGGGGATTTTCTGCTGGATCCCAAACTGGCGTGTAACACGGTCAGGCAAATACGCCTCCGTGATATCCTGGAAGCGTATAACCCCACGGAAGTATGAGACCGGTAAAAGCGCCTCTGGGGTGGTGCCGTAGGGAGTCCAACAAACCTAAAAATGAATTTGTTAGACACCGGCAACAGAAATAATAATTTGTAAAACTTTAAATATAACTAACTCACCCTATCAACCGTCATCGTGTCCAGGGTATACCGAAACTTCAATAGATGGGGCATATCCCTACCAGCCGTATCCGTACGTACCCATCTACGAGCCCTACGGTGGCCTCCGTCCATAACGGGTCAATCTCTCTCGGAAAACCGGAAAGTGCTCGTATATCCAGGCCTGCAAATGTATGAAATAAATAAGTTAACAATGCTATAACCATAAATGCATGTTGTAATTATTAAATGATTGTTAAATATTACCTCCAAAAGACTCACACAACCGTCAATCGCCGCATCCGTATCTAGATGCCTTCCCCAACTCCCGATATAGATATGCCAACCCAGCTGTCCCCCAGGATAGAGCCCCCACTCTGTCAATATCCACGCACAATGAAAGGTAGTCAGAGGGCATCTTATCTTGAGTCTTGTCCACGAACAGCGTGGAGCCCAGGAGGAACATGATGTACGTAGCAGCGCGCTCATCGTCAGTCATGTCGGAAGGGGACTCAAAGGAACGGCGGAGGCCATCTAAAGAGTAGGTCGTCCCCTTCCGACATGTCTCAAGGCGTGCCCTGATACCGGCTACGTCAGGCTCTGGATCCGCCTTCCCAACAGGGCCACTGAGCAGTGATGCCTACAAATTGAAAATGAAATAATTAATAAAATTGATAAAATTTATGAAATTGATAAAATTTATGTAATTTATAAAAAATAGACAACAAACAAGAATATACCTAGGATATGAGTGACGTCATGCATAGTGATCGTCATCTCACCCCACGGCATGTGGAAGTATTAGTCTCGGGAGACCACCGTTCCACAAACGCCGTTAGGAGTGCCATGCTAGGCCGACGAATGGTAGCATCATGTAGGAAATGGAGGCCGGTACCCTCAACACGAGCCCACCAAGCTCTATCATCCTCCGGTAAAGAAGCATGGGAGAACCTGTTGATTCCAAACAAAAAATTATAATTAATACTCCCTCTGTTTCAAGATTCAGATGACATTTCGTATGCCAATACCCGAAATGTTGGTGACATTTCGTATGTGTTCATACGAATGGTGACCAACATTTCGTGTATTGGCATACGAAATGTAAACTGATGAATCAGTTTACATTTCGTATACCAATACCGGAAATGTTGGTGACCAATCGTATGGACACATACGAAATGTCACCAACATTTCGTATGTTGGCATACGAAATGTCATCTGATTGTTGATAATGTTTTGCAAATGGCTATTTAATAAACAAATCATATATAAACTTACTTATCTAGAATCTGCTGCCTCGTTTGGCGCTTCAACACCGGCTCACAAGTGGCGTTCTCCCATATCTTACGGGCTCGATGATGACCAAACCCGTACAACAACTGAACCTCCTCCGGGCCGCCACCGGGGTTACTCTTCAGCTGCCACTGGTCATCCTTAGACCCTTTCCCCTTTCTGCCCCGTGCCTCCCGCCTCTTGCGAGGCCTCACAGATACACTCTCCTCCGCCTCCTCCGCCTCCTCCTCCTCCTCCTCCTCATCATCATCACTAGATAAATGTGCCTCCTGCACAGATGCACCTCGGGACCGAGTACGTGAAGATGAATCCTCACTAGAATAACTACCCTCACTATCACTCTCCTCAACCACAGGCTCCTCAATCACGACTTTCTTGTCGTGAATCTTTTTGCTCCGTTTATCCGCTTAGGCTGCATTTGCCTCCTCGGCCTTCCTCTTTCTATTAGAGGCCGTCGCAGGGTTACGTCCCTACAAAAAATTAAATAAGAGACAGTTAATATTCAAGAACCAGTTGACATTTCGTATGCCAATACCCGAAATGTTGGTAACATTTCGTATGTGTTCATACGAATGGTCACCAACATTTCGGGTATTGGCATACGAAATGTAAACTGATGAATCAGTTTACATTTCGTATGCCAATACCCGAAATGTTGGTGACCATTCGTATGAACACATACGAAATGTTACCAACATTTCGGGTATTGGCATACGAAATGTAAACTGATGAATCAGTTTACATTTCGTATGCCAATACCCGATATGTTGGTAACCATTCGTATGTGTTCATACGAAACGCACGCCGACAACTTCAAATTTTAGGCACACGAATTCGTATCCGATTCAAACAAAAAACCCAAATTAATGTTACAAAATCGCAATTAGAACCATTTAGGATACGTTTAAACAACATTAAGCATTATATAATCCATTTTAGGCATAAAATTAATGTTGGGTTTTCAAATTGAAATTTTAGGTTAAAAATAATTACTTTTGGAGCGGCGGGAGAGGAGGCGGACTTTCCACCGGTTTTAGGGAGGTTTGTCTTCATGATTTCCGGCGGTGGTGATGGCGGCGTTCGTTGAATGATTGAGAGAAGAGAGAGCGACGTTAGGTTTTGAGAGAGAGAGAGAGATAGAACAGCGCTAGGTAGGAAGAATAGGAATAGAAACAGTGCGTCATTTGAAATGGGGGAGGGAAGGAATTTTTTTTTTTTTAAGTATATATATGAGGGTATTTTGGTCATTTTGTATGTGCCTTGTAAAATCATGCCTTGTATATAGTACTACCCTTCGCATTTTGGTTTGAAGAATTGTTATTTGTTATCTCACATTTACTTAATACCCCCGCATTACTAAATTTACTTATAAAAATTAAAACTACACCCCATTTATTATTATTATATCCATTACTAAGTTTACTTTATTATTTACTCATTGTCTCTTTCTCTCTCAATTTCATGGGCATTTTGCTCCATAATGCTCCTCCCTTCAGCCCCACTCATCCCCTCCTCCACCGCTACTACCTACCTCCCGCTTCTCTATCTTCCATGACTCTTTATTTAACTGTGTATTGTTTCTGTGTGTGTTTTTGTGTTCAAAGTTTCAATCTTTTTCTCTCTAAACACATCCATGGTTGCTCTTGTGAACAAGCTCCCTTCTCTCTCATCTTCATCCTCTTCATTTCTAACCAAATCAAGAAAACCCAATTCGATTAAGCTGAACTCATTACAATACCATTACTAATTAGATCAAAAAATTCTCAGTTAGGAATCTCAATTTGAGGGCGGTAGAGTTAACAACTGGGGGATATGACTTAGGGCTCAGATCTGTTGGGATCGGTCAAGTGATGGTCCTGAATCCGCCATTGTTGTAACCTTCTCAATTCCATGCTCATAGCCCCGTAAATTTCAACAGACAATACTATTAGGACCTTTGATACAATAACATGAACAAATTTCAACAGACGTATCGCGATAGGTACGAGATAGTTTTGAGTGAGAGTTCAATTACTGCTGGTTTGATACATCAACAATCACAGAGGCTTAATAAGATTAGAAGAATGTTTGTTAGATTGAGAAATATTGAGAATTGGAAGAAAGCCAGGGAAAATAATGGTGGAATACTGGAATTAATGGGTGTAAGAAGTAATGGTCAGAATTTTCGGCGGCGAAGTAGAGTGAGAAGATAGAGAGAGAGAGAGAAAGAAAGAGAATGGGTTTCTTTATTTTAGTTTTAAGGGTAATAGAGTCACTTCAATTAATGGCATTTCTTTGAAAATAAACTTGCGGGGGTATTAAGTAAACTTGCGGGGGTGAATAACAATTCTCTTTGATTTGTCTAGGTTTAAATTTTTTAGTTGTTTTATTTTCTAAAATAGATAAGAGAATTGTCATTCACCCCCGCACATTTACTTAATACCCCCGCAATATAAATTTTAAAAAAATGTCATCAATTGAAATGACTCCATTACCCTTCACTAATATTATACACCCGCACATTCATCTCCTTGACCATCACCACCCAGCAGTCCACCACCTACCACCACAACCACCGCCATCAGTCCTCCACAATCACCCAGCACCACCCATTCAAAACCCACATTTTCAGGATTACAAAAATGGCGGATCAAAGACCTTTAGTATAAACCCGTTTTCTACGGCCCCACCACCTCTCTTTCCTATTGAAACCAACAAAAATGATGGATGAACACCAAAACCCCAGAAATTCCCACACTCGAAAACCCCAAAATAAAACTCAAATCGAACCCAAAATCAAACAAAAATCTTACATTTCAAACCCCAAAATCGAGTCGAACCCTGGGCAAAATCGAACCAAGGAAAAATTAAATCAAACCCTAGACAATAGTTGAAGATCTTGCTGTGATACTTGGAAAATGACTGCAATCTTGCCGCGAATGTGAACATGGAGCTGGAGGTTGGGATGTGGGAAATGGCGGGCGGAGATGGTCTGCCAGAATGCCTATTGTAGCTGGAGCAATAGAGGGCGACTGAGAGGAGAGGGCGTCGGAGATGACTGTTTCTTGATGGTGCAGTCGGCCGGAGGAAACTTGAATAAGTAGGAGGGGGTCAGTGCAGACATTGCAAAAAAGGGTCACCGAAGTTGGAAGCTTTAAGGCCGAAAAGAACAGTCGTGGAGGAGATGAACCGAGTTGCTTGAATTTGGTAGGCGGACCTTGGGAAGGACTAAGATGAGGCAGCTCACGCTGGAAAGGTGAGGATTTGATGGAAAAGATGGTGGCGTTGAGGGTTTTCAAATTAGAGAAAAAGCTCCCAACATCTTTGCGATGGATGATGATTAGATATGAAATGGGTTTTTAATCTAGAGGTTGAAGACAAGGATACATTGGTCTTTTCAATGGATGGCTTTTTTGTATTAATTATTACTGCGGGGGTATTCAGTAATGTTGTGGGGGCGAATAACAATTCTCAATAGATAATAAACTCACTTATCATTCTTACACCAAAAACTTTCTATCCACTTTCTCTTTCCTACCTTACTTTCCGTATTCACAACATTACTTTTTATTAATTTTCGTATCAAATCAAACTAAGAACTTTAAATCGTAAATCAGCACAGAAGGAGTATAATATTTTGCTTCTTTATTTATTTAAAATAATCTTTTTAATTTTCCTTTTATTTCCATTTCACCATTAAAAAAAGAAAAACATTTCCAATTTTCTACATCTTCATCAATATCCCTTTTCTTTTTTTGCTTTAACAATATTTAATTTAGCAAACTGATGATATAACAGAGTCTATGTAGAAGACATAAAATAAATCAATCACACAATACAACGATATAAGTGGTTCACCAACTTGGCTACGTCAACGGGCAAAGGGCAAGAATATTATTATCTGTGACAATCACCGAATACAATCTCTAATGTAATGCACGAATCCTTACAAGAAATTCACAACTGTACAAACCCTAGATCTAGAGAACCAACAGAGAAACAAGAAAACCTAAAAACACCTAGATTTATTGATATACCTATCACACTAGGAATTACAACCATCAAAAAACTGTCAGAAAATAGGATGTATTTATAACGCCAGATGAAAGAATATTATTCCTAAAAGGAATAATACTCCTTAACCCAAAAATCACCCACGTGACACGTGAGCAAGTCAATCCAAACTAAACTTCTTTTTTAGTCAACGTCAGACCTTTTTCCTCCTAGGCGTGATCGCCCCAATTGAGGGCGCGATCGCCCAATTGAGGGCGCGATCGCCTCTTCTTTCCAGCAACTTCGCGCGATTGCCCCTTGGCTTGTGCGCGGTCGCCTTCTTTTGCTGCCACAGGAATTACCGATTTGCCCCTTCGTTTAATCCTCTAAGTTTCCCACTTTAGATGACATTAAACCCAACAAATCTCCACCTTGACATCTAATTACCCGGTCACAAAACTAGAACTCCCCTTTGCTTCAGATGTGTTATGCCAAACACCCAAACGTGTTACGCCAAACACCAAAATACTTGCTGCAACAGCTGATCAGAGGCGTTCAACAAATAAACAAACGTGTCTCCAAGACACCCAAATGTATCCCCCTGGACACCCAAACTGTGCTGCGCCGGGCACACCAATGTATCTCCGAGACACCCAAATGTGCCACTGCAGTAGCACTCCAAAATTGCCACAACCGACAATGGGGCAAATCCAGTCGACATTGGATCTTGCCAACCCAAACAAATGAAGCGGCCATATCTGTGGAATCCCCAATAGTACGTACCTTTTCCTCGATTCCCTTTTCGTTTCCCAAATCTGTGCGTTGACTTTCTAACCGTGGCTTGCCTAGTTCAACTCCACCTTGAGTAGCTTCCTACTCCACCTATTTGTAACCATTCCACATGAAGCCATGCAACATGCTTCCTTCAGATGTGTCTCTACCATACCCTCTGTACGATGCTTGACACCCAAAAACGTTGAACCTTGGAGGACGTACAAGGAACCTTATTTTACCCCTTTCAGAATTACATTCGAACCCTTGCAGACATTTACTGCTCCACCTTCACCTTTGAAACTGTATCCCATCTTGTCTAGCCGACTAAGCGATATCAGATTCCTCGTTACTTCAGGAACATGCCTAACCTTGTTCAATGCACAAAACTTACCACCCAAAGTTCGCACCCTGATGGAACCCATGCCAACTACCTTGCAGACAGAACTATTAGCTATATAAATATCACCCCTTCTGTCTCCTCGTACGTTGCAAACTATTCCCTGTGAGAACACATGTGATAAGAAGCCCCAGAATCAAGAATCCATGTATCTAACATACCTTTGTCTTCTTCGGTTACTAGGGCATAGTCCTCCTCATCGTCTTCTGCCATAGCAGCAGTAGACCCAACATGCTTGCTCTTATCCAACTTGGGACAATCACGTTTCCAATGCCCCTTTTTCTTGCAGTAAGGAAATACATCTCCAGGTCTTGGACCCCTTTTAGAAGAACCCTAGTTTCTCCTACCTTGGCCCTTATTGCCCTCTGCAACCATCCCTGCTGACTGAGATGTAGACAAACCGCTCGCCTTGCGGTGCAGATCTCTGGTCTTGAGATTGTTCTTAACCTCTTCCAAAGTAACCGTATCCTTACCATTAATGCAAGAATCCACAAATTCCTCATATGACAATGGTAAGGAAACACACAACATAAGAGCAGCATACTCATTTTCAACCTTAACATCAATATTACGCAACTCTAGTAATAAAGAAGTAAACCGATCAATATAATCCCTAATGGGCGTACCTTCCAACATTCGGAGAGAATACAACTTCTGCTTCAGATATAACTTGTTGGTCAATGATCGTGTCAGATACATATCTTCCAATGCAAGCCACATAGCACCTCCGAAATCAGTATCTGCAGTATCCGCTAGAACATCATCATCAAGGCACATGATGATTTTAGAGTGGGCCCTCTCATCTAGTGCGATCAAGTCTTCTGCTTCCTTATCAACTGCTTTCCCCGAACCATCTACCATTGTAGCCGCTACAACACCTATGGAACCTGTTACCGCTTTGCCCTTTGAATCATGACGATTCTTGATTGCAGCAGCCACCAGAGCCCACAAACCCTTGTCTCTCAACAGTGCCTTCATCTTGATCTGCCAAAGAGAAAAACTATTCTTCCCATTGAACTTGTCAACGGGTGATTCGATCCTAGATCTCATCTTCTTCTGCAGCGGAACAACCTAGACCTTTATTAACTTGACCGGCTTTGATACCACTTTGTTATAACAGAGTCTATGTAGAAGACAGAAAATAAATCAATCACACAACACAACGATATACGTGTTTCATCAACTTGGCCTCGTTCACGGGCAGATGGCAAGAATATTATTATCTGTGACAATCACCGAATACAATCTCTAATCTAATGCACGAATTCTTGCAAGAAATTCACAACTGTGCAAACCCTGGATCTAGAGAACCAACAGAGAAACAAGAAAACCTAAAAACACCTAGATTTATTGATATGCCTATCACACTATGAATTACAACCATCAAAAACTGCCAGGGAATAGGATGTATTTATAACGCGAGACGAAAAAATATTATTCCTAAAAAAGGAATAACTCCTTAACCCAAAAATCACCCACGTGACACGTGAGCAAGTCAATCCAAACCAAACCCCTTTTTTAAGTCAACGTCAGACCTTTTTCCTCCTGGGTGAGATCGCCCCAATTGAGTGCGCGATCGCCTCTTCTTACCAACAACTTCTGGGTGAGATCGCCCCAATTGAGGGCGCGATCGCCTCTTCTTACCAACTACTTCGCGCGATCGCCCCTTGACTTGTGCGCAGTCGCCCCCTTTTGCTGCCACATGAATTACCGATTTGCCCCTTCGTTCAAATAAGTTTTCCACTTTATATGGCATTAAACCCAACACAAACTAAATATATTCAATATAGCAACCTGGATCAGGGGCAAAACTATTTTTTTTTAATACAGGCCCAAACATATTTATATTTTACACTAAAATCTTTAAATTTGAAAAAATAAATAAGAACAAAATGCTACTAGCATGTGATAAACAAACAGGGCAGGTATTTGTTGGCAAAATTCCAATTGTGAATAATTAGAAACATGGACTACTAACAACAATAATGTAAAAGAAAAAGAGAGGCGTCAAGCAATCAATTTTGTTACTATTCAACGGATGAGAAACGTGGATAAAGATACTCATAAACACCTCAAGGGGTTTATACAACATATCACTATTCATTATTGGTCAACTTTGACCTAAAACATTCAAATAATTTCACAATTGACAGAGTTGACCTATTTCTTCTATTCATTCACAAACTAAGAGCAGCCATCAATCCACATATTAAATGATACAACAAACTTCATTCTAGTGTCCTTAATTCAACCCCTTAGTGAATATTTTTTCCCAGAGAAGGGTTGAAATTTCGGCTCTTCTTTCTTCGGGGGTTCTTCAGCTTTCTTCTCTTTTGCAACTTCCTGCATAAATAAAAGACATCAACAAGTCAAATTCAATCAAAATAGTCGTTAAAGGCTCTGTTAGATTCGCAAAAATAGTTTGCAGTGATGATTCTATCGAGTTAAAATTACATCATTTTCTTATTTACAGTTAATGCTGGGAAATTGGCAATAAATGTGCCTTACACAACCTGTTCTTGTTGAAACAAAAGAAGGGTTAACTTTCTATGGAGGTAATTTAAGACAAATGTGGTATAGCTAGAGGAACTTCATTATACAGAATATGACTATAAAATGCACGCACACACACACACACAATAAATCCAAAGTCGGTTATGTAAAAAAAGGGAACGGAAAGGTCAGAACCAGGAATCATTAGAATCGTCATTGTATGATACATTCCCTTTTATCTGTGGTTTTCAGGATGACATGTTCTGATTCCAACTTTCGAAAGTAGATATCAAATTTCACGAACAGTCGTCAAATAATCAGTAGGTAATGCATAATTTTCTTAAAAAGATTACCTTGACCGTATGCAAATGGGATATGATATATAACTGTACTCCCATCGTCCCTTAATAAATGTTGCACTTTCCTTTTAGATATATCCCAAAATAAATGTCACGTTTCTAAATAAGAAAGTAGTTTTAGTGCAATTTTACCGTTGTACAAATAAGTAAAGCACATTCCTTACAAACGTTGGCTAGTCAATTGAGACATTTATTTTGGACGGAGGGAGTAACTAGCACTCTTTTCTAATGCAATTTCATAAGTACTCGAGTTGGTGGAAAAACACAGTACCTTTTGCTTTTGTGGCTCTGCACTACGGCTCGCATTTGAGCCAAACACTAGTTTTCCCTGAGCCTGACGATTACTGCTCTGTGAACTGGTCCCTGCAGATGGCTGTTCTTTGCCATTGGGAACAGCAGGCCGCTTGTCTTTGGAACCAGAAGAAGAAGAAGAAGAAACTGGAGGAGGCTCATACTTCAATGGCTTCCCATCCAACCTTCTCCCAGCTCCAGTAAATGGTTTCAACTTTGGTTCCTCCTCAGCTGGAGCCTCTTCACCTAAGTGAAAGAAGAGGAATGTATAGTTCAGTTGGCAAAAGTTATCTGCTGATTACTAAAATACTTCCTCCGTCCTGAAAGATAGTCCCACTTTTTTAGTGATTGATTTGATTGAATTTTGTTCAAAGATTTAGGAAAAAATAATTATTCTAAACTTGTTATTGATACACAATTAAAAAATACTACTCCCTCTATCCCAAATTGAATGACCTATTTTGTCCCAAAATGAATGACCTTTTAAAGCTTTTCCTTCAAAAAAAAAAAAACTGTCCCTAAATGATTTTTTTTTCAATTTTTTCATACTCCCTCCGTCCCTAAATGAAAGTTGAAAAAGTTTCAAATTTGTTCGTGATCAAGAGCAAATTTGAAAAGAAAAATCAATTTTCATTTAAGGACAAAGGGAGTAGTTTATATTTTTGCAAAACTAAAAGTTTGACGAAAGTGAATAACAGGAATATTTATGTTTTTTTTTCTATAAAAATCAACTTTTTCAAAATGACCCTCAAATCCAAAATGGTCATTCAATTTGGGATGGAGGGAGTGCCAATAACAATTTTTAGAATTTCATTGGGATATAATTAAATTGATATACATTATCGGTCAAAGTTCAATCAAAGTTACCACTTTAAAAGTGAGACTATCTTTGTGGGACGGAGGGAATATTTAAAAGAAAATACACCTGCATTGTGCATGCCAACATTTACTAGCACATCGTCCATCCCAAGAAAAAAAGGCCCATTGAAAAGTGTAGTTTTTACTTTTATTTATACAGCTTAAATTTTAGAAACATGAGTGTTTTTACAAAAAAATCAAATGGAAAATAGGGCTCTCTTTGTGCAGAGGGTGCAATTGCAAAGGAACAGATTTTCAAAGAAAACATAGTACACACATCTCTAACAGCTCTCTATAATAAACCATAGCACGCAAGACAAAACTTCTGTAGAGAGGTGCAGCTTTGTCAACTGGACTCGGCCTACGAGGATCGGATATGGGCACGGATCCAAGTGCGGATCCTCCAAAATTTTAAGATTTTTTACCAAATATAGCCTAAAATAGGCACCCCATACTCACGCCCATGTCCTGTGGACCACTGGCAGAGGTATGTAGTTGCTAATGGGGGAAATTGTCCTCATTTGATTAAAATAATTGTTTAATAGTGCAAATTTTGTGAGAATTTGGGGGTTTTAGTGCAATTATTCAAACTTTCCCTTGTTTATGTAAAGAAAAAAAATGCACTAAATTTTTTTTGCCCCCTTTAACTAGTGAAAGTGACTTTACCCCCCTTTCGGAAATTTTCTGTCTCTGCCACTGCTGTGGATACAGGTACATGCTACAGAGGGTGCAGGCTATTTAAAACTCTCGAACAAAATAAAATGAAGGATGTTTAAAGAATTTGCACCTTCTGCTGCAGGGGCCTTGCTTGAAGGTACAGATGGCACAGGTCTTTCAGGTTCCTTGTAATCAAGCGGAGGAGCAAAGTCAACCTCACAGTCCGTCTCAATGATGGTTATGGCGTGAGAAGGCTTTGCTTCAATAATATCTATGTAATATTTTTTATTGTTGTATGCCACCATAATACTATCCCCCGTAGTTAAGCAAGAGAAGTTCCTGAGAGTTGTCTCCAAGCTGCATCAAAGAGAAGACGAGTTTGATTATAAGTTGACACAAATCTAACTACAAGCCAGAAACAGTTAAAATTTGAACCAAACATATGTAACTCCCTAGAAGTATCGAATATGGGCTTAATAATTCCATTTTAACTGGTAATCAATCATTTGGCAGCTGCAAATTTTCACTACTTCTCACAAAATGCAATAATAGCAGAAATATATTCAACAAAAGCACATTATCAATTATCTGGGTCCACTCAAACGATTAAGTACCACAGATCTCTTTCTGAAACCTTTTGATGGGCTCATAGTTGTGAAAAGCTAGCCCCTCCAAGCCCGCCTCACCTTATGGCGCCTTTAGGGGATGACCGCCTTTTGGTTTTGTGGCGGGCTGTTGTGCGCTTTTTGGTCCAGGCAAGGCCTTTCTTGGTTATGGCGAGTGGCGTGAGGAGTATGCCTTCGTCAAAAGGTATAGGCGTATGTGTAATGTTAAACTAGGTCATTTAGTAATTTTAGTTTTAATATTTTTAATTAAAATGCGTTGATTTTGGGAAAACATGAAGTAAAGATAACTTGTGACGTGCATGAGAAAGAAAGTTATCCATAATGTTCTCGAACGATCAAAAGAAAATAAGTACGATAAATAACGAATTAGAACGACGACAAAGAAGTGCGACAAAAATACTACTGATAGCTGGCTGAATTCTAACTTTTAACTATCTCTTTTGTTTTTCTCTAGGTATGAAATAATATGTTTGAAATTATATATTAGAATTCACTTATTTTCACGCTTTTAAAAGTTTACGTGTTTACTGATTTGAACATCAAATATGTTTTTTGTCAAAGAATTCTCACTTTTGGGGTGTTTTGATTGTGTTAAGTTGCTATTTACATGTGAAATTGTGACATTTATTTAATGCAAAATTCTTGTTCTCAAGTTTAAGCTTTGTTTAACATATTTTACATATATATTATTTTACTATTTCTTTTGTTCTATTTTACCGCCTTGCTTGTCTTTGAGCGCCTTTCAACCGCCTCGCCATTCGCCTTTTCTAAGAACCTCACGCCTTTAACAACTATGGGTGGGCTCGTCTACACATATTTATCATTATCAAGGAATATAGGATAGATAGGATGATTTTGACCAAATATTTCACTCCAGATGCAACCATGCTAGTGTCGTGGGAATCCCTTATGTCGAGCGACAACAGTGTTCTGCAGTAGGCCCACGGGACTTTCCACCTCTTTAACTCACCAGGATATGCGATTTAAACCACATAAGAGAGAGCCTACTATGAATTAAACAGTAAAGGAAATCTTGATTACTTTTCACAAATAAAAGCCTTAATAGAAATAGTGTGCCAAGTAAAAACATTTTCTTCTACGGTACAAATACATGATAATAAATAATGAAATGTTGTACTCCCTCCGTCCTTAAATGAATATCTATTTTTCAAAAAATTGTTCCAAAATGAATGTCTAATTTTCGGACAAGTTACTAAATCCTCCTTTATAAAGTAACAAGATCTAATTCACACTTACGCTCATGATGCAACATGGTGAGATGATTAATGGTTTTTATGTGCTTAATTTATTTTGATATGGCACAGAGTATAATTGCAGCAATGGAGATTCAACATGCCTTTCGAAATCGCAGGAACTGAAAGATGGCAGTTGTTGCACGTGTCTAGAAAAGTCAAGTAAAACTATATAGCAACCATTTTGCATATGATTAGTAGTAACACTAATCATATTTCCAAAATGCAAGTCTAAAGCTTTAGTTCATGCTTTGGCATAACAAGATAATATCAATATGAAACCAAATTAATTGAAGTACCCTAATGATAATGTCAACATGAAACCAAAATTTAAGTCATTAGGAAAAAAAAACAATAAACCAATGCATCTTGCTCATTTGGAGAACCTAGAATGAAATATATAAATGTCTAAACTAAATGCTAATCCCTCCTTGTTGCCTACTTTTCAAATTTCTCCTACTTAATTGCTTTAGTGCCATATAGTTGACGCTTCCTCGGAAACATTGTCTAACCAATGTTTCCTTTGAGTTATTTCAACGTTTATACACCCCATAGATTCCAATAGATATTCCTACATAATAAATAGTAAAATAATATACTTAAATAACATCTACACTTTATTAATTAATAATATATATAGCCATCACAAAAGCAAAAAAAAAAAAAAAACGAAGCTCAAGAAAAATTGTAGATGCTTAGGAACTTACCTCAGTATCACCATTCAATTCTAACGAATTTTCATCCTTAAAAATCAGTTTAGAAGCCATCTTCAGCAACTAAGAACATTGTTAATATGTGAATATGGCATAAACATGATAATAAACAATGTGATGTACATCCGATTTTTTCAGAGATAAAAACTGAGTAATGCTGTTGGGATCTACGGTTAGTTTCTTCATTGTGAAGCTTCGTTTTTCATCCATAGCATCCTTGGTCAACCTCCACCCTAAAAAGACATCGTCTTCCAAACATTTCACGAAAAGCTGTGGGAAACTGATCATGCTAGGCATATTAAAATATTAATATTATGTAATATAGCATATTTTTTTAATGCACAATAAGGTACCTCTGCAACTTCTGCAAGGACTCGGTAGAATTCTTTTCTGAGCAAAGAATTAGCACAACTATCAAATGTGTCAAATCTTCTTTCAAATCCATAGCTTAATCTTCTTTCAAATCCATAGCTTTTTGTGTTATTTGATAGTTGTGCTGCTTCTTTGCTCGGAAAGACTGCTACTGAGGTCCTTGCAGAAGTTGCAAAGGTGCCTTTTTTGTCATTTAAGAAAAATGTTATATTACATAATATTAACATTTTATGATGCTTAGCAGGATCAGTTGCCAGGGTGGAGGTCGACCAAAGAACAAAGGATGCTATGGATGAAAAATGAAACTTCACGGTGAAGAAACTAATAGTAGATCCCAATATCATTACTCAATTTTTATAGTGAAAAAATCAGATGCACGTGCATATCACATCATAATGTTTATTATCATGTTTATGCTATATGTATATATACATATATTAACCTTTTGAATGTTCTTAGTTGCACAAGGTGGCTTCTAAACTGAATTTTAAAGATGAAAATATGTCATAATTGAATGGTAATACTGGGGTAAGTTATTAAGAATCTACAATTTTTCTGCTATATATATAATTAAATAATAAAGTGCACATGTTATTTAAGTATATTATTTTACATTTTATCAAGTAAGATAATCTATTGGAATCTAGAGGATAGTTCTACAACATCCATAAACGATTAAATAACTCCTAAAAAGCGTTCATTAGACAATGTTTCCAATGTTGAGGAAGCACAGCTATCTGTCACTAAAGGAATCAAGCCGGAGAAATTGGATAAGTAGGCAACAAGGAGGGAATAACATTTAGTTTAGACATTTGTATATTTCATTCTAGGTTTTCCAAATAAGTAGGATGCATTGGTTTATTGTTCCCGACTCTCAGTTAGTTTTATTTTTTCCTAGTGACTTACTTAATTTGGTTTCATGTTGACATTATCATTAGGGTACTTCAGTTAATTTGGTTTCATATTGATATATCATGTTAAGCCAAAGCATGAATAAAAGATTTAAAGTTGCATTTTAGAAATGCAATTAGTGTAACTTATCGTATGCAAAATGATTGCAATATAGTCTTACTAGACTTTTCTAGACACGTGCATCAGCTAGCTGCCATCTTTTTCCGGGTCTTGCGATTTCGAAAGGCATGTTGAATCTTCATTGCTGAAATTATACTTTGAGCTTCATCCTCTTAAAATTGTCTTTATATGAAAGTTAATTTTCAAAACATGCTTAAATTTAACCTTTTTACAAATGTCCCTTCGATTGAAAATTGGATAATCAATTAGGGACAGGGGGAGTACTTTATTTGGATATGCAATGAAATTGCAAAGTTGCTTAAGCTACTGACAGATGGGCACTTGAAACAGGGATAGGCATACTTGTGAGCAACTATACGAACCAACTTCTTTCGACTTACATGGCTTTAGGGTTGGAGATATCCAAGAAGTCCATCGTGTGTGGTTGCAACTTAACATATGTACCCTTCGGAAGGGTTGCATTTTTGACTCGCACAATGTCTCCTTCTTGTAAAAGCAAATTCTCCATCATCTACATGGAAACAGTTCAAATTACATAGATAAAAAGGACCAAAATTTAATAAATTGAATAAAACAAACTACATAAACTGCATACCCAGTAAGGCATATATATCATGCCTTCTTCAGCAATGAACTCAAGAACCCCACAGTGAGAAACTCGCTCAGTAGCAGCATTTCGAAGCTCAAACAACATCGGATAATCAATTTGAAGGGAAGCTGTGTAAAGTCTCTGTTAGAGACTCTTAAGACTAGTGTGTGGGTGTGTGGTCAGTGGGTGCGGGAAAACGTGTGTGTGTGGGCAGCCAAAACAATACAAAATCATTCACGAAAAATCAAATAACCGACTAACCAAGGCGATCAAGTGCTGAAGGGGGCATTATAACTGAAAGGAAAAATAAAGGAGAAACTCAGGAATTATAAAGGAAGCATTAATGTGTTATATATATATATATATATATATATATATATATATATGTATGTATACGACCAGAGGTGAATAAATTTTACTCACTTTTATCACCATTTTCTATCTGAGGCTGTAGAAACAGGAAAAGAGATGACTTAGAAATTCAGAAAGTTAACTCAAACATTGGAAATTTCAAGTTCTAGTACAGGTCCTTTATTTTTTCTTTTTCTTTTTGGGTAGATGGCCAGGGTGGAGAATATATGGAAGGTAACTAAAATAAAATTGGTAGTCCACTTCGGAATTCAGTAAAGTAGCAACAAACCTTATCAATAAAAGATGCCGGATAGCACCGATATGTTTGCTCAAAGGAAGTTCCATGATATCCATAACCATCAAAAAACTGCAGTAAGCAACCACTACAGTCATTTATAATGGTAAAAGAACTCAATATTTACCATAGCACATGATATAAAGGCGACATAGTACCAAATGGAAAAATCACAAGGTATACATATCCCAAAAGTACTAAATACAAATTCAAAATCCATAACCAAATCAAATTTGTTATTTTCCAGATGTACGTAACGCACTTTGTTTCCTCAAAGGCAGAAAGGAAGTCAATATTTCAATTGTACGTCAATACCTTAGCTGGTTTGCATGAGAACTAGAGTAAAATTTTACAAAATCGAAGTGCAACTAGGATTAGAAAATTCAAGCCGTTCGTGGTCACTGAAACCGAAAGCAAATGAATTGTTCACAGTAAGGTACGCCAAAAAATCATGTTGAGCCTGATCGGCTCGAGTAATTTCGCAAGCACTATTTTAAGTTCAAACTCAACTATACAAACAAGTCAAAGAACTGAAACTCAAGCTTAGTTGAGCAGAGTTGCAAGGAGATTGATTCATATAACAGCCAGTCAGCCACTCCCCTGCTCCCAACTCAGCATGCTCTACAAGGACAAGTTTCTATGTCTTCCTAACATCAACGAACATTATATATTTGTCGTTGTTTTTAAATATGAAAGGATATGCCAAGTATCCGACTAGTGGATTAGTATCAATCTAACATTTATTTCAATTCACTCAGCTATTTTTAAGATGGCACCCAGTTCAAGACCCAGCTCAAATCTTTACTCTTTTTAGTAAGCATGTATATAAAACCCATTATTGGTGAACTACGAATGAAATAGGGACCCAGAATTGATCATTGAATTTCCAAAATATAATACGAGTATAAAATTCAGTAACCTTCGTCAGCATTTCTTCCTTGGATATTCAAGGTGAAGTGTAAGCCATCTTATATTAGACATGTAAAATCTGGCCCCAAGCCCTATGCCACGTGAGCCCCAGAAAAGCCCGGCCTATGATGCTCAGACTCATTTGGTTTACCCCGCCGGACCCATCTCGACACGACCTGAATATGAGTGTGACCCGGGTATGGCAGGGATAAACCAAAGAGTCTGAGCATCATAGTGCCCAGCCTTGGCTCTTAGGTATAGGGTAGGGCTCAGCCCTAGGGATTCACATTTTCCAACCCAGGTAGACCATGGCCATTTTAGATGCATACCTTATAGCAAGTAGGAATAACTATTGCAGAAGTTAAAGGGTATCAGCCTCAAAAGAGGTTTGTCTTGTACAGAGTTGATAGTGGACAGAGAACCAACAGACTGGACTTTTTCATATTCTACCAGAACAAAAGCAAAAGAAAAATAAGAAAAAGTAAGAGTTGAAAGGGGTTGCTAGGCAATTGTTCAGATTGTTCTAATACCAAGGTGACTTACGTGTTGATGGTCCAAAGCTTGCTGTTGAGTTGTCTACTTCTTAATTCCAGATTGCGGTTAATTTGTCAAAGTTTGCTCATTGCTTGACTATATTTTGAAAGCAACTGTCATTATTTCCACCATGACTGTCACTCAAATAACGTATATTTTGGGAATGCTATTGACCAAGTATCTCTCACTCAACTACTTGTCATACATACCAGACGAAGATACGGGTGCACATCATTTTACATTAATTTTGGACGTGTTGCATTAATGCAGGGTAAGGTGCCTACATCTCACACTTGAGCTGAGGACCCTTCTCCGGACACTCGCTGCGGGAGATGCTTTGTGCACTGGGCTGCCCTTTTAAATGTGAGAGATGATGATTACTCGACGCAATATAAGCTTTCATCTATTCTGGAAGACCAACCAGCACACACCGTTACTCCAACTCCCTCTTCAACTCTGAATTGGCCAATACTTCACCAAGAATCTGTGACAGTAGGGCAGGATGAACAACACTATCCAACAGATACCTGAAGCTAAGGGCGTCACATGGAAGTAAGTCAAAATGTCCATATTCGAACCACTCAAGTAATATATTAATGTTCAAGACCAATCAATCTGTAAGCATAATAAATTCAACTTTCTGGCCAACATATTCGAGATCTCAGTATGCCACCAACTGCTATTACTCCCTCATCTATTTTGAAAATTTTCTAACACTTGGGATCTCAACCTTCAATTAATGACTTTTTGCTCATAACGCTCCACACTTCAAAACTCATGGGCTAAGAGTTGATTTGTAACTTAGGGAGACTAATGATGCAGTCACATGTCTGGCACAAATTCTGCCAGTCTAGTTTTTTTGTTTGTATTGTCGTTCGGAGATTTAGGGTTTGACTTATTTTTTTA
Source organism: Adenophora triphylla var. japonica (assembly GCA_022495995.1). Taxonomy (NCBI): domain Eukaryota; kingdom Viridiplantae; phylum Streptophyta; class Magnoliopsida; order Asterales; family Campanulaceae; genus Adenophora; species Adenophora triphylla. The sequence continues at coordinate 709,964 of JAFEMH010000108.1, read as the reverse complement.
TTTTTGGTTTGTATTGTTGATGTTCTGGGATCATTTGACTGGAGTCAGTAATTAATGAGGGAGTAGTCCTTATTTTATCGTGGAGTGGCTAGCTGGCTACACATAAGAGTATCTTTTAAGCATCACTTGTTATTTGTTCATATTACCATTTACTCAGTCCAATAAACTGATCTGAACCCTGTTATGGAAGTTAAATACTTCGCGATTCGAGCCTTTGTGAAATCTAAACATTGAACGTCACAGATCCCTCGTACAGCAACTGTTCTTAATTTACCTTTTATATTCTCTCCCACCCCTTTTTTCAGCTTTCACATAGAACAGTCTCCCTGGCTTTTTCCAACAACAACAACGTAAGATCTAGAGAATGTTTCAGTATTCATTCCTCAATTTCCATCAATAACATCTTTTATTGCTAGCAAACTTCAGCATATTAAGTATTATAGTAGAAGATTTTTTTTATTTTATTTTTTTGATAAGAAGTACTCCCTCCGTCCCAGCGAAAGATGCACAAAATTAGCCGGGCACGCAAAATAAGAAATGTGATGTAGGAAAGAGAAAAAGTTTAAATGTTGTGAGTATGAAAAATTAAATAGGAGAGAGAATGAGTGGGAGGTGATGTAAGAAAGAGAATGTTGTGAGTGTAAAAGTAAAGTAGGAGAGAGAATGAGTGGAGAGAATAGTGATTTAAGGTTTCCTTTTTGGGAAAGTGCCTTTTTAAATGGGACGCCCAAAAAGGAAATTTGTGGCTTTTTCGTTGGGACGGAGGGAGTATTATAGTAGAAGAATGATGTCACTCAGTCAATCGCATAGTTGTTAAAGGCGAAAGGCGAGAGGCGGACGGGAGGTTCCTAGAAAAGACGAATGGCGAGGCGGTTGAAAGTGTGAAATAAGTGAATTTTAATATATAATTTCAAACGTATAATTCCATACTAAGAAGTGAATATAAGAGATAATAAAAAATTGCAAACCTGCATTTAAAAATTAGAATAAAGCAAGCTATTGGTAGTGCTTTTGTCGCACTTCTTTGTCGCCGTTCTAATTCATTGTTTAGCGCACCTATTTTCTTTCGTCCGCTAGAGAGAAATTACATATATCTTTTTTTCTCATGCACGCCACAAGCTATCTTTACCCCTTCCCCCCCCCCCTTTTTCCCCCAAAAGAACGCATTTTAAGTTAAAATGTTAAAACTAAAATTAGAAAATGACCCGGTTTAACATTATAAATACGCCTAATATGCTTTTTGACAAAGACGGACTCCTCACGCCTCTCGCCATAACCAAGAAAGACATCGCCCGGGCCAAAAAGGCGCACAACAGCCCGCCACAAAACCAAAAGGCGGTCGATCCCTAAAGGCGCCAAAAAGGCGAGACGGGCGAGGGAGGCGCTATCCTTTCACAACTATGTCGATCGTCACCAATAATCTTTGCAAAAATAAAAATTTGCAATAAAAGGTTTACAGTGACAAAAAAGATGAAAAATGGGAAGCATAATTGAACCTGATGTAAAAGAAAAAGTACAATTGAACTCATCTATAGCTAGATAACTGCTTATTTATAATCAGATGTAGTACATAACAGGAATCATAACAGATATACTTGACTCTAGACACACTAATTTGATGCCAAAAGATATCCAATAGCAGAGATTTTACCATTTTCAGCTTTTTGGACTTTGCTTATCTCTTAAATATCAGACGTAAAGTGTCAAATTCTTCTAGTGAAACAGGGTGGTTGTGTCTGATATTTTGTTTTTGGAGATATTAACTTCAGAATGTTAATTGCATTTGTAGGCACACAATAATTATTTACATTAAGACTTGAAACATGCAATCAACTCAATGGCAATTTTTTAAGAAGTTTATCTACTTTTGTAACAATCAAAAATACCCACCTTGAAGACAAAACTGAAAAACATAATAATGCCTCCGACTCATTTGGAAAACCCTTTTTCCTTTCTAAGAAGGTAGGGAGCCCTTCAACAAACTAATTTTCCACGTTTCAAAATATTCAATTTTAACCGATAGCACAAGCTATACGACAAAGCTTTCATAATGATCCAACTCTAAACAAGTATAATTCACATGCGACAAAGAACAAAAGGGTAAGACACGAAAATCAAAGCAGCAGACAAGTCCCTCGATTCCAAGAACATAGTCCTACCTTCTCTTCTGGTTGTCCCCAAAAAAGGTCCCCATTCTAAAATTTGTCCTAGAATTCCACAAATTCATCTAAATTTTGTTGGTTTCGTACAAAAAAATAAAACATTAATGCAATTTAAACTCTAATAAGTCTAAATATTCTTGACGGCTATGAGTTTCAGTACATAAACAGGCAGTTGACAACACTAAATTCACAAGCCGAAATATCAATCAAAACAGTAACAAATTAAAAAGTGATCATGAAGACATACCATTCTTACTACCTTCGACCGGATTGCACCAACTCAAAATCCAATCTTTCACCTACTAAAAAACACAAAATTCTTCAATTCCAGGAAAAACACGAGCGCACACATACACTACACACGGTAACACCGATGAACAACAATTCAAGTCAGCATAATTTCAATTATAAAGATTAAGCAAAGTTAAATCCGATTAAAAACAACAATAATGCAAGACGAATTCAGATCCATACTTGATGAAATAAACAGGAAAAAGAGTATCATTATTGAGTTAATTCAACAATTGATCATTAGGGCTAAGGAAATTTACCGATTATGGAGAAGGAAACGGGGAGAAATTTGGGGTTTCTTGGAGAATAAAACACCTCGAAGTGTAAATTGAGAAGGAGAAGAAGTAGTGCTAACATGCGCCAGGGTGCGTTTTGTGGACGCCATGTTTGATTCTTTTGGGCCTTTTACTTAGGGCCTATGGATAGAATGTTTATTTGCTTATACGGCCTGATTAAAGGCCCAACATATATTGGGCCTTTGTACCGAGTAGCTAATAAGAAATGTGACTGGACTTGTTTCCACCCAATATTGAGCTCAAACCATTTCTTCTTTCTTTTCTTTTTTCTTTCAGTTTAGTTTAGGTGTGTTTGTTTCAACGTAAAATAATTTACGAAAAATGATAAATTAAATTGATTGTAGACCCACCACACTATAATTAGAAGCACCAATAAAATTTTGACACATCATTTGGTAAATCAAATTTTGTAACACTTTTTTATAACTTTATTATTTCCTCATAACAACAGATATCATACTTTTCATTTCGATGTGTTTTAAAAAATGCATTTTTAAATAAAAAAAAAGTGATTTAGTACAATTTTATTATTATATAAATATTTTTACAAATTAATAAAGCACATTCTTTAAAAATATAACTTAAATATTTATTGTGCTGGCAAATCTGCTTTAGATCTTATATTTTGTCACAATTATTCAATATCGAAAAGAGAAAGATGTATCTCAAATCTAAATCGATCATTGCAACAGACAATGAACTTTCAGCGTTCTCAATCACTCCAAAATAAGGCATGTCTTAGCAGCGGTGGACGTAGAAATTGAAAAGGAGGGAGGGGGGCAAGACAAAAATTAGAGTAAAGGAATGATCTTTCAGCAGCGTTCTCAATCACTCAAAGCTAAGACATGTCTTTGCGGTGGTGGACGTAGAAATTTAAAAGGAGGGGGGGGGGCAAGAAAAAAATTAGAGTAAAGGAATGATCTTTCAGCGTTCTCAATCACTCAAACCTAAGACATGTCTTTGCAGTGGTGGCAGTGGAGTGGCGGACATAGAAATTGAAAGGGGGGGGGGCAAGAAAAAAATTAGAGTAAAGGAATTTAAGGAATGATTAACGGGGGTTTGAGGACAACGTCCTGAATTATTATTTTTGATTGCTTCTCCATATATAATAGTACAACATTAAACATAAATATAGTTAAATATATGCTTTAATAGTAAAAATGATGTAATTTATACTATATTAAAAGCAAGAAAGTGGTCAAAATGGCAATTTGACGCTAATAACGTCAACATCAATAGAATAAATTTGGAAATTTGAAACGACGTCGTTTAGTGGCCAAAACTGCCTATGTAAAGGGCAATTTCGTCGTTTACACCAATGACAAAATTGAAGATATGAGGAAAGGACACACTACGTGGCAGCAAACGACTGGGCGAAAATGGAGAGTGTGATACACGCGCCGACAGAGGCGCGTGTAGGCAGGCGACGTTTCTTTTTTTTTTTCCTGTGACACTTGGCACCCTTCGATTGGTTGGTTGAATTTTCGAAAAAAAAATTCATCCGATTTCTTTAACCTCAAATATTTTATAATAAATTAATTTTTTTCACCAAAATTCATAATTTTTTTCCGCTACAAATAGAGACTAATTTCATTTGATTCGGATGCAGAAAAAAATTCTCTTTTTGAATATAAATCAAATATTTTATAATAATTTTTTTTAATTTTTTTTTCACCAAAAATCATAAAAAAATTCCTCCAAAAATAGAGACTACTTTCATTTGATTCGAATAAAAAAAAAATTCTCTTCTTTGAAGTGCATGTCAGTATTCTAAAAAATAAATATAGTATAAATAATTAGTTTGAAAGAGGGAGAGGAAGAAGTGGGTTGGGTTTGATGAGGGAGTGTAGTGTTTGGGAAAAAAATTATTTAATACAGCGTTAGTTATTTTTGGATTTTGATTTTTCTTCTAAAAAATAAATAAGTTAAATTAAAAAGGAATATTATAATTTTGTTCATGATGAGTTAATATAAACAAATATGATATTTATTAAAAAAAAATCATCTTCTTTGAAGTGCATGTCAATATTCTAAAAAATAAATATAGTATAAATAGGTAGTTTGAAAGAGGGAGAAGAGAAGTGGGTTGAGTTTGATGAAGGAGTGTAGTGTTTGGGAAAAAAATTCATTTAACACAGTGTTATTTATTTTTGGATTTTGATTTTTCTTCTCAAAATTAAATAAGTTAAATTGAAAAAGAATATTATAATTTTGTTCATGATGAGTTAATGTAAACAAATATAATATTTATTTAAAAAAATCCTCTTTTTGAATATAAATCAAATATTTTATAATAATTTTTTTTCACCAAAATCATAAAAAAAATTCCTCCAAAAATAGAGACTACTTTCATTTATTCGGACACAAAAAAAAATTCTCTTCTTTGAAGTGCATGTCAATATTCCTAAAAATAAATATAGTATAAATAGGTAGTTTGAAAGAGGGAGAGGAGGAAGTTGGTTGGGTTTGATGAGGGAGTGTAGTGTTTGGGGAAAAAATCATTTAACACAGTGTTAGTTATTTTCGGATTTTGATTTTTCTTCTCAAAATTAAATAAGTTAAATTTAAAATGAATATTATAATTATGTTCATGATGAGTTAATGTAAATAAATATGATATTTATTTATTGTTACTATTGTTCGTATACTAATAAGTGATATTTATTTATTTATTTACGAAATTAATTATTTGATTGTTACATTGATGAAAGGATATTTTTCTGAATTATGACATACATATATAGAGTTAAAATTAAATATCTCTACATATATAGAGTTTCAATCATTTAAAATAAAAAAAAATTATTTATTTATTTAAGTCGCTATTAGATTTATACGTAATATATTTCTCTTTTCAAATGATTAAGATAATTATGTATGTATAATTGATTAAGTGGGGAATAGATATAAAATATTTTAGGGGTGAAATTAGATTACTCTGTACATATAGTAAGAAGATAAAGTCTATTAGGTGATGTTTTTTTTTCCTATAATTGATTGTAATAATATTTGTTGTAAGTTAAAAGATACACCTACTATTATTGTTTGAGTTGAGCTTTCGATGTTTGTGGAGTGTCGTCTATTATGTCATTGTGATTACAAATGATTTGTCGTTTGATAAAAAAATTGTTAACAAAATATGGATATAATTTTTTAGTAATAAATATATGAGAGAAGAGAGAAATTTGCAAATTTTAGGGAGATAGATGAATTTATGATAGGTGGATGGGGTGGGGGTATGGGAGGGGGGAGGTGTGAAGTTTACAATTTATTACTTTCATTTTTTTTTTATTAACATCTCTCCATATATAGAGTTGCATAGAAATTAAAAGTTTTAATTTACGAATTAAAAATTGGTCTTTTCTGGGGACGAAAAAATTGGGGTTTCGAGTTGTCTAAAAAAAAGGGTTCCCTTTTCCGTTGATTATTTATAAACTAATGCTCTTTGGTTTACTATATATGTCTTTGACATCTTTAAGTACTAGTGGGTAGCCCGTGCTTCGCACGGAAAATTAATTTGCCATTACCCTATATAATTAATATTATGATTAACTAATACTATTAATAATAATAATAGTTAACATATATTAACTATTGGATCTTTTCCACTTTCACTTTCCTCTATTAGTTAAATATTTTCTTCTATAATATAAATTCATTATTACATAGAGAATTGATGAAAGTGTATATGATTTAAGTTACTAATCATTAACTATCATTAGTAGAATTTATTATAAATAACGTTTTACATATGTAAACATTTAGGTTAATTGTATTTAGTTAGTGACTCTTTAGATTACATCTTAATATGTGTTACTTATAACTTATAATATGTCCATATTACATATTATCTCTTTGCATAACTATAAGTTATCTACTAAAGTTATTAGTTAATTGCAAGAATGTAAGTAGTTGCATACGAATGAAAAGACATATGACATGGAAGTTTGAGAAATTAGATAAAGTCATTCGGGTCTTATGTGTCATCACCAGATTTAGTCTACTTTAAAATAATGTAGTATATATTTAGTTTCCACCAATAATTACTTTGTGACTTTTTATATTCCTCATCAATCATCTTTATTTAATTTTTTTGTAACTCTTTTTACTAATACCTTTGATTATCTCCATTTATCACCAAATTTGTATTTAGTTTTCATCAATTATTATTTGATAAGATTATTTGACATATTCGTTAAGTTCACCGTGATAGTTATAGTAATTATTATATTTAATTAATAATATTAGCTTATATTAAACTAAATGATAATAATTATCCTATATAATTACTATTATGATTAACTAATACTATTAATTATAATAGTTAACATATATAGTCACTATTATAATTAGCTAATAGTAGTAATAGTAATAGTTAATCTATATAGTAACTATTATAATTAACCAATAATAGTAATAGTGATAGTTAATCTATATAGTAATTATTATGATTAAATAATATTATTAATAGTAATGTTAACCTATATAGTAACTATTATGATTAACTAATATTATTAATATTAATGTTAACATATATAGTAACTATTATAATTAACTAATACTATTAATAGTAATTGTTAACATATATTAACTATTATGATTAACTAATATTAATAATAATAGTTAACATATATAGTAACTATTATAGTTAACTAATACAATTAATAGTATTAGTTAACTTATGTTGTAACTATTATAGTTAACTAATACTATTAATAGTAATAGTTAACATATATAGTAACTATTATAGTTAACTAATACAATTAATAGTAATAGTTAACTTATATAGTAACTATTATAGTTAACTAATACTATTAATAGTAATAATTAACTTATATAGTAACTATTATAGTTAACTAATACAATTAATAGTAATAGTTAATTATTATAGTTAACTAATACTATTAATAGTAATAGTTAACCTATATAATAACTATTAGTATTAGCTAATGAGGAGAATATCAAGAGTCTTTAGATTTTGGAATGGTGATGATGTGGCTTCTCCAAAAGCAAGAGTTTGCCTAAACATGCCTACGTGGCGAATCATTAGGCCTCCTCACCTACTTTAATATATATATATATATATATATATAGATTTTCGATTCAATTCTAGCCAGCAGGAGGGATTGAACTCAAGACCTCTAAGACGAAAAGACTTAAGAAATTGTAGGAACAACTACAAGAATTGTTGGATAATGGGTTGATAAGACCTAGTGTTTCACCTTGGGGTGCACCGGTATTGTTTATAAAGAAGAAGGATGGATTGATGAGCATGTGTATCGACTATCGGGAGTTGAATCGAGTGAAAGTTAGGAATCAGTATCCATTGCCAAGGATTGACGACTTGTTTGACCAACTTCGGGGAGCGTGTTATTTCTCGAAGATAAATTCGAGATCGGGATACAATTAGTTTAGAGTGAAGAAAGAGGATGTTGCGAAGACGGCCTTTAGGACAAGGTACGGTCATTATGAGTTTTAGTTATGACCGTTTGGGTTGACAAACGTGCCAGCAGCAGTCATGGAGTTAATGAATAGAATATTCAGGAATTTTTGGATAAGTATGTATTTGTATTCATTGGTGACATTTTGGTACATTCAAAGACTAAAGAGGAATATGAAGAACATCTGAGGTTAGTTCTACAGATTTTGAGGAAACAAAAGTTGTACGCTAAGTTCAGGAAGTGTGAATTTTGAACTGAGAAAGTGGCATTCTTAGGGCATGTGGTATCTAAGGATGGGATTGCAATAGATCCAGCGAAGATAGAAGCTATATTGGATTGGGAGAGACCAACTAATGTTAGTAAGATAAGAAATTTCTTGGGATTAGCAGGATACTATAGGAGATTTATGGAAGGATTTTCGAAGTTATCAGGACCGTTAACGGAGTTAACGTAGAAAGGAGCAAAGTTCGTTGGGTCGGAAGAATGTGAAAAGAATTTTCAAGAGCTGAAGAATCGATTAGTGTCCGCACCAGCTCTTACAGTACCATCAGGATCGGACGAATTTGTGATTTATAGTGATGCTTGGTTGAAGGGGTTAGGATGCGTGTTAATGCAGAATGATAACTGATAAGGTTATAGCTTATGCGTCAAGGCAACCGAAGAACCATGCGAAGAATTATTCCACCCATGACTTGGAGTTAGCAGCCGTAGTTATTTGATTAAATATGGATCTATTCCTATTTGGACTTGAATAGTGTGGGTTAAGTTTGGGAAAAACCAAAAGGCAACTAGGTGTCATAAAACCTTGAGGCTCTTGGAGTTCGTAACGGCTAAAGTCTCTTGGCCTTCATAATCGACTCCATGCCAAGGATAAAAGAGGGAGGCGGCCAGGTGAGAAGAGGTTTAGAGAGAGAGGGCGACAGAAGAAAGAAGAAGAGAAGGAAAAACCAAGGAAGAGAAAGAGAAAGAGAAAGAAGGAAGGAGATTCTAGGTTGAATCGAAAAGGTAAATCATTCAACACTTCCTAGTTATTGTTTTCTCTATAGATGATTCTAGAAAACAACTATGATTATGGTTTGATCAAATATGATTATTGATAATGAATGAGTATTGATATTAGATCTAATCTTTGACGAACATTGAATTAGATTGGGCATGATAAATCTTAAAGATGAGCTAGGGTTTTCAAGCTAGAAGGAAAGAAAGAGGATTAGGTTTTATGTGTGTGTAGTGTGTGTGTTGTGAATAGTAATCTGTGTGTGTGTTGTGTGTGCTATGAATAGTAATATGTGTCTGTAGTGTGTGTTTGTGTGTGCTGTGAACAGTAACTATGGGGGCTATGAATAGTGTAATTAGTGTGAGAAAGGTCACAAAAAGGAATTGAATAAGGTTTGTAAGCCTAGAATCCCAAAGGGTAATTTGGGAAACCAAAAAGGGGACTCTAGTTAACCTTAAAAGGAGTTAAAAGAAGAATAACTCATAGGTTAACAAGATGATTTAGAGTGGGTAATTAAAGTAAATAGGGATTACTTTTACCCTAAGAAGTATTTATTTGCATGATTGTAGATTTGTGCAAGGATCTGTTGCAAGGAAACGCAAGCGATAAAGGTAAGGGATTACATTATTTAGAGTTTTGGTTTCAATCCTTGAGTTAGGATTCCATGTTTTTAAAAGTATATATGCTACCAAGTGGCAGGTAGTGTTTTTAAAATGATCCCTCGTATGATCGTTCTTTGTTGAATCCTACCCTTGATATGTTTCGTTCAATGGGTATCTAAAGTAATTGAAATTGTTTAATGCGTTCTTGTACCTATGAACACCATATGTGGAAATTCCTATACCTGATTGAAAAGGGTATAGTTGGCTATATCTGATTAAAAGGATATAGTAGCTTTGTCTGATTGAAAAAGACTTAGCAAGAATTAGTCTGATTAAAAAGGACTTTATGAGAATTAGACTTAGCAAGAATTAGTCTGATTAAAAAGGACTTTATGAGAATTAGTCTAATCCCTGAAAAGGACTTAGACGCTTATACACTACTTGATGAAGTAGTTGACTATCATGATATGTCGGGATAAGGGAGTGCCCTGAACAGGTTTGGAGTCTCTTATTCAAGGATCACCCTGAAAAGGTGTATCAAAGTCACCCTGAAAAGGTGTAACGTTACTTTGGAATTGACGGACTTGTGTGAAGACAGTCTTCATTATATATATTTTTGTGATAGTGCCACAACTTGTTATTTGAAAAGTATCTTTCGTTATTGTACTCGTACCTGCACTTTAACTGATATAGATATCCTATCGTTGAATAATTCGATTGGGCTCGTTCTTTCGGTTATCTTTCCCTAGTACCCGGAGAGATTCCGTATGAACTTACTGGGCATTGTTCGCTCACCCCTTTAATTCTTTTTCCCTCTCAGGTAATGAGTAGGAGGAGATTAGTCGCGAGGATAGCGACGCATTTATGAGGATTGAAGTATGTAATTAATATATAGTTGAATAAGCTAGGGAATGATACTTGACGTTAAGGTTGAAAGACAGTTATTTTTCGCATTTGAATTATGGTTAGATGTACTAGCCGTTAAGGTACCCCGATTTGGGAATTTTATTTATGAATTGAATTATGCTTATTGATGAAAAGTTAGGGTCGTTACAGTTGGAATCAGAGCTTTGGCTTTAGGTCACATGGGAGATCTTAGATGTTAAGACTATTGGAAGAGAGTAGTACTTAACCATGATTGGGTCTACCTAGAACCTCCTATATTTGGAAACCCTCCATATCTGAGAATTTATAATTAAGGAACTTTCTATTTTGAGGAATTTCTATTTTTTGGAAACTTACTATTTTAGGAAAGAGCCTAGAATAAGATTCCTTTGGAACTATAACAAGATTCTCAGAGTAATCTGAAGGACTACTCTTAAATTTGAACTTAAATTGTGATTGATGTTGAAACTTATATAAATACTAATGGTGGTCATGTTTTAATTGTAGGAAATGGCCAGAGATGGTAAAGCTTGGACGATGAACTGAAGGCGTAAGTCCTTGAGAGCGAAGTCAATCAAAGGTTATGCGTTAAGGATTAAGAGGCTTAGCAATGCTTTGAAAGAGGCAAAGGAAGAATTGGTTAGGGAAGAGGAGTACCGTAAGGAAATTATAGAGCAAGCAGATCAGTGGTATTTTGAGCTATAAGATTTGAGGGCCACTATGCTAGTGACAGGAGTGCCCAATAAAGACAACCTAGTGAATGAAAATACTATAGAAGAAATAGCTGAGGAGATGATAGGGAGTGATGTTGCTCCAATTGAAATTGATGATGATGAACCACTAGTGACACCTGAGCGTAGGGCCCAAGGAAGACCAAAGGGATCCAAGAACATGGTGAGAGTGTTAAGTGGGAGACCTAGGGGAAGACCTAGGAAGAGTGCAGCTCCGTGAATAAGGTTGGGAAATCTATTTTGTTGCTTCTAGAAGAATAAGTGATAATTTAGTTCAGTTATTGGTATTATAAGGATGTTAATGTTTTAAATCGAAGTCTTCTTTTATGAAATAAAGTTAGTTTATATTTTGTGGCATGGTGTTTTGAATTGAAATTTATTCTCTAGTGTTAAATTGATATGTTAACTGGAACAGAGAAAAATTGGTCAATTGAAACGACCAATGAGAATAGAAATCGGCCTATTGAAAAGGCCAAGTGTGAATATGAATTGGTCTATTGAAACGACCTGTAGAAGTAATTTTGGTTTATTGAAACGACCAATGGGCTAATGAAATGACCTCTGAATGTTTTTGTGATCTATTGAAATGATCAATGTATGTGAGATCGGTCTACTGAACGATCGATAGTCTAGTGAATGGACTGATAGCGTAATGGAAGTCTATTGAGACACCCTAATTCAAGTATGGGTATTAATATTATTGGTTGCTGAAACGACAAATAAGTCTGTTGAAATGACTTAGGAGAATAATGCAAGTTTATTGAAAAGACCAAGGGTCTAGTAAATTGACCTATGACCTAATTAAATGTTTTAGTCTATTGAGAAGAATTCTGTTTTTAGTATAAAGTATTTTGCACTAAGTGTTGCTAGTATGGGCGTGAGTGATGACGCCTTGTATTCATAAGACCGATGTAAGCATTATTTTATCGTCCTCGGATGTCAAGGAACAACCAAAGTAGCGCCAGTGCTAACGATGGACGAAACAACCAGGAGCAGCCAAATCAAGACCTGGCAAACCTCCTACAAACGCTGAACCAGACAGTAGCAAGTCTCTGTCAGATAATAAAAACCTTGGCTCAGCCACCGGCCGCAAAAGTTGAACGATCTTGGACAGAGTAAGGATAGGGGAGGAAAAGACAAGTATAACCAAGGGGTATGCTGGAAGCTGAAACCGGGATAGAATCAATAACAAAAGGAAGGTCACGGACGAGAACCGCAAAAAGGAAGTTACTAGTAATAAGTATCGGAACAGAAACTACGGTAACTGCAGAGACAGAACTCGAAGTGATACTCTAGGTAGAGGATCAAAGGATAAGTGTCAGGTGTGCGAAGGGAAGCATAAAATAGAGGAATGCTGGTACAAAGGCCAGAAATGCTTTAATTGTGAGAAGATAGGACATCCGCAGTGGAAGTGCACGGAGCCTAAGAAGGCTAGAGTTGTTTAAGGAGACAAGACTAATAAAGACAACGACAGAGGTCATGAGAAGGTGTTTACCATGAATACTAACGACGCGAGGGCCACCAATAATCTTGGGGCAGGTACGCTCCAATTTTATAATTATAGTGTGTATGCATTGATAGACTCTGGTGCTACACATTGTGTTATTAGCACTCGTTTAGCTAAGAAGGTGAACTTTAAAATCGAGGCAGTTAGAAATACCTCTTGTGATCACTACTTCAACAAGAGAGTCGATTGTTACTTCGTCTCTTTATAAGTTGTATCCTTTGAGAATAGAAGATAGAGAACTTGAGGTTAATCTTATTGAATTAGAAATGAAAGAAGTTGACGTTATCCTTGGGATGGATTGGTTAGCTGCTTACCAATCTAAGGTAGACGGCTTTAAGAAGGAGGGAAATTCCGAATACCATATGGCGAGGAGTTTAGCTTTCAAGGATCGAAGCCGAGAATTTGATCGGGCCTTGTTTTGGTAATGAAGGCTCGGAAGATGCTAAGGAAAGGGTGTGAAGGGTTCTTGCCCTACATAAGCGAGACGAATGAGAAAGAAGTGAGCATAGATTCTTTGTCAGTGATAAAAGATTTTAAGAATGTGTTTCCAGAGAAATTGCCGGGAATACCACCGAAAAGGCAGGTGGAATTTTCCATAGACATAGTACCAGAAACCGCACCGATATTGAAGGCACTGTACAGAATGGCACCGACTTAAGGAATTGTAGGAACAACTACAAGAATTGTTGGATAATGGGTTGATAAGACCTAGTGTTTCACCTTGGGGTGCACCAGTATTGTTTGTAAAGAAGAAGGATGGATCGATGAGCATGTGTATCGACTATCGGAAGTTGAATCGAGTGACAGTTAGGAATCAGTATCCATTGCCAAGGATTGATGACTTATTTGACCAACTTCGGGGAGCGTGTTATTTCTCAAAGATAAATTCGAGATCGGGATACCATCAGTTGAGAGTGAAGAAAGAGGATGTTGCGAAGACGGCCTTTAGGACAAGGTATGGTCATTATGAGTTTTAGTTATGACCGTTTGGGTTGACAAATGTGCCAGCAGCAGTCATGGAGTTGATGAATAGGATATTTCAGGAATTTTTGGATAAGTGTGTAATTGTATTCATTGGTGACATTTTGGTACATTCAAAGACTAAAGAGGAATATGAAGAACATCTGGGGTTAGTTCTACAGATTTTGAGGAAACAAAAGTTGTACGCTAAGTTCAGGAAGTGTGAATTTTGAACTGAGAAAGTGGCATTCTTAGGGCATGTGGTATCTAAGGATGGGATTGCAATAGATCCAGCGAAGATAGAAGCTATAGTGGATTGGGAGAGACCAACTAATGTTAGTAAGATAAGAAATTTCTTGGGATTAGCAGGATACTATAGGAGATTTGTGGAAGGATTTTCGAAGTTATCAGGACCATTAACGGAGTTAACGTAGAAAGGAGTAAAGTTCGTTGGGTCAGAAGAATGTGAAAAGAATTTTCAAGAGCTGAAGAGTCGATTAGTGTCCACCCCAGCCCTTACAGTACCATCAGGATAGACAGATTTGTGATTTATAGTGATGCTTGGTTGAAGGGGTTAGGATGCGTATTAATGCAGAATGATAACTGATAAGGTTATAGCTTATGTGTCAAGGCAACTGAAGAACCATGCGAAGAATTATTCCACCCATGACTTGGAGTTAGCAGTCGTAGTCTTTGCATTGAGGATATGGAGACATGATTTGTATGGGGTAACTTGTCAGATATATAAAAAGCATAAAATTCTTAAGTATGTTTTCACCCATAAAGAATTGAATATGAGGCAAAGGGGATGGTTAAGTCTGCTTAAGGATTTTGATTGTACGATTTATATCACCCAGGAAGGCCAATAAAGTGGCTGATACTTTGAGTAGGAAGAATCGAGGAACATTAGCTACGTTGAATTCTAAGGGGGTAAGTGCATGGAACAGAATTGAGGTTCAAGTATAAGAAGTGAGAGTTAAAAGGTATGTGGCTCAATTGGGGGTTTAGCCAACACTATTAGACTGAATCAAGAAAGCACAAGGAATAGATGAAGAACGGTGCGGATTCTTTGGAGTATGGCAAAAGGGAGGGTAATAGATTTTCATATGGAAGACAATGAGATTTAAGGTATCAATCGAGGAATTGGGTGCCTAGCGACAAGGATATAAGTAGAGAGATTATGCGGGGAAGAATGCGCACATCCAAAGAAGTTACGTATATTGCAGGAGTACCAAGATGTGTAGGAACCTAAGGAGATCATATTGGGTGAAATAACATGAAAATAATTATGACATAATTTGTATGGAGATGTGTGTTAGGTCTGAACGGAAGAGTGAACACCAAAAGTCTGTAAGACTATTACAGTCGTTACCAATACCAGAATGAGAATGGGAGAAAATAGCTATCTGGAAGAATTGTCAGCAGGCATTGGGTACAGAGGTGATGATGAGTACAACTTTTCACCACAGACAGACGGACAGTCAGAAAGGACAAGCCAGATTAGCGTTGGTATGACACTGTATGAAACTTTATATGGACGGAAATGTAGATCGCCTACTTGTTAGAGTAAAGTGAAGAAAGGAAGTTGTCGAACCGGAAATTGTCCAAGTGACCGCAGATAAGGTACAACAGATTCGGAAATGATTATTAACCGCTCAAAGTAGGCAGAAGTCGTATGCAGATCGCCGACGACGGGACTTGGAATTTCAAGTGGGGGAATCGCGGGTTCTTGAAGATTTTGCCAACCAAGGGAGTCGTGAGGCTGATACTCATGAGAAGTTAAGCCGAGGTATGGGGGACCATTCGAGAGCTTGGAACGAGTTGGGCTCGTAGTCTATAAGTTGTCCTACCACCTATACTTGCAGAAATGCATAATGTATTTTCATGTCTCGATGTTGAGAAAGTACATCTCCAATCGAACCATGTGATTGAGTATAGACAGCTCAGATTTCGTGTCGATCTGAGTTATGACGAGCAACCTGTGAAAATTGTGGATCGAAAAGAGCAGAATTTGAGGAGGCGGATAATTCCGTACGTAAAAGTACACTGGAGCAACCACACAGAAAGATAAGTGAAGTGGGAGCTCGAGAGCGAGATACGAGAGTCGTATTCCTCCCTGTTTTCGGAATGAGTGTGTTTGGTTTGGTGGACCAAACCCTTTTAAGGGGGTAAGAATGTAATAACCCTAATATTTTTTCTTTTCTTTTATTTAATTGTTAAATGTTATTTTGTTAAGGGTGTTATTTGATTAAATATGGATCTATTCCTATATGGACTTGAATAGTGTGGGTTAAGTTTGGGAAAAACCAAAAGGCAACTAGGTGTCCTAAAACCTTGAGGCTCTTGGAGTTCGTAACGGCTAAAGTCTCTTGGCCTTCATAACCGACTCCATGCCAAGGATAAAAGAGGGAGGCGGCCAGGTGAGAAGAGGTTTAGAGAGAGAGAAAGACCTTAGAGAGAGAGGGCGACAGAAGAAATAAGAAGAGAAGGAGAAACCAAGGAAGAGAAAGAGAAAGAAGGAAGGAGATTCTAGGTTGAATCGAAAAGGTAAATCATTCAACACTTCCTAGTTATTGTTTTCTCTATAGATGATTCTAGAAAACATAGAACCCTAGATTTAAGATCTATGATTATGGTTTGATCAAATATGATTATTGATAATGAATGAGTATTGATATTAGATCTAATCTTTGACGAACATTGAATTAGATTGGGCATGATAAATCTTAAAGATGAGCTAGGGTTTTCATGCTAGAAGGAAAGAAAGAGGATTAGGTTTTATGTGTGTGTAGTGTGTGTGCTGTGAATAGTAATCTCTGTGTGTAGTGTGTGCGCTATGAATAGTAATCTGTGTGTGTAGTGTGTGTTTGTGTGTGCTGTGAACAGTACCTATGGGGGATATGAATAGTGTAATTAGTGTGAGAAAAGTCACAAAAAGGAATTGAATAAAGTTTGTAAGCCTAGAAACCCTAAGGGTAATTTGGGAAACCAAAAAGGGGACTCTAGTTAACCTTAAAAAGAGTTAAAAGAAGAATAACTCATAGGTTAACAAGATGATTTAGAGTGGGTAATTAAAGTAAATAGGGATTAATTTTACCCTAAGAAGTATTTATTTGCATGATTGTAGATTTGTGCAAGGATCCGTTGCAAGAAAACGCAAGCGATAAAGGTAAGGGATTACGTTCTTTAGACTTTTGGTTTCAATCCTTGAGTTAGGATTCCATGTTTTTAAAAGTATATATGCTACCAAGTGGCATGTAGTGTTTTTAAAATGATCCCTCATATGATCGTTCTCTGTTGAATCTTACCCTTGATATGTTTCGTTCAATGGGTATCTTAAGTAATTGAAATTGTTTAATGTGTTCTTGTACCTATGAACACCATATGTGGAAATTCCTATACCTGATTGAAAAGGGTATAGTTGGCTATATCTGATTGAAAAGGATGTAGTAGCTTTGTCTGATTGAAACAGACTTAGCAAGAATTAGTCTGATTAAAAAGGACTTTATGAGAATTAGACTTAGCAAGAATTAGTCTGATTAAAAAGGACTTTATGAGAATTAGTCTAATCCCTGAAAAGGACTTAGACGCTTATACACTACTTGATGAAGTAGAACTATCATGATATGTCGGGATAAGGGAGCGCCATGAACAGATTTGGAGTCTCTTATTCAAGGATCACCCTGAAAAGGTGTATCAAAGTCACCCTGAAAAGGTGTAACGTTACTTTGGAATTGACGGACTTGTGTGAAGACAGTCTTCATTATATATATTTTTGTGATAGTGCCACAACTTGTTATTTGAAAAGTATCTTTCGTTATTGTACTCGTACCTGTACTTTAATTGATATAGATATCCTATCGTTGAATAATTCGATTGGGCTCATTCTTTCGGTTATCTTTCCCTAGTACCCGGAGAGATTTCGTATGAACTTACTGGGCATTGTTCGCTCACCCCTTTAATTCTTTTTCCCTCTCAGGTAATGATTAGGAGGAGATTAGTCGCGAGGATGGCAGCGCATTTATGGGGATTGAAGTATGTAATTAATATATAGTTGAATAAGCTAGGGAATGATACTAGCCGTTAAGGTCGAAAGACAGTTATTTTCCGCATTTGAATTATGGTTAGATGTACTAGCTGTTAAGGTACCCCGATTTGGAAAATTTATTTATGAATTGAATTATGTTTATTGATGAAAAGTTGGGGTCGTTACATTTATTTACTTATAACAATTATTCACTTACACGTAATCCCCATGTACTAAACAAAAGTTTAATTCTCGTATTTAAAACTAAGTATATTTTTTAGAGGGACATGATGAGTATATTTGTATTTATAAAGTGAAAATTAGTTGGGATAAAAAAAAAAAAAAAAAAAAAGTCAAGCAGGAGGTGAGGAGGTGCAGTGGCCTCCCCTTGCCCGGTCCGCCCATGCATCTTTAGTGTGGGAGATGATAACCGGTCAGGTTCGAATCGTATCTCTCCTACACTGTATCCGATCCAAATTTTAACAGCATTGATTTGAACCCAATTCGACCTGAAAGTATAGGAACCCAAACCCGTCTCGACCCGACTTTTATTGAAAGTGTATTTTTCAGCCAAATTTATTTGGGTTCAACTTATGTTTAAACCCAGTGTTGAATGTTTTATAGAGAATACTCCAAAATTATCAAATTTTCACTCACAAATACAAATAAAGAAATATAATTTAGTAAAATATTAAATATTTAACACTTATATTTAATATTAACCTTTTGTTTTGGGGGTCGAGTCGGGTTTCGATTGGGTCGGCTTTGAGATCGAACCCGATCCAAACCCGATCGGATCATGAAAAAGTCGATTCAAACCCTATTTCTTCGAATCGAATTGCCCCTTGATCGGATCGAATTCGGTCAAAATCGGCATCCCTTGGCCAAACACTACTAAAGAAATATTTGTGAGAAGATTTTCTTTTTATTCTTCTTCCTACAATTGATCATTTACAGACTATATATACATAGATACAAGGATGTACATACAGACATTTAGGAAGGATACAGAGAATACCAAAAAGGTTCATGACTGATACATTTTCCTAGATACATGGCTGATACAACTTCCAATACTCCCCCTCAAGTTGGTGCATGAAGATTTTGAATGCCCAACTTGCCAAGAAGAAATTCAAACTGCTTTCTACCAAGAGCTTTAGTCAGAATGTCTGCTAGTTGTTGATGCGTACGAACATGAACATCAACTATTGTGCCTGCACTACAAGAAAAGGGGCTATTTACGGCGCTCATTTACGGCGGTGGACACGCGTCCGCCGTATATATCATATATATACGGCGGTTATGTATACCGCCGTATATAAGTAATATATATGGCGGTCTAGACCGCCGTAAATAAGTAAATACGTATATTTGACATGAAGGCGTACGAGATCGAAGTTATATACGGCGGTGTATAAGTAGCCGCCGTATATAATTAACTATTATCGGCGGTTTTGTACGCGTCCGCCGTAAATAGTTAACTATATACGGCGGTTTGTACGCGTCCGCCGTAAATGGTTACCTATATACGGCGGTTTGTACGCGTCCGCCGTAAATGTCATTAAATACCGGGAAACCAAATTTCCCTATTCAGTTTCGCGGTATCTCTCCCTCTCTTTCTCTCCTCCATAGCAGCCATAGCAGCTAGGGCACCGACGATCTCCATAGCTAGGGAACGAACGAAGATCTCTTTCTCTCCTCCAAATCAGCAGGTTGGTATTTACTTTTAATTTTTTGGTTTTTATTGTTCTTGGTCTTGGTCTTACTCGCCTCTCTTTCTCTCCTCTAGCGTATCTCGGTCTCTCTCTCCTCCAAATGATTTCTTCAATCAACAACAATCAGGTATACATTTCTTTCCCCTTTTCTAATTTACTTTTAATTTCTGGATTTTTTTGTTCTTGGTGTTGTGAGTTATTGTTGATGTTCTTTGTTGTTGTTGTTGTTGTACATTGTTGTGCCTAGAACATCTTTAATCTAAAGCTTGACTTTCTCGATTGACTATGGTTGATAAATTTCTTTATTTTGTGGGTAGGGGTTGGAGGTTGTTTAGTCACGTGTCGAGTTTCTATTATGAAGTAGTATTTTTTAGCCGAATTGCTTATGTTTATGAACAATCTTAAATTGGTTTTATTTTATTCTCCGCCTTGTAATATGCAACCCGAGTTTGAACTCAATTTTTACGTGTTACGAGGTTCTTTTCCGTACTTTATCTTTCTACTAAGTTTGCTTAAAAACGCTTTAAAAATGTTCCGTATCATAATTTATAATAATTGCTTGATTAGAGATTTCACAATGTTTGTTACAAAGATAAATGCTGACTATGTAAGCTTTATATTGTATCTTTTTCTTATTCAAAAGGTTGACTTACTTTTTCTTATTCAAAAGGTTGACTTACTCTTTGATATATGTTGGTCTTTTAGCGTGTTTTTTCTTTGTGCTTAAGCTGATAATGCTATGTAAATTCAATCAATTATTGTTTTCCCTCAATGCTTGACTTTTTCTTATGCGTTTCAAGTTTTATCCTAGTTATTTGCATATATTTTCTTTGCATCTCAAAACTTTCCTACCTCAGATTTCTACTTATATGTTGATACTTCCTTTTCCTAGTGACATGATCATGAATCTTGATACCAATGATTCCTTCTTGCTTTACTAAGATACTAAGTTGCCTCCAACAAATAGACAATACCTAGTCGTGGACTTCTTGTTTGAAGGCAAACCTTGTAAATTCCCTTAACTCTAGTGTGCCCGTAATCTCAATCTATTAGTCCATATATTGGTGTTGCGCACTTCAAAAAATAATGTTGCGCACTTCAACCTAGTTCCTAAAAAATAGTTTCAAATCTTTTGTTGCATGTGCATATTCTTTTGCACATCAACCTAGTTCCTTAAATTAGCTTCTCAATTAGGGGGCTTGTGAGAGAGAACGAATGATGTTGTCATAGGGTTATACTATATCATGGGCCCAAGTTCGACTAATAGGCTAGGCTCCAACAATGTATATTATCTATATCGAGCCAAAAGTTGTACATATTTAGACTATGTTTGTTTATGAGTTTATTTTTATTCTAAACTTTGTGTCTCTCGGTCTTATATATAGGTTGTATTTTAACGTTAAAAATATCAAGTCAAGTCATATATGGACAAAAGTTGGATTGATTTGGATAATCGAATTTCAAATGAGTATTTGTGCAGGGTTGACAACTTTCTCGATTTTGCATTCTCAAAAAGTCTGTTGGTGTTAAAGAAATATATTGTCCTTGTAAAAAATGCGCAAATCGTTACCAAGAAGACCGTGCAACCGTGAGATCACATTGTATTGCAGTGGGATTTCAAAAAGATTACAAGAATTGGATTAGGCACGGGGAAGAGTACATTTCGGCGCGTAAGAATGATAATAATGATAGGACAACTGAAGATGGCATTGAAATTGAATTGGGCGTGCAAGATTGTATGAGGCGAATGGTACATGAAGGGATGGGTATGCGGATAGTAACCAGCCAGGGAATTGAAGAAATCGTACAATCGATGCATCCACCGCAAAGTTTCTTAGACTTTTGAGAGATGCTGATCAAGCCTTGTGGGAAGGGTGTGATAAGTTTACAGTACTCTCATTTATTGTAGAACTTATGCACTGGAAGGCTAATTATCGAGTGACCGATAAGGGATTTACTTCTTTATTAAAAAATTTCATTAGGGCATTGCCTCAGTCAGTGAAAGTGCCAAGTTCCTATCGTGAGGCGTACAAGATGATCATGGATTTGGGTTTTAGTTATAAAACGTGGGACGCGTGCATTAATCATTATATGTTGTTTCGAAATGAAACCGAAAAACTTACTAAATGTGAAATTTGTGGAGCCTCTAGATATAAGCAACAAGAAGAAGGGGGTAGCGGTGAAGGTGCGGAAACAAGTGGCAAGAATAAACTTCCCAAGGTGTAGCGATGAAGAAAGTATGGTATTTTCCCTTAAAGCCAAGGTTGCAAAGGTTGTATTGGTCATCTAAGACCGCGACACTCATGAGATGGCATGCCGAGAAAAGAATAGACGATGGTGTCTTTGAGGCATCCCGCGTACTCGTGCGTGGAAGAAATTCGATGAACGTTATCCATTATTTTCAAGTGAAATTCGAAATGTTAGATTGGGATTAGCATCCGACGGATTTAATCCTTTCGTAACAATGACTATATCTCACAAGATTTGGCCGGTTGTGCTTATGCCATACAATCTTCCACCTTGGTTATGCATGAAATGACCATATTTCTTCTTGTCGGTGCTTACTCAAGGCCCAAAAGGGCCGGGCAACAAGATAGATGTGTATCTCCAACCGTTAATTGATGAGTTGAAGGAATTGTGGGAAGATGGTATATCAACTTATGATGCATCAAGGAACGAGTTGTTTACTTTACGAGCTTCACTATTGTGGACAATAAATGACTTTCCTGCATATGGAATGTTGTCTCGGATGGAGCACTAAAGGTGAATATGCTTGCCCTTGTTGCAATGTGAGACCTCAAGCACGATGGTTGAATCATGGTGGCAAGTATTGTTATATTGGTCATCGACGCTTCTTGCCTAGGAGTCATGCTTTTCGTAAGGATAAAGGCTCTTTTGATGGTACTCATGAAGTGAGAGATAAGCCCAAGTTATTGTTTGGAACAAAATTGCTTAAACAAGTTGAAAATATGGAAACAGAGTATAAAATAGAAGATGTTATTAAAAAGAGGAAAAGAGAAGAGGGTGAGAAGCAACAAGACAAGTTGGAGAAAAGAAAGGTTCCTAAGTTGTGTCACAATTGGAAAAAGAGGAGTATCTTCTTTGAGTTGCCTTATTGGGCAAATAATCATGTTCGTCATAATCTTGATGTTATGCACATTGAAAAAAATGTGTGTGATAATGTGCTACATACCGTTAGGTAAAAGGGGAAATCAAAAGATAATGATAAAGCAAGAAAAGACCTAAAAGTGATGAACATTCGGAAACCATTGCATCTACAAAAGCTTCCATCCGGCAAAGATATTATGCCTCCTGGCTCGGTTTACAATGAGTAAGAAGCATAAAGACACATTCTTGAAAGTTCTAAAGGGAGTCAAAGTCCCCGATGGCTACTCGTCAAACATATCTCGTTGTGTACATCTAGAGGAAAGAGCTATTTGGGGTCTTAAGAGCCATGATAGTCATATTTTGCTCCAACAACTACTCCCTTTAGCCGTTCGAAAAGTGTTGCCTACACGTTGTAAAAGCCATCATTGAGTTGGCAAATTTCTTTAGGCAATTATCCTCAAAGGTGAATACACTTGCCGATCTCGAAAAGATACAAGATCGGATGGTCGTCACACTATGTGCTCTCGAGAAAATATTCCCACCAGCTTTCTTTTGATGTTATGGAGCACTTGCCGGTGCATTTAGCCGAGGAGGCCTTGCTAGCAGTGCCCAATACAATTTCGTTGGATGTATCCGGTAGAGAGGTACATCCATATTAAATTTACTTTGAAAAAAGTTAAATTCTTTTTTACATCTCGCTTTAGCATGAGTAAATGTTTTTGTAGGTTTCTACTTACATTAAAATTATATGTTCGAAATCGAGCCCATCCCGAGGCCTCCATAGCTAAGGCAATTGTGGCCGAAGAATGCATGACTTTTAGTACGCAATATTTGGATGACATTGAGACAAAGTCCAATCGTCCTAGAAGAAATGATGATGAAGGTGATGAGTTAGGCCGCTTTGTAGGAAAAGAAGAGGTAATTATCCTTGATTACATCACACGAGTACATGCGCATAGATATGTGCTTTTCAATACGAAGATGTTGAACAATACCTAGAGTAAGTGATTCCTTACATGAGGCTTACATTCCTTATATCTTTTATATTTCAAATTAATACTTAATTCATATTTTCGATCTCGCTCGTAATGCATCGTGTACATTTGAGGGAGACATTACCTCGTAATCAACGACATCTTATAGAGAAAGAACATAATGATAAGTTTGTTAGCTGGTTTAAGGATTATGTAAGTATGAAACCACCTTCATATAATAGTTTCAATTTATCGTTTTAAATATTTTCTTATTAAATTTTGTTTTTTATAAAAGGTATGCACGACGAAAGATGTAGTGCCCGAAAGAATTACGAGTCTTGCATTGGGTCCTCATATGGATGCGAGGCGGTATAAGTCTTACATAATAAATGGTTTTCGATTTCGAGTGAAGGATGTCGATAGACGAAGGAAAACTCAAAATAGTGGAGTCATGCGGAATGCAAGTGTGACAAGTTTTGCAAGCCGAAAGGATAATAATCCCATTGTAGGGGATGTTAACTTCTACGGGGAGTTGATTGAGATCCTTGAAATTCGTTATAGCAACTCAATAAGATTTGTATTGTTTAAATGTGATTGGGTTGATAACCGGACAGCAAGATGGAAGATGAGCAAAAATTTACTCTTGTAAACTTCAATCACAAGTTGTATAAGGATAATCGAGTTGGTGATGAACCATTCATATTAGCATCTCAAGCCGAGCAAGTTTGGTATGTTAAAGATCCTATAGAAAGTGATTGGAAAGTTGTGATGAGGATTACGCCAAGAGATAGTTTTGACATATATTCAAATGATGATAAACAAGTTGCAAATTCGATTCCACAATTGGTACCATTTTGCTCACAAAATCTGGATGAAAATGTTGCTAACGAAGAAGCATCGTGGGTGCGAGAGGGAGTTGATGGGGTCGAGATTGAAACTACTAATATCAATGACCTAGATGTTGATATGGCCGATAATGATGATGTTGATATGGCCGATAATGATGATGATTAGTTTGAGTAGTATTTGTTTAGATCTTATTTGCTTACTATTTACTAAGACAATGTTATTACTTAAGTTTCATGTTTCAATCAAACTTCTTATTTTTGTATGGTTGAATATTAATATTGTTACTTCTATATAATATGTATTTGTTTAGGTCTTATTTGCTTACTATTTACTAAGACAATGTTATTACTAAAATTTGTGTCTCTCCGTCTTATGTATAGGTGGTTTTTGTGTTGAAAATATGCCTCCTAAGGAGAGAGAGGGTAGCAACAAGAGGGGTAGACAAAACCCGCCGCCCGTAGTCCCAAATGATCCGTATATGGGATTGACCCAATTGACCGCCGCTCAAAAGAAAAAATGGCGGAATTTGGAGGGTAGGAAATTTCAAGTCACCACTTTCCTTCATTTGCCGGTGTTGAGGGATTTGGGTTTAGAGACGTTAGTAATGTAATTGATGACGCAAGCCGGGTTAGGTAATTTCTGGGGAAGACTCCATCTACGTATTTGAGATATTCACTTGAGTTCCTTTCAACTTTGGAGGTAGGCCAGGGGTCACAAGAAAATACTATTCGGTTTCATATGAATGATGAAGCCTATCGAGTGGATTATGATGAGTTGAGGCAAATCTTTGGGGTTGATCACCGAGAGGAAACCGGGTCGAGTCCGATGGGGGACTTGTTTTTCTTTTCGGAGCTCACAGGATTGCCCCGCAAAAAATACCTTAGGGCTTCCTCTCTTTCTCACCCGGCTTGGAAATTATTTTACAGAGGTCTATCTATGTCTTGGTTGGCAAACGGAGAGCCCGCTCAATTGAATGTGGCTATGGTAAACCTTTTGCGAAACAGTGGTTGAGGAGTTTTCGTGTGATTCCCGATTGGGTTGATATTTTTGTTCGGAGATGTGAGGCATTTGCCCTTACCAAAAAGGGAAACATATCAATAGGGGGATGATCACATTGATTGCCGAAGCTTGTGTGGGTGAACCAAAACCCGAGGCGATGAGATTGATGGGGGCACGAGTTTTTATTCTCGTAGACCGGCTAGTGCGGTATGACAAGTTTGTGAGGGACCGGAGGGCGACGGCATAAAGTCTTTATTATTTGAATATGGTACTCCCGGGAGGACGGTCCGTTGCGGGTAGGGGCCACGTTTCCGAGTGGTGAACAAGCTGCATTGGCGTATGCCCGGTGTTGATGATCAAATGGATCCCGTTGATGAGGAGGATGATGAGGAGCAGGAAGAGGAGGATCGGGAGAGACAGGGTGGTCAAGGAGGAGAGGAGAACCGTGAGCCAGCAGGTTCTTTTGATCGCTGGGATACCATGAGGGCATTTTTGAGGAGCAGGAGCGATCAAGGATCGCTCGGGAGCGTAACCGACATGCTTTGGAGGATGCTAGATGGGGGAGGTTATCGCTCGGGAACAGAGTCGACGTACTTTAGAGGATGCTAGATGGGGAGGTGCAAGATCGGTTTGAGGGGTTGGAAGATGAAACCGCCATTTTGGGAGCCCAGATACGCAATGGAGGCTTGGGCGATGCAGACAGAGCCCGGAGTTACGAGCCGCAGAGGATTATTTGACTATGATGCATTCGAGAGCCACTGCTCGTGCACGCAGGCGTTCTTCCCGTCGACCTACTATCGTGGACAAACCTCCGGCTCTCATCGTTGATGTTATTATTGTGATGTTATTATTAATGTTTCATGTTTCAATCAAACTTGTTATTTTGTATGGTTGAATATTAATATTGTTAATTGTAATATGTATTTGTTTAGATCTTATTTGCTTACTATTACTAAGACAATGTTATTACTTATGTTTCATATTTCAATCAAACTTGTTATTTTGTATGGTTGGATTGAATATTAATATTGTTAATTGTAATATGTATTTGTTCTGTTCTTTTGATCAAACTCTTATTTCCTACAGGATCTTGTCAGCAGCTTACTTTCTACCTCCGTCATCTCGCTAGCTTCTCCAGGTACTCCTTTTACTTTGGGATGTCCCCGCCTCGCTTCCCCACCGATTTGGTACTCGCGGAGCCCCAAACTTCCGTACTATTTTATACTTTTTCCGTATCAAGCAAGGCTTGCCCTATAGTGTTGTTGTTGTTGTTGTTCCTTGTGGTTGTTGTTCCCCCGCCCGCTTCCCCACCGATTTGGTATTTGTTTTTTGTTAAATGTGACATATAACAAATGTGTCCACAACCCGCGGAGCCCCGTAATGTCATGTTTGTTGTTCCCCCCGCCCCGCTTCCCACTCAAATCACATATTTTGGAGGTAATACACCACATATTTTGTAAGCTGAAAAAGGATACTTCCCAACCTAGATTTTCATTCAACATTCTACCATTTTAATCTGTTTTCCCATTATTTTACATTTTACCACCTCTCCTCTCTACGGAAAATTAACCATATACTAGTATTTCCCTTTTAATTCATTCTAATCTGGACTCATGATTAATCTTTGAAAATATCTTTGAAAATATTGTTTGAGACTTTATATTATTGCAGAAAATCTTTGAAAATATCTTTGAAAATATCTTCCTAAATTTATATATTAAACAGAAAATCTTTGAAAATATCTTCCTAAATCTTTGAAAATATCTTCCTAAATTTATATTATAGCACTACCGTGGTTAGTAGATACTGTTTGAGACTTTATATGTTTATTGCACATAATTTATATTATTAGTTGTTGATAGATAACAAATTAATGTGCTTTGTAGTTTGTTATTTGGGTGGGAACAAGTGATTAATTTATACTCCATTAAACAGAAAATCTTTGAAAATATCTTCCTAATTACCTCTTATAAGTTACGTTGCAACTTATAAACCCAAATTATATTTTCTTACACCATGGTTTCCTTTGCATCATTTTCGTACACTTATAAGTTACCTAAACCATATTCACTAGTTACTGCTTTTCATTGAAACCATGGTGTAAGAAAATAATGAGGAGGTATATAATCAGCCTTTCATAATCACTATTTCAACATCTTCTCTAAACCCAATTTCAACTTGAATGTTTCATCTTTGAAAATTATTTAAGCTTGTTAATCTCTTGGTAATAGCCTTTATATTATATTATATATATATATATATATATATATATATATATATATATATATATATATATATATATATATATATATATATAATCTCTTGTTAATCTCTTTGTATCATTCCATCTCCTAATGCAATGAGCTCTTTTTTTTTTCTCTATTCTAATTATTGCTACATATGTCAATTTCAACTTCAATGAGCTCTGTTATACTTTATACTTTTAATGAAAACGAGACTTGGTATATAGGTGGAAACCATTAACCTTCCTGTATCGCTCCCTAACCCGGGCTTGGGATAAATTGTGGTCTAACAATCCCATCGTACGGTATCATTTTTCTTTAAAAAAAAAAGGAAAAAAAAAGAAGAAAAGTTGTTGTTGCTGCTGTTTTGTTGTTGTTGCTGTTTTGTTGTTGTTGTTGCTGCTGTTTTGTTGTTGTTGTTGCTGCTGTTTTGTTGTTGTTGCTGCTGTTTTGTTGTTGTTGCTGTTTTGTTGTTGTTGTTGCTGTTTTGTTGTTGTTGTTCTTTGTTTTGTTGTTGTTGCTGCTGTTTTGTTGTTGTTGCTGTTTTGTCAATGTTCATATTTCTATATCTACCTTGTAGTATTACAATTGTATATTGGAAGCATTGTTATTCTATAAGGCCATTTATAAGACCAATATATGGTCTTATACATGATACATAAGACCTATAATAAATTTATAGGTCTTATACATATATTATAAGATTGTTTTTTTGGGTCCTTTACTTGGTTTATCCAATTCTTGTGCTATAATTGAATTGTCATATGACAGATATGCCTCCAAGGAAAAATTTATTACTGTGTCGTGGCTCTAACCCTAAAGGAAGAGGGTTGGCAAAACCAACCGCCAAATGGGGTAAAGAGAGATTGATCATAATATGGAATAATTATGGTCAACCAGGTTGGTGGGGAAATGGCACAATTAGCTACTCGTATAGGAATTTTTGCTAAAAATGGGGAACATTTCCCATTAACTAATGAGTGGTCTCGGATGAATCACGAGTGCATAAATAACGTATGGAATGACGTTCGGTAAGTTGTAATCCATATTTCTTACATATATCTCTAGTACGTAGTCAAAAGTCTTATGCTTCTCTAACAATTGATTTTTTTCTTTGTTGAATTGTGTATATAGGAAAATACAAATGCTCCTCAGGAGTATTTCCTTATGGCTCTTTCTCTCGCTAAAGCGTGGCGTGATTGGAAATACAATGTGAGACAAGCATATAATAAGTATTATATAGTTATGAATATTACTCGCTTATGACTTTGTTATGAATATTGACTCAGCTTATGAATATTATTACTCGGTTGAAACAAAGATTATAAGATGTATCAATCGACGAAGACGCATTGGCTCACCCACCCCGTGGGTGCGTTGCGGATCAATGGGCCGCACTTGTTGCGATGTGGGGTACGCCCAAGGCTCGGGTATATTTCAAATTAATCTCAATCTATTATCGTGAATGTCTTATATAAGTAGTCAAATTAATACTAATATTATCTTTTTTTTCCAGGAAATATCGAAACAAATAAATTGAATCGAGAAAAACAATCGTGCTGAATAGGACCGGAAAAACGTCCCATCCCAAAGTCATCAAAGAGGTTTGTCATCGTTCAATTTAGTTCTCAGCTTGTCAATTCAATTAATGTTTCTTTTTGTATCGTATATAAATATTTTTTTTTTTTGTCAAATGATTCTATTATAAATTGTAGAGAGGCGACAAGGGATTACCAACTCGATCGCTTAAGCGTTTTCATACATACGCGCACGGCAAAACACCCGCAGATCAAGCCACCACTCAAATGATTGTAAGTTAAAGTTTCAACCTTTTCTGTTTCAGCTTTGTTATTCTATAGAATACTTTTTCATTTCTAACTTCATTTTCATAATATTAATTAAAGTTAAAACATTTATATTGAACATGTTGTTTTTGTTACAAAGAACGCTTAATGATGCGGTTGAGGAGCCGCCAGAGGACTCTCCGCGGCGCGTGAAGATATTTTTGTTGGTATGTTTGGCTCGATGACCATGGGAGAGTTCGATGTATGGGAGGCGGTCCGAACAAAACTAAGGTGTTTGGTAAATCCCAACCTTCTCAGCAAATGTAGCGGAGGCGGTGGCGGGGGTCGAGCAGATTTTGAAAGACAACTTGAGGAGGAACGCCGAAAAATGAGGATGAACGCCTTAAGTTACAACAACAAATTGATGAATTGAAACGTTGGATGGAACGACGTGGAAATGACGGTAATGAATAGGTGTTCGTGGATTTTAGACATTGTATATTTTGGATACATTCAACAACTAATAACTTTTTGTATAATGGTTATTATGTATGGATACATTCAACATTAATTGTGTTAATATGTAGATTGTAAATATTGATTGCATTTGTGTATTTTTTGTTATATTGTGTGTGTACTGGTTGAATTTGGTTTTTGTGAACGTATTTTTGGAGAAAATGAATTATACAAAGTCGGGGAAAAAAAAAAAAATAGGATTATTTACGGCGGTGACTAAATCCGCCGTATAAACCTAGGGACGACTCGTGCCCCAAAGGGGGACGAGGGAACCAAGAGGGGTGTAAATGGGACGACTCGTGCCTCGTTGGACGAGTCGTCCCTATTTAGTTATTTACGGCGGATATAGTGACCGCCGTATAAAAGTCCCATGGACGACTCGTTTGGACGAGGGAACCTGGTGGGGGTGCAACTGGGACGACTCGTCACAGAGCGGACGACTCGTCTCTTATTTACGGCGGTTACACATTCCGCCGTATAAAGATCACTCAAATACGCCATTTTATACGTATGTATTCCATTTATATACGGCGGTGGTATATCCGCCGTATATAGTATATACGGCGGTTTCCCCGCCGTATATAGTATATACGGCGATGATTTATACGGGGATCTATTTACGGCGGCTAGTCCGCCGTAAATACTATATACGGCGGGGCGCGTATTATTTACGGCGGATTTTAACCGCCGTAAATAAGCCTGTTTCTTGTAGTGCTGCTTGCAACTCGTTGCGCACAAAATGGCAATCAACTTCAAAATGCTTGGTGCGTTCATGAAAGACAGGGTTGCTAGCAATATGAATAGCTACCAGACTGTCACAGTGTAAACGCACAGGCTGATCATGGGAAACACCCAAGTCATGCAAAATTCCTTTTATCCATTTTAATTCACATGTAGTTGCAGCCATGGCCCGATACTCAACTTCAGCCGAAGACCTAGAAACTGTCACTTGTTTCTTCGTTTTCCAGGAAATAGGAGAGCACCCCAACATCACAAAATAAGCCGTTAAAGAGCGACGAGTGAGCGGGCAGCTAGCCCAATCTGAATCGCAAAAAGCGTACAATTGCAAGTCACTATCACCTCTTAGAAGAATCCCTTGGCTTGGATTTCCTTTCAAATAACGCACAACACGAAGAGCTGTTTCCCAGTGTTCCACCTTAGGTTGCTGCATGAACTGAGACATAATATGCACAACATAACTTAGCTCTGGTCTGGTGATCACTAAATATATCAAACGGCCAATCAGTCTCCTATACCGTTCAGGATCTGAATAATTAGGACCATTTTTTATGGCAAGATGATGATTTGTCTCAATTGGAGTAGGAGCTGGTTTAGCCCCCAGTAATCCAGCTTCACTCACAATGTCGAGTGCATATTTTCTTTGACATAAGAACAGACCTTCACGAGTACGGGCAACCTCAATACCAAGAAAATACTTAAGAACCCCCAAGTCTTTCATATGAAAACATTTGCTCATATATTGCTTGAAGCGAGCCACAACATTAGAATTATTCCCAACAATAATGAGATCATCCACGTAGATAAGAACACATAAAAATGCACCATTACTATGATATTTGAATAAAGAACAGTCACAATAAGATTGTTTGAACCCATAATTACGCAATGCGTTGGCCAACTTTGCGAACCAGTTTCTTGGTGCCTGCTTTAATCCATAAATGGATTTCCTTAATTTGCAAACTTTTCCCGGTTCAGACAACACAAAGCCAGATGGTAATTGCATGTATACTTCTTCATCAAGCTCTCCATGCAAAAATGCATTGTGGACATCCATTTGGTGTAACTCCCAATCTTTAGCAACAGCTACAGCTAACAAGATTTTCACTGTAACCATCTTCGCTACTGGAGCAAAGGTTTCGGTATAGTCCACGCCTTCAATCTGTCTATTTCCCAAGATCACTAATCGCCTCTTGTGTCGCTCAATTGTACCGTCAGAGTTGTACTTTATTTTGTAAACCCACTTGAACCCAATAACTTTCTTTCTAGGTGGTGGTGTTTCTAAGGTCCAAGTCTCATTCTTTTCGAGAGCATCAATTTCCTGTTTCATTGCTTCTCCCCATTTGGGATTTTTCATTGCATCAGAATATCGCACTGGTTCGTCTCCTGCACTAACATCAGCTAGAAATTTTCTTTGTCTCTCAGAAAAATTAGTACATGTCACATAATTAGCTATGGGATACGGCGTACCGGAGGAATGTGATGGTGAGGGCTTACGAGTGATTGTATGGCACACATATTCATTCATCCAACCAGGAGGCCTACTCATTCGACATCCACGTCCTAGCTGCTCAGCCGGTTGTTCTTGTTGCTGTTCATCTTGAGGCAAATGTGACTCATCATGATTATTATTTTCTTGAGCACTCACATCACTCCCCCTTGCTTCAGGCGTCCCTCTTTCATTGCATTTATAACCACCAGATGCATCTGAATCTAGCATCTCAACAATATCAGTAACCATGGGATTATCTGCAATAAAAGACTCTCCGAATCCAGACTGATGTTGAATTGTGTGTGGAGAATCTATTTCATCAGTGATGCTCGCAAAAGGAAAATTATTTTCAAAAAATGTCACATCTCGAGACGAAAAATATTCACCACTTTCTAGACCATATACTCTCCAACCTTTCTTTCCAAATGGATACCCAACAAAAACACACTTTTTACTTCGTTCTCCAAATTTATCTCTATCCTTCCTTTGCACATGAGCATAACAAAGACATCCAAAGATTCAGATATGCTTATAGTTTGGTTGTTTGCCAAAAAGCATTTCATAGGGTGTTTTGCCTCCTAAAATGGAATTAGGGGTGCGGTTTATTAAGTAAGCTGTTGTTAGAATGCACTCTCCCCAAAATCTAATTGGCAAGTGTGCTTCAAACCTCAAAGCCCGTGCTACATTTAGAATGTGTCGATGCTTTCTTTCCACCCTACCATTTTGGTGTGGTGTTCCTCTTATAGAAGTTTCATGCCATACCCCTTGTTCACCAAAAAATCCTTTCAAACCATTTAACTCAGTACCATTATCACTACGAAGTACTTTGACTCTTTTATCGAATTGAGTACGAACCATAACACAAAAATTCTTAACCAACTCAACAACCTCCATTTTTTCAGCCATCAAATATACCCAAACAGAACGGGAATAATCATCAACAATGGTAAGAAAATAATGAGCACCGTAAGAAGACGGAGTACAGTAAGGTCCCCAAACATCACAATGAACCAACTCAAAGAAAGTTTCTGCTTTATTTTTATTCAACTCAAAAGCATCATGAGTTTGTTTTGCTTTAAAGCATACTTCACAGTTTTTATGATCATTATTCTTAATATCACCACTACTAAGAGGAGGTAATAAACTGACAACTTTTCTAGAAGGGTGTCCCATACGCTTGTGCCATAATTGAAAAGAATCCACACCAATTGTTCTGAAAACTTTCTCTTCTGTCACTTGCTTGAATATGTACACCCCATCACGTTGCTCACCCACACCAATCAGATTCCTCGAGGTGCAGTCCTGTATCAAACATAGCCTATTAGTGAATGTGACAGTACAATTGAAATCATCAATAAGCTGAGATATAGAAATTAAATTGCATGTTAATTCTGGCACAAATAACACATGTTTCAAATTAATTCCATTCCCAAGTCGTGCGAGACCCTCTTTTGTCGCAAGCGTTCTCTTTCCGTTGGGCAGACCAACAAGACACGATTCAGTTTCCTTTATCTCTTCAAGAAATTGAAGACGTCCAGTCATGTGACTTGACGCCCCAGTGTCCAAAAGCCAATGAAATTGTGTTGACTTACCCATGGATTTTTCAGATGAAGCAGAACTACCAGATTTAAGGTTTGCGACAAAGGCAGTAAGTGACTGCAACTGGTCTTCGCTTAGTCCTGATACTTCAATGCTTTCTTTTCCTTGTCTATGTCCAACTACTTGAGCCACATTTGCTGTCACCTGGTTACGTACAACTCCTTTTCCACGAGATGTTCCTCCAACTCGTCCTCCTCGAGTTGACGTGCTACCACGACCTCCGCTTCTTCCCAAAGACCACCAATCAGGATATCCAATAAGCTGAAAACAACTTCCAGTAACATGGCCTTTTTTCCACAATGGGTGCAAGAAGTTTCTCCTGATTCTTTCTTCACAGTAGCAGGAGGTCGACTACGATTAGTTGTTTGTACAGCGAACCCAACTGCATCGATGCGTTCATGCTGGCTTCTTGCCACATCTTTATGTCTTTCTTCTTGCTGAATTTGCGAGTACACTCTGTTGACGGAAGGTAAAGGTGAGGTCCCTAAAATATTTGAGCGAACAGTGCCATATAACTCCATATCAAGTCCCATAAGGAACTGGAAAAGCTTCTCCTTCTCACGTTCCTGCATCAATTCCTTCGCTGCTTCACAGGTACAACCACTGCACGTACAAACTGGATTTTTAGTATATCCAGACAACTCTTCCCACATATGTTTGAGTTTTCCATAATAGGCACTTATCTTCATGCCTGCTTGTTTGCAATTTGCGAGTTCAGCCTTCAACTGATAAACTCTCATATCATTTCCAACATCAAACTGCTCCCGAATATCGTCCCACAGATCTTTGACGCTTTCCTTGTATGAGATAGAAGAACGTAGAACAGGATCTATGGTGTTCATTAACCAAGCAACAAGCATCGAGTTGACGCTTAACTAATCCTCCAAATCAAGATCATCTTCATCTGGTCTTGTCATGATTCCATCAAGAAATACAAGCTTCTTCTTAGCCCGAAAGCTGTTGTGAATCGCCTTCTTCCACTCGTCATAATTATCGCCTCTCAAAACGGTTGGTGTAATCACCAACCCAGGATGATCTTGAGGGCCGAGGTAATATGGGGACAACGGATCAAATGACGACGGCTTCTTCGATCCTAAAGTATTTTCAGATGTTTTGTTTACGTCACTACCACCAGTCATGATGACAAAGTGTCTTGAATAATCTTCAAATGAGTTTGCCCAGGATTAGGCTCTGATACCATAAAGGAATATTTGTGAGAAGATTTTCTTTTTATTCTTCTGCCTACAATTGATCATTTACAGACTATATATACATAGATACAAGGATGTAAATACAGACATTTAGGAAGGATACAGAGAATACCAAAAAGGTTCATGACTGATACATTTTCCTAGATATATGGCTGATACAACTTCCAATAACTACCTTACCAATCGACAAAGCTTCCATTCTTTTGTTACAAGGTCAAACATTAGATAAATATTCTTATTAACAATTCTGCCTTTGGTCAATAATCGATACCATTTGAAAGTTATTTTGCCAAATACAAGAAGATATAACAATGCATGAACGTAAACGTAAAGAAAAAACACATGCAACTTGACCAAAAATAATAAAATGCTACCACCTTCCAATGTCCAATAAATGTCTAATTTTTTTGAAATTTGCCCTAAATTTGTACTTATCAATAGCAAATTTAAAAGAAAAAAAATTGACTATTCTCTTTTGAATGGGAGAAACACAAAAATGAAACCGTTGTTGCGATGAGTTTGCTGATACACTGCACTAAAGGTATAATTTGGGCACAACCTTTTTTTTTTTATGAGCGGTGGAGTTTTGAGCAACATTGGAATTTATCTGACCACACATCGGTTAAGTAAACCTCTACCGTTCAATACACTGCACATACACTACACCATACACTGCTACAGAGGTATAATTTGACCACAACCTTTTTTTTCCGAGCGGTGGAGTTTTGAACGACAAACAGTGGAATTAGTTGACCACACATCGGTCAAGTAAACCTCTACCGCTTAATACCAAAAAAAAGGAAAAACAGTGTCGTTCAATACACTGGGCATACACTGCACTAGATACTGCTTAAATCAGCTGCTTGCTTACGAGTTTTTCTAAATTAATCTCAAGTCTCGAGATCTAGTATTGAAGGGCATAACATAGATTGATTGATTGTCCAAATTATTTGGGGTTCACCCAATTAAACTGTATAACAGTCCACTGAAACCGTACTGCCAGAGATTGATTGTCTAAGTTATTTAGGGTTCAAATTAAATATCCTTCAAATTGATGGCCAGACTTCGATAGGTGAGAGTGGAGGGAGAAAACACGAAAAAATGATCTTACCTTTCATAAAGATGAAAAAATAAAACAACTAGGATTAGATATCAATCAAATGGATGGCCCGATCATGGTTGATAGGCATCCAAAGGCTAGGATTAAATATCCTTCAAATGGATGGCCTAACTTAGGGGTGTCAGCGGTTCGGTTCAAACCGCGGTTTGAGACCAAACCGAATCAAACCACGTGGTTTGGTTTGGTTTTTATATCTTAGCTGTTCAGCTTGGTTCCAAAAATCTATAAACCATGTGGTTCGGTTTGATTTGTGGTCTGACTCTTCCAAACCGAACCATTTCGAGTTGAACCACCAAGCTGAACTGCCAAACCGAACCACCGAGGTGAACCGCCCAAACCGTCATATTAACCGTTGATTATTAAAGATATTAACTAATTTACTCTGAAATGGGTTATATAGATTTGATCTGAAATAAGTATATGGAATGTGTGCTCTGTAGTTTGAATGAGATATTTAAATTTGATCTAAAATGTATAAGTATATTCTATAGCAGTGTGTTTCTTTCTATACAAAAATAATTTTACTCTGAAATGGTTACTGGATTTGAGTCATCTACCGGTAGTTTGAGAGCATATATCGAGAGTGATGAGGATATCACGTAACTCGTATCACCATCCAAATAACAATCTGCAAATCGGCAACCTTGTTCTCCACACCAGCAAGTATGCTGATTTGCAGTAGGTGGTTAGATGGTGATATGTGTAATAGTCCATCCGTCCCATAAATGCCATATTCATATTGTTCTCCACACCAGCAACCTTGTTCTCCACACCAGCAAGTATGCTGATTTTACTCTGAAATGGTTATTGGATTTTAGTGGTCTGAATTTTTGCAGTTTCTCTGAATTCATATTCATATTGTTCAAATCTGATTTCTGCATCGGCTAGAGCAAGTTGAAATGAAAAAATCTTTGTCATTCATTCAATGCCATAATTCATTATACATTCAGGTTTAATTTTTTGTAATGTAAATGCAATTGCAAATTCTAGATGGGCAAACTGAAATCTTTTAGTAACTGAAGTCTTATTTCTAAGGCACAATGATAATGATTTGTCAAACTGCTGTTAGTGTAGGTTCTTATTTTGGTTTGCTTGGTATGGCATTTGCTTGCAAACTATCCTTGCTTTATTTGATTACTAGTATTGCACCCATGCGTTGCATGGTATAAGCAAAATTTTGTTATATTAACATATTTTGTTTAAATGATGTTATATAATTATAATATACTCCCTCCGTCCCAATAAAAGCTTCACCAATTATCCAAAAGGGCATCCCGTAGAAGCTTCACCTTTTCTAAAATGACAAAGAATCTTTACTATTCCACCCACTAATTCTCTCTCCTATTTTACTTTTATACTCACAACACTTTTCAAATTTACTATTTCCTCCACTCACTCTCTCTCCAATTTTACTATTACAGTCACAACATTTTTTTTCACCCTTAATTTGCGTGCTAGACCAAAATGGTGAAGCTATTATCGGGACGTAGAGAGTATTAATTATGAGTCCAAAATAATTTACACTGAAAATAATTTATAATAAAAAGTTAAACTAAGAAAGTATACACAGGTTATAATTATTTAACCAGCACAATGAATATTATAAATTTTGGAAGCTTTTTATATACACATATTTCATGATGTGAAGAACTTTAGTGATTATTTCAATAGAAATTGTTATTTTAAAATAGTTTTCCTTAAATGATTTATTTTACTACTTTGTTATTTTACAATTCATTATATAATTGTAAAATTGAAAATTTGGAATAGCAATCGTATTTATGCATCTTTGCTAAAATAAATATTTTTAAAATATCCCTAAATCAAAAGTTTGATATTCATTTATTTTTTATTTTAAAAGGACAATTCATTTGAATTTGAAGTATTCACTTTGAAAAAGAAGATAAGTATTCTTATTATTCACTTTTAAACATTTAATTTACGATAATAAAAAATAGTGAAAGAAATTTAGTAAAAACGTTTAGAACAAAGCTTTTTATAAAAAAAGACAATTTTAAAACAAAAATTTCTTACATTGGAGTTTATTAAAAGACAAAGTAGTAATGATTAAAACAAAATCATCTACTTAGTCAATGTATTTAGTAGCCTTATTATTATGACAACAATTGTATCGACTTTTGGTTCTTTTTATAATTTGTATAATTAAATAAACAAAAATCAAAATTAACAACTACAGTTGAAACTAATGTAACAATTTATCCAAATTTTTAGTGAAATAAACTCCCCAAAAAAATAAATCTTAAATCAAAACGAAATAATGGCTCCTACGTCGAAAAGTGCATGACACCGGAAAGTTAGCAAAGTCTTTTATTTATTAATATTTTCATCTATATAATGTGTGGGATCAATAAAACCTGTAAAATAGTAAATATAATAATAAGAAATAAAATAAAAATAGAATATTAAAATTTCATCTATATAATGTGGGGAATCAACAAAAAAGTTCAGTTAGATTATACTCCCTCCATCCTATTATAAAATACACATTTACTATTTGCTACAAATTAAGTAAAAATGTTAGAAAATTGAGTGTTGTGGGTATGGAAAATGAGGTTGGAGAGAGAAAATGAGTTGTTGTTCTGAGTATGATATTCGATTCCTAATAATGTAAAAAGAATAAAATATTTTCATTTTAGAAAGTATATACTCCCTCCGTCCCATCCGACTTGGGACCAATTTTCATTTGGGGCGTCCCACTCGACTTATAACATCCCAATGGCAAGTTTATATTATTTTTATATTCAATGAGACTCACTTGTCATACTAATAATAACAATTTCCTTAATATGACCCTCACTCATTCTTTCTCATATTTTATTTTTCATAATTGCAATACCTTCTCCACTAAATCTCTCCTCATATTATATTAATATTTCTTAATTCCTGTGTCGAAACAGAAAATCCTAAATCGGATTAGACGGAGGGAGTAGTTTGTAGTGTGATGTAATGTGAGAAAAATGTGTAGTTTGTAGTGAGACAAAAGGAGTATATTTTTTAAAATTAAATAAATAATGCCAAAAGTATCCATGTTGATGTTTTTTTTTTTTTTTGTGAAAAATCCATATTGATGTTAAAAATAAAAAAAAAGGTTGACGATAATGATAAAAAATTGATAAAAAGAATCTTGTTTAATTGAATATAAGCTCAATTATTTTGCAAGATATTTTAGTTCTTTTATTTTCAAACATTTATTAGGACAACATTAAAAAGACTTTCAACAATAGCTTCTAGAATTATCACTATTTTGGAGGGAAAATCTTATTTTTGAATGTTAAGTATACCAAAAGACACTATTCTCTTTTTATATATATATAGATATAGATATCTGAGGCACAATGATAATGATTTGTCAAACTGATGTTATTTCTTGTTAAATGCTCCTCTTAGATCAGTCAGCAGTATGCTGTGTATGAGTATGAATTTTGATCTTGTAACAAAAAAATTGAGATTAAACCAGTTGATGCCTCTTTCTATGGTTTTGTAATTTAAGTTTTAAAGTGGTTTTATAATTTTAATATGTCTTTTACATAAATAGGTAACGTTTGAAGTTTGGACAGGTTTGTGGTTCGAACCGCTGTCCAGACCGCAATTCAGACCGCAGTTTGAACCGCTTAATGGAACCGCGATTTGAGACCAAACCGAACCAAACCGAGGTGGTTTGGTTCGGCTCGGTTTGAAATTTTCCATGGTTCGGTGTGGTTTGGGATTTTTTCAAACCAAGTACTAGCGATTTGGTCTCTAAATTTGTCCAAACCGAACCAAACCGAACCATTTACACCCCTAGCCTAACTTCAGAAGGTGGGAGTGGAGGGAGAAAAGACGATTACACGTTAATGAAAAAAATCCAACGCACTGCCATGTTTTAGAAGTTTTATGACTGCACCGGCCTCAAATCCGTCCAAATCCTCCCACCACACTCCCCTTATGGGCAATTAACTAAGCTAAATCCATTTTGAAAAGACTCAAAAACAAAATATTGATGGTGAACGCTCAATTGGAAAAACTGGAAAGTTGATCAACTTGAAAAGTAGCAGCCTGGCAGACACATTTTCTAAGTTCTATTCCTAAAGCAGCCCATAGGGACAAAACCTTTCGGACAATCTTTAACTATATACTCAAAAGAATCCTAAGTTTGAACCACCACCATCTACAAAAGGGTCCATTCAGCACTTTCACAACTTGTTCTAAGAGGGAGGGGGGGGGGGAGGGGAGGGGAATCAGGTCATCAAAGCTTTCATACACCACAAATATAGGTGAGGCTGAGACTACATAGATAAGGCAATTCAATTTGTGGCTTACAAACACTTTCACCTATTCCAACATTACTTCTCTTTTTAACACTAACACGGAACGTCTGCAGTGGACGGAAAACATATGACCATGTCTATCATTACTTTTAATGGACGGTAGGGATTTAATGAACAAAATATGAGACCACGAGGTAAACTTGTTCAACCCAGTCAATCTCTACCGCCTAATAAAAGAATTGAATCCCTACAACAACGTAAATCTCTTTTTAACACAATATCTACAAGATAAGTTGCAAAACAAACAGGTTTATTTGAATAATATTACCAAACAGTATAAACCTCAACCCCCCACCCCCACCCAAAAAAAAAAACCTTGAATTTTACCTCTAAACCGGGGAAACCTCAATGATCAAGGATTGGTCAATAAGATACCAAACTATGATGATTAGAGTCAAACAGAGTAACGAAATCTTAACGATACCTCTAAAGAGCAAGCCACAAAAATGAGTTACAAAGATATATACATATAAGAATCAAACATAATACAAAGACGTCAATGATCAAGCACAAACATCAGATAGCCAACATGAGACCAAGTCTGGTGATAATTCTATGGTGCAACAAAATGATCAAATGGATACCAAGTTCTAATGATAAGAGTCCAATAAAGTAAGGAGACTTTAACTATCTATGTTTCAAGAGCAAGCAACTAAGCAATTGCCAAACAGAGACCAAATTGTATTGATACAAGTCCCAATCATAAGCACTACTAACTTTGACGCGTTTTCTATGACCATTTCAACAAAAGCAGTATAAGATTGACTCAAAATCAAATGATTAATATTTACTAGGATTCCGACACGGGATCATCTAAATTCAAACAAAACACCCTACCAACCATATTTGGTCATGGCGATAATAAACGAAAAAGACCCCACAACAGCCAAGGGACATCCATTATGGGATTGAACAATCTAAACTAATAAAAATGACCCAAGAAGGCCTATTTTAATTAAAAGGGAAATCTAAGAAGAAAAAGATAACCCCCAAATGACCCTACATACACAGGATCACAAATGCATAATGTTGAGATATTGACATATCTTGTCAATATCTTTTCCTTTCCTTGTAAATATTGTTTCCTTATTTTAGTATTGTATTTTAGGAAGACTCATTTGATAAGTAGGAAAGTAGAATGTATAGCTTGAATAGAATCCTAGTCAAAGAAGGATTATTGTGTATATATAGGATTGTATTATTCATATTTCTTCAAGAAGTGAAATAACAATTTCTTCTTCACATATTCTCGAATTTAACATGGTATCAGAGCCCTAGGCAATCAGGAGGAATGACCAAATACAACCCTTCGCCATGTTCGCCGATGGAGGTAATAAGAAATTGCTTGGAGGTAGCGAGCGGACGTTGTCGTACTACCCGACATCAAGCATTGATAGACCTAAGAAGGTTGAAGAAATTAAACAAGGAGGAACTGATGAAATGAGGGATGCAGATTGGGCTCGTCTGATGGGTCTCACACCTGAACGGTAGAATGTTGTTAAGGAGCTTGTGCAGTCAACTGTCTGCACAACTGGTCGCACAACTCACAACTCACAACTGACCACATGGCTGGTAAGACGTACTATTGGCTCATCGATAGCGGAGTTAATCCACACATAACAGGCGACATTTCCTTGCTCAAGAATGTTCGTCAGATCAAGGCTAATCATATAGGTTTGCCTAATGGAAGATATATATTGGCTACAAAAGAAGGCGATGTTACCATCGGATCACACATAACTTTGAGAAACGTTTTATATGCTCCTGCGTTCAATTGCAATTTATTGTCTATCTCTCAATTACTAAATGATTCCAATTATGTGGTGCATTTTTCTAATAAAGTTTGTGTCATACAGGATCGAGCCACGAAGATTTCGATTGGAATGGGTGAACAAGACGGGAGATTGTACTACTTAAGGGGAACAACAGTGACACAGGCTTGCAGCGTTAGAGAATCTGGAAGCTATCAGTTGTTGTGGCATCATCAGCGACTTGGACATCCGTCAAGTAAGGTGGTTGGTCTATTGCCTTTTATTAATCGTGGTAGTATTAATAAAGATGTATGTGGAATTTCTTGCAAGGCTAAGCAAAGTAGGGATAAATTTTTGCTTAGTAAAAGTAAGTCTGATGAAGTTTTTGATTTAATACACTGTGATATTTGGGGTGATTATAGAAAACCTGCTTTATGTGGAGCAGTTTATTTTTTGACTATTGTGGATGACCGTTCTCGTGCCTTGTGGGTATATTTGATAAAGTCAAAGTGATGTCACGCAAATTTTGAAAAATTTCCTTGCCATGGTAGAACGGCAATTTAATAAACGTGTCAAGAAAATTAGAAGTGATAATGAAACGGAATTCACTTGTTTGGAAAAATATTTTCTTGAAAACGACATTGAACATCACACTACTTGTATTCACACGTCCCAACAAAATGGAAGGGTTGAAAGAAAGTATTGACATATTTTCAATGTGTCTCGTGCTTTGATGTTTCAAGCAAAATTACCGGTCAAATTTTGGGGGGAATGTGTATTAGCGGCAGGGCACCTTATTAATCGGACCCCTTTGGAGTTGTTGAATGGAAAAACCCCCTATGAAATTCTCTTTGGAAAATCCCCTTCTTACAAACACATTAAGGTCTTTGGTTCTCTATGTTATGTTCATTACTCTCGAAGAGATAATGATAAGTTTGCTAGTCGAAGTAGGCGATGTGTATTTTTGGGGTATCCTTATGGGAAGAAAGATTGGTATGTTTATGACTTGATGAAAATAAGTTGCTTGTTTCGAGGGATGTAGTTTTTGTGGAAAAGGAATTTCCCTTTGTTAGTGATTGAACTGATCCGGA
This sequence comes from Adenophora triphylla var. japonica, assembly GCA_022495995.1. NCBI lineage: Eukaryota > Viridiplantae > Streptophyta > Magnoliopsida > Asterales > Campanulaceae > Adenophora > Adenophora triphylla. The sequence continues at coordinate 666,547 of JAFEMH010000108.1, read as the reverse complement.
AAAAGCCTATACAGCTTCGGACATCTTTTCTTTATGAGTCTACAGATGAAATTGCCCATGAAGAAGACAATATTCATGAGAAAAATCGGTTGCCTGAACAGTTGTCTGACCAGTTGTATGAACAACCCGATGAACAGCCTGAACAGTTGCCTGAGCAGTTGTTTGAACAACCTGCTGCACAAGTGCCTGCACATCCGATTACAGATTCTGATCAAAGGCTCGAACCCGCTTCCGATTCATTGCAGGAGACCGAACAAGTTGCAGCAGAGATTTTGGGCCGAGGTCAGGGAGCTAAGGTTCCCTCTTCAAAGTATCCTCCAAATGAATATGAATTGGGTAAAGCTCACGCCGCACGTGTCCCCTCCCCGTCTTGTTCGCCGGACCAAAAGAAATCTTCAGGTACTCGGTATCATTTATCACACTTTGTCAATTGCACTAAATTTTCTATGGCACATCGTTGTTTTTTGGCTGCCATTGACTCAGGTGTTGAGCCGAAGCATTTTGGTGAAGCGGTCAAAACTCCTAAATGGTGTGAGGCTATGAATAAAGAGCTTGATGCTCTGATCAGAATGGTACATGGGAATTGGTAGATGCTCCTGTTGACAAGAAAGTGATTGGCAACAAATGGGTTACAAGATTAAGTACAACGCAGATGGGTCAGTTGAACGATACAAGACCCGGTTGGTGATCTTGGAAAACCGTCAGGTTGAAGGAGTGAACTTCAAGGAGACTTTTGCACCCACAATCAAGATGATTACAGTACGAGCTTTTCTCTCTGTTGCTGCAATTCGAGGGTGGGAGCTTCATCAAATGGATGTCCACAACCCTTTTCTGCATGGAAATCTAAGTGAGGATGTGTATATGAAGGTTCCAATGGGACATCCAGCTTCATCTTCCGGCAAAGTTTGCAAACTGAAGAAATCAATATATGGTTTACGACAAGCTCCTCGTTGTTGGTTTGAAAAGTTGTCAACTGCCTTGAAGCAATATGACTTCCGTCAGTCATATTCAGATTATTCTCTTTTCCCTTACACCACTTCCACTGCTGAGCTACACGTTCTTGTGTACGTTGATGATTTGGCCATTGGTGGTAATGATCATGAGGTAATTCGACGCTTCAAAGCATATCTCAGTAAGTGTTTTCACATGATAGATTTGGGACGGTTGAATTATTTTTTGGGCCTTGAAGTGGCCACACATCCAGACGGCATCTTTCTTTCTCAACGAAAGTATGCCCTTGACATTCTTTTCGAGGCAGGACTCCTTAGCGCTCAACCGGCCCTTACACCCATTGAATAAAACCATTGTTTGGCCTTGACTGAAGACGATGATTTGCGTGATCCTGAGTCTTTTCGGCGCCTTGTGGGGAGACTTATTTACCTCACCATTACATGCCCGGAATTGTCCTATAGTGTGCGTGTTCTTGCATAATTTATGAACAAGCCCAATATTGCTCATTGGACTGCTGCGTTGCGTGTGGTTCGGTATTTGAAAGCACGTCCAGGACAAGGCATCCTTGAAATCATCTTCCGTGTTACAAATGTGAGCTTATTGTGATTGTGATTGGGCTAGTTGTCCCATCACGCAACGTTCACTCACTGTCTATTTTATTTTTCTTGGTGATTCACCTATCTCATGGAAGACAAAGAAGCAAGGTACGATCTCTCGTTCTTCGGCTGAGGCAGAATATCGTTCTATGGCTAGTGCGACATGTGAGCTCAAATGGTTACTTGGTCTTCTTCGATCCTTTGGCATTAAACATGATTCTCCGGTACCACTTCTTTGTGATAGTCAATCTGCATACATATGGCTCTGAATCCAGTTCATCACGAACGTACGAAGCATATCGAAGTTGACTGTCATCTTGTTCGTGATGCTGTTCGCACAGGTGTCCTCACAACTCGGTATATTCACACATCCGAACAGTTGGCTGATGTTCTTACCAAGGCGTTGGGTAGTAAACAGTTTCTCAATCTACTTGGCAAGTTGGGCGTTTGTGATTTACACGCTCCAACTTGAGGGGGGATGTTGAGATATTGACATATCTTGTCAATATCTTTTCCTTTCCTTGTAAATATTGTTTCCTTATTTTAGTATTGTATTTTAGGAAGACTCCTTTGGTAAGCAGGAAAGTAGAATGTATAGCTAGAATAGAATCCTAGTCAAAGAAGGATTATTGTGTATATATAAGATTGTATTTTTCATATTTCTTCAAGAAGTGAAGTAACAATTTCTCCTTCACATATTCTCGAATTTAACACATAATAGAGCAAATGAATCCATTTGAATAAAGAAACGAAATTGAGCTTCTTCTATAGCAGTCAATAGGCAACAAGAATTATAATACTAAACATAGAAAGAAAATGAAGCAATTAAGAAAATGGTTTCAAAAAAAGAAAAAAGATAAAGAAAATAAGGTGGCTTTGTATTACGACAGCAGTCTGAACATAGGCAGTGTAAACAAGTGTGCAAAGACAATGAGAATTTTGTAAACTAAAAAGACTACAAAGATTTAATATTACTGAAGAGTTATGAACTACATAGAAAGAACCGAATCTACATGGACACAACATTAGGCCAAAACCCCGGTTCACTCCCACAAAATGCTAAAAAACTCATATGTTCTGTTTCTTACATTTTGTTCATAAGATAAAAACTATAAAGATTAAATAAACAGAGTTATCCATCGAAAAGGGAATTATTGTCAAAACAGAACAGACGACCCCAACAACAAACATAACGGAATAAACTAACAGAAATGAAATGGGCAAGTGCAGGACGGAGATGATAGCCAAAGGACTTATCTCAAGCACAGCAGTAAGACCACTGCTCATCTTCACCAGCAAGAGAGTCCGGTCCAGCAGTCAGGCAGCAAGATTTCCCCGCAGTCAAATAAGGCATGTTATGAAAAGATTGGGCAAGCCCCCTTTCAAGCATTACATGTGTCATGCTCCCATTAGTGCTGCCATCATCATGAATAAATTGTTCTATACGGTGCTTGAGTGTCTCGAACATCATCTCCGGCTCATGTTGCATCACCCGGAGGACATCGCTACAAGAAGGCCCGGGCACAGCACGAGTCACGGCAAAGCTATGAGGACCATCACTCTGTGAAACCCGAACCACACTGGGCCCACCAAACAAGTTATGAACTCCCCCGAGCGACTCCTGATAAGCACCACCCAAAAACATCCCCAAATAGTACTTTCCACCACCACCAGATATACCGCCCTCTCCTTCAAAATCATGGAGAGGCAAGCTCGATTCACCGCCAATAAACTTTTCAATTTTTCCATCACTATCACAAGTCAAATCGGACAAAACCCCTTTCATCAAAGGTTGTTCCTCCAAACGATGAATCGGAACAATAGGAAATAGTTGTCCAATACCCCAAAGATCAGGAATTGATGTAAACACAGATAAATTAACATGATAAGTACTAACTGGATCAACGGCCCCGATTGCCTTTGCAACAAGATCACACAGCCCGTCAACTGCAGCTAGTTGTTCAATATCCAAGAACCCATCTTTAAACTTCTCAACACACCTCTGTTTCAACTGATCAGCGTAGATCAAACATGTCTCATATTCCCCACGCATTGCTGCACCAGACAAATTCCTGTAATCCAAATTAGCATCCTCAGGAAGCCGCTCAACAAAATGCTGAAGGTCCAATGGAGAAAGAGCTGGCACATCATAATTACTCCTAGAAATTGCCTCGAATATCAAAACAGAGTGGTGAGACACAAGGGCACGGCCACTTTCACTGCAAATCACTGGATGTTTAACCCTTTTATGATCACAAACATTCTTGATTGCCTGAACAACAGAAGATGCATATTCTTCCAAATTATAAGCAACAGAAACATCAGAATTAGGCGATTTTGAACCATCGTAATCAATTCCAAGCCCACCCCCGATATCAATAAACTTCATGGAGGCACCAAGACGGACTAGCTCACAGTAAACTTGAGCAGCCTCGCCTACACCATCAGCTAATAGGGCAGTCGAAGGGATTTGGGATCCAATATGGAAATGCAATAACTGGAGGCAGTCTATCATACAACATTGTTCAAGTTTCTTGACTACACGTAAAATTTGAGTGGTTGTGAGTCCGAATTTACCTTTCTCGCCGGAGGTGGAGCCGAAATGGCCGGAATGTTTGGTTCTCAGCTTAGCTCGGAGGCCAATTACTGGCCGGACGCCGAGTTTCCGGCTCATTTCGATCACCAAATCAAGTTCCTCGAGTTGTTCAAGAACAATTACAGTGTTTAATGACAGCTTTCTTGCTACCAATGCAAGAGAAATGTACTCAGCATCCTTGAATCCATTGCAAATCAGGAGAGCATCAGGGCTTCCTTTGCAGAGGCAGCTCATGGCTAAAAGAAGCTCCGGCTTGGACCCGGCTTCCAACCCGAACCGGAATGAAGATCCGAATTCGACAATGTCTTCAACAATGAACCTGTCCTGGTTGCATTTCACGGGGTACACGCCTTGGTAGTGGGCCCCATAGGTCTGGGATTCAATTGCGAAATTGAAAGCAGATTGGAGAGATTCAAGCCGGTTTTTGAGAACGTCCGGGAACCGAATAATGAGCGGGAGCGGGAGTTCGAGGCCGCCGGCGGATTTTGGGTCTGAAGCCTTCTTAACAACTTTCAGGAGATCGATTTCCTGGTGAGGCAAGGTGCCGGAACCGTGTGGACGGACGGTGACGTTGCCGGAGGAATTGACGGAAAAGTACGGTTCACCCCATCCGTCAATCCTGTACAAGCTGGCGGAATCGGATGGTGACCAAGCGGCGGCGGTGTTCGTCGAAAGAGGTACGCCGGATAATGGCTCCGGCGCGGGAAGAGAGTAACCATCCCACGTGGTTGTGGGGACGGAAAAGCTGCCGCCGGGAGGAGGAGCGACGGCAGCGTCAACAAAACACGCAAGAGCAGGCATATCTCTTCCCCAATCTGTTTTGTTTTCTAAAATTAAAGGGTCTAAAAAAGAATCAAAGAATTTTCAAAGGGTGTGCCTGAAAATTGTTGTAAAGGCAGGGGGCTTTAGAACCCGCCGAGGCCGAGGCCCCGGCTACCCCCTCAAAAGAAGCAAAAAAGGAAATGAATCAAATGAGATCCAAACCCTAACACACACTTGCACACATATATCCCCACACCTGCCGCTCAGAAGAAGATTAAATCTAAAATCACAAAATTCGCCGGAGAATCGAAATCAAAGAAATCGAATCTAAGCACCGCACACAAATCTCACCATGCAAATCCCAAAATTTATAGAAAATTCACAGAAAAAAAACACACACAGAGAAAGGGTGTGGAACGGGAAAGACGAAGGACTGACCGGAGATTAGGCCGGCGGTGGAAATGTGACGGAAACCTAACGACGAAAAGAGGGATTTTTTTGCGGAGGGTTTGGGGATTTTCAAAGAAAGGCAGTTGGGATTGTGAAGGAGGCGAGAATTGCATGAGAGTTGATGGACGTTTATATAGGAAATTATGTGTGGCTGGTTGGGTGGGGCCCGGATTTCCGGTTGAATTAAATGTCTTATTTGGAAATTTCCTATTTTGTTGAAAATGCAATTTTTTATATAAAAAATAAATAAAATAAAAAATATTTTGCTTTTTCTTTGTTGTTGGGGTTTTGAGATTCCTTCGGTAGCTGTTCCGCGTCGGGTTGCCGCGTGGGTTGAGTGTAGAACCCGATTTCTGACCTAACTCGATAAGATAAGATTGGATTTGCTGTATTGTATCGCGAGAAATTGGGCGCTAAAGAAGGTTCATTTAAATGGACGCTTTTTGGCTAGCGTTATACAACACATTTTTATATTAAAGAGACTTTGTTCGATAAGTTTTAAAAAAAATCATAATATTCGATAAGTTCTTTTTTCATATTATATTATGATGTTGTATCATGTTTCAAAAATATAACATTAATTAAGATCATAATACTGTATTTCGACGACCGCCGGTGATCGGAATTCGAAGCCCATGGACCGGCGACCAGATTTCGACCGGATTTCGGCGATCGGCGACCGGATTTCGGTCAAAATTGCCGGATTCCGGTGAAAATTTATCGGATTCCGGCGAAAATTAACTGGAATCCGGCAGCGGCAATAGCAGACGGCGGCGGCGGAGCTGGGTTGTGGCAGAGGCGGTGGTGCGGATGCAGTATTATGATTTTAAACTACTGCATAACTAAATGTTGTATTATACATAATACAACATGAGAACTTATGGGACATTTTAATACAACGAGAAACTTAGTGGGAAGCGATTTGTTCCAAAAGGAACTTATGGGGCAAATTCCCTATATTAAAAGGTGACGTAAATTTTTCGTATAAAATACTCCCTCTGTCCCGGTAATTGTTTCACCATTTTGGGGTGGGCACGTAAATTAAGGAAATTGGTGAGTGAAGAAAATGTTGTGATTGTAATAGTAAAATAGAAGAGAGAATGAGTGAAGAAAATAATAAATTTGAAAAGTGTTGTGAGTGTAAGACTACCCACAATGGTTTCATCCCCTTCCCCCATTTCATTCAACACTTTTTACACGTTTTCTCATCCGCCTAATATTTCATCTATCAATTTCATTTAACCCCCTACAATAACTAACTTAAATTAAATTTCAACTCCCTCCGACTCATCATTCTATACACCACCACTTTTATTTTATTTATATTCTCTGTTTTTGAAAAGTGAGTGTTTTTTTTTTGTGTCCAAATCAAATGAAACTTATATCAATTTATAGGGAAAAAAAATGATGAATTTTGGTGAAAAAAAAATTAAAAAAAAATTAATTTACTAGGTGATAATTCAGCTCAAATTGAAAAGTGAGTTTTTTTTTTTTTTTTTTTTTATGTTCAAATCAAATGAAACTTATATCAATTTGTAGGGAAAAAAATGATGAATTTTGGTGAAAAAAAAATTAAAAAAATAATAATTTACTAGGTGATAATTCAGCTCAAATTGAAAAGTGAGTGTTTTTTTTAATGTCCAAATCAAATGAAACTTATATCAATTTGTAGGGAAAAAAATTATGAATTTTGGTGAAAAAAAAAAATTTTAAAAATTAATTTACTAGGTGATAATTCAGCTCAAAGATTTGGGATAAAAAAAAATTTCGAAAATTCAATGGACGAATAAGAGTGTGACACTTGGCAGTCCCAGGAAAAACAAAAAAAAAAGGAAAACTGAAGGCCTCTCACGCGTCTTCTTCGGCCGTGAGTCACACGCGCCAAATATGACCCAATCCTAAGCTGACACGTGTCAAATAAAAAAAAAAACAAAAAACTTTCAGCTGGATGAAATCTTTTATCCAGCAATTTCATTTATCCCATTTTCAACCAACCATTGAAGCTCTTCAATCAACTGAAAACCATTTCATCCCAGATTTTATGCCCCCATTGTAGGTAGTTTAGTAGTAAAATAGGAGAGAGAATGAATGTGTGAAATAGTAAAGATTTTTTGTCATTTTAGGAAAGGTGAAGCTTTAAACGGAACACCCATTTTGATAAAAAGTGAAGTTATTAATGAAACGGAGGAAGTATATATTAAAAATATGAAAAAAAAATCTTTTTTATATTGTGTAACAGATTTATTTTTTTTAATTGAGTAGCACATTTTTTACATGTGAGTTGTTATGTTTTCATTTTAAGAGGTAACTCCCCGTTGTAGCGGACAGCAGTTCGAAGTTCCTTTAGAGGTTCCGTTAAGATGTTTATAGATGACGAATTTTTTAATTAAATTTTGGGAGTTATTTATACTCTTTTAAAGATATTTTCATTTTTTATATCAAAATTGATAGAATTTTAATTAAAATTTTATATTAATTTATTTATGAGTAACTCTTGTGAAAAATTAGTTTTTTTTAAATGTTATAAAAAACTAGTTTTCAGAACAGTTCATCACTCTTATTAGTTAGACTTAGTGCTTTAAAACTAGTTTTTTCTTTAAAACTAGTTTTTTTCTTATGTTACGAAAAAACTAGTTTTTTGCATGATTTTGTCTTTATTTATCTTAATTAAATATAAAAATTATTATATGTAGTATTTTTGATGGTGTACAATAAAAAAATTTAGAAATTTATTTAGACAATTACTTTTTTCTAATTTTGGTTCAAAATTGAATTAAATTAACTAGCAAAACGTGAGACTATTTTTACGTAGGAGTTCTTATCAAAACTACCTTAAAAAGATGTTATTTACAAAAAAAAAAACATGTAAGTTGTGATATTATAAAAAAATTACTTTTTTTGCCTTATCAGTTAAAATAACTATTAAATGCATTTATCAATTTTTTAAAACGTATTTTGTGCTTGATTTTTTGTTTAAACAATTGATAAATACATTTATCAATGATAAATATAGTTATCAGTTATTTGACAGATAAATAATGAAACTACTCTTTTAGGTAGATAAGCAAGAATTATCATGGTTGTGTTGAGAATATTCTTACATTGTACTTATTGACTTTTTATTGCTAAATGGTTCCGTTTTAGGGAAAAAAAATAGTTTATATATTGCATTTTTTTTATTTTAATTTGTTACCAAAAACTACTTTTAAAAGATGAATATAAAAAAAAAATCACATAGGTTGGATATTACAATAAAACTCTTTAAATGTTAAAAAAAATTACTTTAAAAAAAATTGCGTTAATCTGTCATATAACTGATAAATGCATTTATAGGTTATAAACAACTGATAAATGCATTTATCAGTTGTTTAACCAAAAAACCAAACACAAAATATAAAAAACTGATAAATGAATTTATCAGTTATAAACAACTGAATGCATTTATTAATGATAAATTTATTTATCATTTATTTTAACGGAAAAATTAAAAAAAAAAGTTTTTTGTAATATCACAACTTACATGTTTTTTTTAGGTAGCTTTTGGTAAAAAAAAATCCAAAATAAATTTTGTATATTCGAATTAAGATATAGTATTAATTTAATTTTACTATGATACATATTTTAACTAATTTTACTATGATATTACAAAAAAGTTTTTTTGTAATATCACAACTAATTTTAAAAAAATCCAAACTAATTTTAATGGAGTATATGTTACAAATAAAAAATCTTATTATTTAAATTTAAAAAATTAATTGTGACATTTATTATAGAATAAATAAAGTTTTCTTTAGATAAAGACAAAATAAGTCTTTGTTTAAACAATTTTAATAATGATAGTAATTTATGCTATTTATTCAAGAATATATTCATCGGCCAAAGCCTCATAAAATTAGTTAATTTTGACCAAATAAGACAATTAAGCTCACAAAAGAAAGGTCGAGATATAATGAAAAAAAATTGATCCAAATTTTTTTAATTATTAATATATAATATTGCATACAGTATTACATTCATTCGGAATAATGAATTTATCTCTATCTGTTGAGAGAGTGTTAATGGGAAATTGGTGACCACCTGACCTGCTAAGGTAGGATTAAGTTGAACCTTAATTAATTATTTTCTATTTCTCTAGGGAATCTTCTATTTCTCCCTTTTCCCAAATCTTTATTAATTATTTTCCATGTTTAGAGAATAAAAATGATTATTTAATGCTCCACCCTACTAAAATTAGGGTCCGTTTATTTCACAAAAAATAATTCCCGAATAATTATTTCTTGGTAAATATTTTTTGAAAAATGAAAATATTTTTCGAAAAACATTTTCCGATGTTTGGTGAATTTTAAGAAACATTTTTCGAAAAACATTTTCCGATGTTTGGTAGTTTCATTAAAGTAACATTCTAAAGGTAAAATCAATACAAACAAAGAAAAATGAGGAAAATATTTTTCGGAAAACAATTTCCTTAGGTAGAGATAAGGAAGTCGTTTTCCTTAGAAATCAAGCTCATTTTTCATTGACCCGAAAAATGTTTTCCGTTGACTTCATTTTTCGATATTTATCAAACACCGAAAAATGGGAAAAATATTTTTCGAAAAATCTTTTCCCCCAAACAAACGGAGCCTTAATCATATTAAACCCTACTACAATTCGAAAAATATTTCTCCCAAACAAACGGAGTCTTAATCATATTAAACCCTACTACCAATAGAATTGTATGAATACTACAAGTGCAAGTGTAAGTTAAAAGTTATAATTAAAATATAAATTTGTTGATTTCACTAAAATATAGAAATACACTAATTTTATATGCTTGCGAAGGTAGGCTCAAGCTAAGATTCTACTCGTGAGCGTAATAGTATAAGCCTGCTTGACTGTGATACCAACTAGTCGAACAGAGACAAAAGTCGGCCATAGTGATCCGGGAGTCCCGTGTGGAAGGGCTCTCGTTCAACGGATCAAAGGTACGCCGGGTTAACAGGATGATGACTCATCCAAAATATTTAATTATTTTTCATTTAAGGGTCATTTTGAAAAGATTGTTTTTTAGTTGAAAAAATGTATAAATATTCTTGGTGTTTACTTTCAAACTTTTAGTTTTGCAAATATACAATGAGCTATTAAAAAAATGGTAAAAAATCATTTCGGGACATAGTATTTTGAAGAAAAAAAATCAAAAGGTTATTAATTTGAGACAAAAAGTATCATTAGATTTTCGACGAAGAGAGTTTTTTTTTTTTTCATTAAAAAAATCACCAATTATTATTTAAGAATGAAATGATTAAGTGATATAAAAGGCAAAATTATATATTCATCTTTACTACTATATAGAAATGATGGGAGTGGCAAAAATAAATATTAAAGTTATGTTATTCTTATATATTTAAATGATCTCATTTTTAACACAACTAGTATTGCACTCATACGTTGCATGGTATAAGTAAAATTTTGTTATATTAACATATTTTGTTTAAATGATGTTATATAATTATAATATATTAATTATGAGTCCAAAACAATTTATAATAAAAGGTTAAAACTAATGAAAGTATATATATGTTATAATTATTTAACCAACACAATGAATATTATAAATTTTGGAAGCTTTTTGTATACACATATTTCGTGATGTGAGAAACTTCAGTGATTATTCGAATAGGAATTGTTATTTTTAAAATATTTTCCTTAAATGATTTATTTTACTACTTAGTTATTTTACTATTCATTATATAATTGTAAAATTGAAAATTTGGAATAGCAAGTGTATTTATGCATCTTTGCTAAAATAAATATTTTTAAAATATCCATAAATCAAAAGTTTGATATATTCATTTATTTTTTATTCTAAAAGGACAATTCATTTGAATTTGAAGTATTTATTAAGGATGACACTACGAAGGTCACTAAAGGGAACCAGATCGAAGCTACAGCCATTGCATATGAGGCGCCCGCCCCACACTCAGCTTGGCGCCCGCCTCAAATGAACAACACCAAGATTGATCATTCGGCAGCCGAGGCGCACGCCTCACCTGGATCCATGCGGCCGCCTCAAGAACAGTCTCCCTCGGCCCTTTGCACTGCTGGCCAGGCGCCCGCCTCGGCCTGGCCCAGGTTCCCGCCCCGGTCCACGATCAGCTCCTGTTCTGTTTAGGAATGTTGCTGAAGTTTCCCAAATATCTTCTCCTTATTGTATTTAGTTTATATTGTGATTTACATACTTTAGGAAACAATATTTTCCATATATAGATAGGAGCTTACAATCCTTGCATAGTTAGGATTCTACCATTCTAATTATAAATAGTGATCAATTATGAATAAACAGCCAAGGGCTTTCAAATTCTTACAAGGTATCAAAGCAAGAAAGATCCATAGCCTAAATCCCTTCTCTTTTCAGTAGCCCCTCCCCCTCTTCCCCATGGCCGGCAGCCCCTCTTCCACCATCCCCAACTCTGCCAAACCCGATCAACCTCTCCTCCTAGTCAATTTATCCTACCGTCGTTCCCTTACCCCTCTAACCTACCTTACATGGGCATCCCAAATCACCTCCATCCTCTTTGGCCTCGACCTTCTAAAGTTTGTCGATGGCACCCATCCCAAACCCGATCACACGTGCTACAATGGACGGGACAAAGGGCCGCGGTCCCGCGAGGGGGAGCTAACTCTAAAAACCCGTCCTCGACAGCGTCTCGCTTCACAGCTACGGCATCCCCAATCTGCGACAGGCAGCATTTTGTCGTATTAACGCTATGGTTGCCGGATTTCCTTAAAAAACACCATTACCATTACCACCGCATTTTGTAGAAAATTATTTCGTAATTTTTAGTGTAACAGAGATAAGTTTTCTGTATTTTTCATGTGTATTTTCAACGTAATTTATTTCTCAGAAGAGAAAATATTAATCAGAATATTATGAAATTTTTTATGTAGCCTGATTACATGATAATACACTATTCTGTATTTTTCCATAATTTTTTGATGAGCAGTAATCTATTTCATGTATTTTTGTATGTGTTTTCGTGCAAATTTTATTTATCAAAGTGGAAAATATTAATCAGAAAATCATGAAATTTTTTCTGTGGTATATTTATATGATATTGCACTGTTTTGTATTTTTTTTAGATTTTTTGAGTAATCTGAATTATTTATGTGCCTTAAATGTCTTTAAAGAGATATCTTTCATAATTAATTATGCATGAAAAATGTGTTCTGACTATACGAGTCTCATAAAATATTTATGGAATTGCTGGAATTATTTTAAATAAACTTTAATTGGTAGATACGTTCTATCTTATTTTCTTCTTTTATTTAAAAATCAATTTTGAGTATATTTTTATTATGCTTGCTTAAGGTTATGATTACGAGCCTCGCGGATTTTCTCTCCTTTTCATGTATGATACAAGTAAATTTATTGTTGGATTTTTATGATAAAAGTGAATTAAAATTGTATGCTTAATGTCTCTTTTGTAATATGTTATAGTGAAATGGCATTAAATAACGTAATTGCTGATTTGAATAAGGGTGAGAAATTGGATGGCAAAAATTATAGTGTTTGGCAAAGGAAGATCACATACTTGCTAAACGAACAAGAGGTTCTTGAGAACCTTGACACTGTGATGCTTGAGCCAGAGATGGGTAGCAATACCATCGCCCAACACCGTCAGAACATGCAGGCGTTTCAGCATGGGTCAAGAAGGACCGTTGTGCTCGCTTTACTATGTTGAGCAGCATGCACAACGACCTGATTGGGTTGTTTGAGAACTGCTCTACTGCTAAGGACATGTGGGACGAAATTAAGGCTGCATTTGGTAACACATCTGCAACAAGGCTTCGTACCTCGACATACAATTTTGAATCATATAAAATTGACCAGAAACGATCCATTCCTGATCAGCTACGTGAGTTGTCTGGTATGATTCATTAGCTTCGTGTTGCTGGTATAGTATCTTGTCTGATGAGCAGCAAGTCCAAGATGTGATTCGTTCACTGCCGGACTCGTGGAGTAATTTGAGGCAGATCCTGACTCATATAGACTCCATTCAGACTTTTGCAGATGTTTCCCGTCATGTTGAGCTTGAGGCAGAACGCCATGAGGCAAGTCGCGCGATGAGTACTGCGACTCGTGACCTTGCTCTTGTTAATCTTGATGATCAGTACAAGCCAAATGGGCAGCGTAAGAATCAGGGTAATAAAGGCAAGAAGGCTCAGAAACTGGGGCCAAAAGCTGGCAAGATTGCTAAACGCAGAGGCAAGAAGAATATTGCTAAGCAAAAGTGCTACAACTGTGGAACCTTGGGTCATTTTGCTCGGACTTGTCCTGAACCCAAGAAGATACCTCTAAATCCTAGATCTATGCAACTTTGTGTTTGCTCTCATATTTTATTAGCTGACTCTCTCCCTGAATGGATTGTAGACTAAGGCTCCACAAAACATGTGACGTGGGATCGTGTGGGATTTGTAGATTATAGGAAGATTCCAGCTGGTACGCGAAGCATTTTCATGGGAAATAGCTCGATCGTGGAAGTCAAAGGGGTTGGCTCATACCAGCTTCTTTTGCGGAATGGACGCAGTTTGACTTTGCATGAAGTACTTTACGCACCTGGAGTTCGCTATAATCTACTTTCAGTAATAAAATTGCTAGAAATAGGATATTCTTTTAATTTAGCGGTAGTCAGTTGGATATTTGCTTTGACAATATGGTTTTGGGACATGATTTTTTGTCGGACAATTTCTTTAAATTAGATTTATTGGATTCTTTATCTTCTGTTAATGCTACTTCTTGTGTGGTATATGATACTTCTAATTCTGAGTTGTGGCATGCTAGACTTGGACATATAAGAAAGGACATAATGAGTAGATTGGCTAGAGAAGGAGTATTGGGTTCTCTCCCAAAAGTTAATTTACCTATGTGTGAGCCTTGTTTGGCAGGAAAAGTCTGCCGAAAGCCTTTTGGTAAGGCTAAAAGGGCCACACAGCCATTAGAGTTAGTCCATTCAGATATTTGCGGACCTCTGAATGTAAAAGCACGCCATGGTGCTTCCTATTTTCTCACTTTTATCGATGACTACACGTGCTATGGTTATGTTTACCTTATTTCTCACCGCCATGAAGCACTTAATTGTTATGAGCGCTTCTTGGCAGAGGTAGAGAATCAGAAGGATAAAAGCCTAAAAACTTTAAGAACTGATTAGGGCCGAGAGTACTTGTCTGATCAATTTAAGGGATTGTGTGAGAAAAAGGGGATAGTAAGTGTGAAGACCCCGACCCGGAACCTACACGTGTCCCGAGCTGGAGCGTCCTCCTACTAACCCAAATATCCAAAAAACTTTAAAACTTTGATTTAACTTTTAAACATAAACATCATTAACATAACCATTTCAAAACAACTCCACTACTCTCCACATTGGAGGAAGAGTGGACCAACTTTGAAAATACTAAACTGATTTAGTTACAAAAGATTGTGGTTCTAACGTAGAAATTAAAGTTCATAATTACAAACTCCATGAAGGAATTACCAAAATACACTTTCTACGCCAACCTAAACATACCCCGACAATTCCCAAAAGATTACTTCCAAACTCCTCTCCGTCCTTACTGGGCCGGTCCACCTGTCTCGGGATCTAAAAACATTAAAGGGAGAGGGGTGAGAATAAATCTCAACAAGCTATTATGAATGCAGCAATATGCCAAATAAGATGCAACACATAACAAGTTGCATATAACACATTGGAAAAGCTGTAAACACCTTTCATTATCTTGGTTTACCTTTTCCCGTCTGAACAATAGTCGTACAACATTGGGTATAATACTCCAATCTTAGGTGAGCTGCTTAAGCAATACTCACATCTTATAAGACCCATTTTTCAGGGAACCATATAAGATTGTAGCAACTCTGTAAGGCTTTTGGCTCACTACAGATGCTATAATCCCGACCTGTGGCCACAGGAGGGGACGGTCGCGAATATAATATAATCCGATCACATTAGGTCACACTTCCATAATTGATCGTATTATATTATACCCCCAACATCAGCTGATTAACAAATTATCAAGCACATAATAGTTACTTGAAATATAATCCACAAAGGGGATAAACAATATAGCCACATGGTAAAATATACTCATGTCCAATCAATATCATAGTGCAACAATTAATGAATACACTAAGTATAACACCATCAATAAATATATAATCAAGTAAGGCAACAAGGTATCATTAACCCACCCTACATAGTTAATATACAACGATATAAGGCCTCTATGAAGGTTCAAGCTCAATTTACCAAGTAGGAGTCACAATTTATAAGTGATCAATCAAGCTTACTAAACTAATTTCGGGTTCGGATTCAAAGTTGGTTTCGGGGTCATGGGCGACCGCCATGTCACTGGGCGACCGCCCAAGTGAGTTTCAAAGGAAAGGCAACTTATCGCCACGATGGGCGACCGCTCGTACCTCTTGGGCGACCGCCCAAGAGGATTTTCAGGCAAGGGATGTTCTTGGACTCATGGGCGACCGCACATGTACCCATGGGCGACCGCCCAAGGCGAATTCCAGCAACCCAGATTTTCTACTTTCCTCTTTTACCACTTTTCTTTTCCTTTTAAATCTTCTTTATACTCATGAACACCAAAGGGATTTTCTAGCTTTACAAGGTTCATAGTAAATCATGTAAACCCAAATAATGTAAACCTAGATTATTTATTACTAAATCTTCCACCCATTTTATACACTCTAAATCATCTTTCAAGAACAATAATCTCATTCTATTTCATTTACCAAATCACTCAACTCCTATAAGGTTTTCAAGGCATGAAACAACCATCAATATAACAAGAACAACATTAAAGAGTTTATGAACATTTATAAGAAGGGAAATCATAACAACTCACCTAGCAAATGTGAGATGAAATGAAGATTCTTTTAGCTAGATGTGCTCCTCTCTTCACCCGGAACACAAAAGTACTCTTGGATTTGAAAATGGAGAAGGATTCAACTTGGGAATGATTTGGGAGGTGAAGCTTTCATGGGGAGGTTTCCATGGAAGAAGTAAGAAGAATGAAGGAGAAGAAATTGAGGAGGGTAGAGGGAGTATGGGGCTTCCTTGACTAAGGAATGAAGGGGAGGATTTCATGGGTATGGCCCCCCATCCCTCATTAAACAAGGACTTTCAAAACTAGGCAATTTAGTCCTCTAAGTTCTAAGGTGGTGAATTAAACCCTCCTACTCAAATACCTTATCCCACATACTTTAACCTCTTTTCACATTTTATTCCTTTTCTATTATTATACTTTCCCCAATGCTTTATTTTATTTCTCTAGAAAACCATGAGGATTCTAAACTATTTCCCAACCATTTCATCTTAATATAAGAATTTAAAGACATAAAATAAACACATAAAGTTAACATTAATTTTAAGAGCATATAATATTATACTAAAATTGTGCCTAGGGTTAGGGGCGTTACACTCACTCCCCCTTAAAGAAAATTCGTCCCGAATTTTAAAAAGACTTACTTGGATGTTCAAACAACCAAGGGTATTTTGCTCTCATCTCCGACTCTAGCTCCCACATTGCTTCCTCAACGGTGTGATTCTTCCAAAGGACCTTCACTATCGAAATACTCTTAGTCCTCAACTCCTTAACTTGGAACTCTAAGACTCTCAACGGTTCCTCAACATAAGACATGTCCGCTTGAACATCATCGGGGGGAGAACTCAAAATATGGGAAGGATCATGGCAATACTTCCTCAACATAGAAACATGGAATACATCATGGAGCAAAGAAAAAGATGGAGGTAACGCCAACCGATAAGCCAAATCCCCAATCTTCTCTAGGATCTCAAACGGACCAACGAACCTCGGAGCCAATTTACCCTTATTACCAAACCTTTTAATTCCCGTCCTCGGAGAGACCTTCAAGAACACAAAGTCACCAACCTGAAAAGATAAATCCCGTCTTCTATTGTCGGCGTAGCTTTTCTGTCTACTCTGAGCCGTCTTCAATCTATCCCGAATCACCTTGATCTTCTCCGTTGAATCTCTAACCAAATCCGGGCCCCAAAGTCTTGCTTCACCAACTTCGTCCCAACACATCGGAGATCTACACTTCCTACCATACAACGCCTCATACGGAGCCATCTCGATACTAGACTGATAACTGTTGTTGTAGGCAAACTCCACTAAAGGTAGATGATCTTCCCATGACAATTGGAAATCCATCACACAAGCCCGTAACATATCCTCAAGTATCTGAATAGTTCTCTCGGACTGACCATCGGTTTGAGGATGAAACGCCGTACTAAAACACAATTTAGAACCCAAGGCTTCATGCAATGCTCTCCAAAACCTAGAAGTAAATCTCGGATCTCTGTCGGAAACGATACTAACCGGAACCCTGTGAAGTCTCACAATCTCCTTCATATATAACTGAGCTAACTTCTCTAACGAAAACTTGGTTGATACCGGAAGAAAATGAGCCGACTTTGTCAATCTATCCACAATAACCCAAATGGCATCCATCTTCTTCGCGGTAAGCGGCAAACCCGAAACAAAATCCATCGAGATCCCTTCCCATTTCCACTCTGGAATATCCAATGGTTAAAGTAGTCCCACCGGTCTCTGATGTTCTGCCTTAATCTGTTGACAAGTCAAACACTTAGATACATAATCCGCAATTTCCCTCTTCATACCATTCCACCAATACCCACACTTCAAGTCTTGATACATCTTCGTACTACCCGGATGAATCGCAAACTTGGACTTATGGCCATCCTCTAAGGGGGCGTTTGGTTGGAAGGAAAGTGGGGGAAAGGAATGGAAAACTCCCTCTTTTCCATTCCTTTCCCCTGTTTGGTTCAAAGATTTTAAAAAAAAAATTCCGAAGGAAAGTTGAATTCCTTCAAATGAAGGAATTCAACTTTCCTTCACAAAAGTGATGGAAAGTTCAATTCCTTAGGGCAATGGAAAAAAAATAATTTTTTTTTGACCAAAATACCCCCAAACCCTACCCACCCCTACCCCCTACCCAGCCCCTACGTACCACCCCCCCCCCCACCCCCACGAATTTTTTTTTAATTTTTTTCCACCTCCTCCCCACCCTACCCCCCCCACCCCCACAAATTTTTTTTTTTTTTATTTTTTTTTCCCGCCTACCCTCGCCCCACCCACCCACCCCCACGAATTTTTTTTTTAATTTTTTTTTCTGCCTACCCTCCCCCCCACCCTACCCCCCCCCCACCCCCACAAAAAAAAATTTATTTTTTCGCCTCTACCCTTCCCCTACCCCCCACCCTACCCCTACCCTCCACCCCCCACCCCCACGAAATTTTTATTTTTTACGCCACCCCACCCCCCCCACCCTACCCCCACCCCCCACCCCACCGCCCACCCCCACGAAATTTTTATTTTTTTTCCGCCTACCCCACCCCCCACCCTACCCCCCACCCCCCACCCCCCACCCACCCCCCACCCCTCCCCACCCCCCACGAAATTTTTTTACTCATTTTGCATACCCCTACCTACCCCCCCACCCCCTCCAATTTTTTTTTTTTTAAAAGGGTAAATTGGTCATTTTATATGCTTTCATTCCATTCCTATAATTTGTATTTTCAAACCAAACATGATTTGCCAAGGAAT
The DNA here is from genome assembly GCA_022495995.1 of Adenophora triphylla var. japonica. Lineage (NCBI taxonomy): Eukaryota > Viridiplantae > Streptophyta > Magnoliopsida > Asterales > Campanulaceae > Adenophora > Adenophora triphylla. The sequence goes on along the minus strand of JAFEMH010000108.1, from coordinate 647,560 downwards.
TGAATGACAATTCCATTCCATTCCGTGTCAACCAAACGGAGGGGGTTAACCAGTTTTTTTCCATTCCAATTCCTTAAGGAATTCAATTCCATTGACAATTCCATTCCTTCACTTTTTTTCCACCGAACCAAACGCCCCCTAAGACACGCCTCTTGATTTCCGGCGATGGAGGAACGCAAATTCTCCCTTGGAAGGTTAAAATCCCATCTCTATTCAATGCAAATTCCCCAGCTTTCCCATCTTGCACTTGATCTAAAATTTTCTTCAACTCCGGATCACCTTGTTGAGCTTCCTTCAAATCTCCATACAATGTAGGAACGGCTCGAACATTCTCAATGATTACCTCACTCTTCAATTCTCGGGAACTCAAAGCTGTCACATACGCCTTTCGGCTAATCGCATCCGCCACTACATTGGCCTTCCCCGGATGATAAGAGATTACACAATCAAAATCCTTCAAGAACTCAAGCCATCTCCTTTGTCGGTTGTTCAACTCCTTTTGGGTAAACAAAGATTTCAAACTCTTATGGTCGGTGAATATCTCGAATCTCGCCCCATAAAGGTAATGCTTCCACTTATGTAACGCAAACACAATCGCCGCCAATTCCATATCATGAGTAGGGTAATTCTGTTCCGCCGGTGATAACTTCCTAGAGGCATACGCAATAACTTTCCCATTTTACATTAGGACACATCCCAAACCCGCCTTCGAGGCATCACTATAGATCACAAAATTCTCACAACCATCCGGAAGGGTAAGAATAGGAGCCATCGTCAACCTCTTCTTCAACTCATTAAAACTTGCTTCACACTTGGAATCCCATATGAATGATACATCTTTCCGAGTCAATCTAGTCAACGAAGTAGTAATCCGAGAAAAACCCTCTATAAACCTTCGGTAATACCCCGCCAACCCAAGAAAACTACGAACCTCAGTCACAGTCGAAGGTTGCTTCCAATTAACCACGGCTTCAGTTTTTGAAGGATCCACGGAGATTCCCGAACTCGACACTACATGCCCCAAGAAAGAAACCTGCTCAAGCCAAAACTCGCACTTGCTGAACTTGGCATACAACTGCTTCTCACGAAGAACTTACAAGACAATCCTCAAATGATTTTCATGCTCTTCCCGGGACTTAGAATAAACAAGGATATCATCAATGAATACCACCACAAAGCTATCAAGATAAGGCTTGAAAACACGGTTCATCATATCCATGAACACGGCTGGAGCATTAGTCAACCCAAAAGGCATCACAACAAACTCATAGTGACCATATCTAGTTCGAAAAGCTGTTTTGGCAATATCATCCGGTCTAATCTTCAACTGATGGTATCCGCTTCTCAAATCAAGTTTTGAGTAAATAACGAAACCTTGGAGTTGGTCAAATAAATCATCTATATGCGGAAGATGATACTTATTCTTTATGGTGGCTTGGTTCAACAAACGATAATCAATACATAATCGTAAGGTACCATCCTTCTTCCTAACAAATAGAACCGGTGCTCCCCACGGAGACACACTTGGGCATATAAAACCCCGGTCTAGCAATTCTTGCAATTGGACCTTCAACTCTTTTAACTCGGTCGGAGCCATTCTATAGGGTGCTTTAGAGATAGGGGCGGTACCGGGCACTAGGTCAATACAAAACTCTACCTCACGATCAGGAGGCATAGAGTACTCACTAGAAAACACATCACTAAATTCATTCACAACCGGAACATGAGCTAACTCGGGGGACTTCTTATTGGAATCTACCACATAAGCCAAGTAACCCTCACACCCCTTAGATAACATCTTTCTAGCCTTTAAAGCAGAAATAACATGTAAACCGAACATAGATTTGTTCGCATTAAATATAAAAGTAGGCACATCAGGCATAGCAAATTAGACTCGCTTTCTACGACAGTCTACCATAGCATGACACTGACTCAACCAATTCATCCCAAGGATCACATCAAAGTCACGGATTGGTAACTCGACCAAATCCACCGGCAATACATGCCCACATATAGTCACATCACAACCACGATATATCAGAGAAGATACAAGGCACTCTCCCATAGGAGTAGAGACCTCCAACACATAAGGCATAGATTCAGGCAATTTATGCAATGAAAATGCAAAATGAGATGCCACAAATGAATGGGAGAACCCGGGATCTATAAGAATGCGGGCCTTAACCCCCGAGACAGGGACTATACCTCTAATGACGGCATTGGGATCGACCTCTCCTCGACCCAAGGCAAACACTCGACCTTGCACTCTATCTTTGGGTTTCCCGTCAACATCTCTCTTCACACCACTACCTTGTCCCCCTTGACCACTACCCGAAGCTTGCTTCTTTTGCCACTTGGGACAGTTCCTCCGGAAATGGCCTGTCACCCCACACTCTAAATATCGGCCTTGCTTGCTCCAACACTTGTCCTCCGAATGCCCTGCTTCTTGCAATATCCACACAATGCCCCAAACTGACCTGGAGGCGAACGGTTTGTCGGTGCCGCCACAAATCCTCCTCTACCAGCTCCCGAAGCTACTGTCCTTGGTTGCCCCCTATTCTGCCCCGAACCTTGACCTTGAAATCTATTTCTGTTTCCGCCTTCAGATTTACCACGGTGCTCCTCGATATCATTCTCAATCCGGTACGCCATATTCACAGCCGCTTGGAAGTTGGCAAAGTCATGAGTCAATAGCTGCTTCCGGAACTCCACCCTTAAGCCTTTCACGAACCTGTAGACACGCCTCTCTTCATCCGGTATCAAATGGGGACAATATCTGGCTAACTCCGTAAACTTGGTTGAATACTGTGCTATAGACATCGTCCCTTGCTCCAATTTCAGAAACTCAACCTCCTTCTTATCTCTAGTCACCATCGAAACGAAATGATCCCGGAACTTACGTGTGAAATTTTCCCAAGTCTGCGGTGTCAAATCCCGATCCCAACCATCCTTCACTACCTGCCACCAGTGCTCAGCGGGTCCTTCCAACTTAAAAACGGCGCATCTCACCTTTTCTGCATCCGAGCTCTCCATAGCCGCGAAAATCTTATTCATAGCTTCAAGCCACCTCTCAGCCTTCACCGGATCCGGATCTCCGTTGAAGCTAGGAGGAGACATCTTCACAAATTTCTCTAGACCATGGTGCCCTTGCCTACCTTCTTATTGTTGTCCCCTACCTTGATTCTGATTTGTCATATTCTGTAGAAACACTCGGAACATATCCATCATTGCGGCATTCGGATTACCGGCATCACCCAAAGCCCGATCCTGATCGCCATCATTTCCCGCCATTAGAACAAACTCCTGCATTAAACACCCGACGTCAGTTATCACACACTCTCACTCAGCTAGACTCTACCCGAGAACTCTTACCGAGCTCTGATACCAACTGCGAAGACCCCGACCCGGAACCTACACGTGTCCCGAGCTGGAGCGTCCTCCTACTAACCCAAATATCCAAAAACCTTTAAAACTTTGATTTAACTTTTAAACATAAACATCATTAACATAACCATTTCAAAACAACTCCACTACTCTCCACATTGGAGGAAGAGTGGACCAACTTTGAAAATACTAAACTGTTTTAATTACAAAAGATTGTGGTTCTAACGTAGAAATTAAAGTTCATAATTACAAACTCCATGAAGGAATTACCAAAATACACTTTCTACGCCAACCTAAACATACCCCGACAATTCCCAAAAGATTACTTCCAAACTCCTCTCCGTCCTTACTGGGCCGGTCCACCTGTCTCGGGATCTAAAAACATTAAAGGGAGAGGGGTGAGAATAAATCTCAGCAAGCTATTATGAATGCAGCAATATGCCAAATAAGATGCAACACATAACAAGTTGCATATAACACATTGGAAAAGCTGTAAACACCTTTCATTACCTTGGTTTACCTTTTCCCGTCTGAACAATAGTCGTACAACATTGGGTTTAATACTCCAATCTTAGGTGAGCTGCTTAAGCAATACTCACATCTTATAAGACCCATTTTTCAGGGAACCATATAAGATTGTAGCAACTCTGTAAGGCTTTTGGCTCACTACAGATGCTATAACCCCGACCTGTGGCCACAGGAGGGGACGATCCACGAATATAATATAATCCGATCACATTAGGTCACACTTCCATAATTGATCGTATTATATTATACCCCCAACATCAGCTGATTAAAAAATTATCAAGCACATAATAGTTACTTGAAATATAATCCACAAAGGGGATAAACAATATAGCCACATGGTAAAATATACTCATGTCCAATCAATATCATAGTGCAACAATTAATGAATACACTAAGTATAACACCATCAATAAATATATAATCAAGTAAGGCAACAGGGTATCATTAACCCACCCTACATAGTTAATATACAACGATATAAGGCCTCTATGAAGGTTCAAGCTCAATTTACCAAGTAGGAGTCACAATTTATAAGTGATCAATCAAGCTTACTAAACTAATTCTGGTTCAGATTCAAAGTTGGTTTCTGGGGTCATGGGCGACCGCCCATGTCACTTGGGCGACCGCCCAAGTGAGTTTCAAAGGAAAGGCAACTTACTGCCACGATGGGCGACCGCTCATACCTCTTGGGCGACCGCCCAAGAGGATTTTCAAGGCAAGGGATGTTACTGGACTCATGGGCGACCGCACATGTACCCATGGGCAACCGCCCAAGGTGAATTCCAGCAACCCAGATTTTCTACTTTCCTCTTTTACCACTTTTCTTTTCCTTTTAAATCTTCTTTATACTCATGAACACCAAAGGGATTTTCTAGCTTTACAAGGTTCATAATAAATCATGTAAACCCAAATAATGTAAACCTAGATTATTTATTACTAAATCTTCCACCCATTTTATACACTCTAAATCATCTTTCAAGAACAATAATCTCATTCTATTTCATTTACCAAATCACTCAAATCCTATAAGGTTTCCAAGGCATGAAACAACCATCAATATAACAAGAACAACATTAAAGAGTTTATGAACATTTATAAGAAGGGAAATCATAACAACTCACCTAGCAAATGTGAGATGAAATGAAGATTCTTTTAGCTAGATGTGCTCCTCTCTTCACCCGGAACACAAAAGTACTCTTGGATTTGAAAATGGAGAAGGATTCAACTTGGGAATGATTTGGGAGGTGAAGCTTTCATGGGGAGGTTTCCATGGAAGAAGTAAGAAGAATGAAGGAGAAGAAATTGAGGAGGGTAGAGGGAGTATGGGGCTTCCTTGACTAAGGAATGAAGGGGAGGATTTCATGGGTATGGCCCTCCATCCCTCATTAAACAAGGACTTTCAAAACTAGGCAATTTAGTCCTAAGTTCTAAGGTGGTGAATTAAACCCTCCTACTCAAATACCTCATCCCACATACTTTAACCTCTTTTCACATTTTATTCCTTTTCTATTATTATACTTTCCCCAATGCTTTATTTTATTTCTCTAGAAAACAATCTATTATACTAAAATTGTGCCTAGGGTTAGGGGCGTTACACTCACTTCCATGGTGATCCTAAAAGAAGATCACCATGGAAGTTCATCTCCATGGATGATCTTCTACAAGGATCAACATTATTTTCAAAGTGTTCTTACTTTCTTGCAAAGAAAACACATTTTCAAAAACCTAAAACTCATTTTCATACATCAAATCTCATTTTCAAAGGATAAAATTCCCCTTCCCAAGCAAATGAAGTGCTTAGTCCTAATGTACCCCAAGGATGGTTTGATATAGTTGATTCACCACTAAAATGTCAAGTGATCACTAATCAAAACCTAGGGAAATGGGGACAAGCATGGATGCCAAACCCCCCTTTAAAAACATGTTTTCCTTCTTGAGAAGTTGCTGTCCAGTAGCAATCTTCTAAGACCCCAGTCCATGGTCTAAATTTTTGGACACAGATAAACTTGGAATTTGGTGTTTACTACAAAACACTTTTTGTAGCCAACATCCAGAGCTTTCCAGAAATATTTTTACTTTATTTTTTGTGTGAGTAAAACTCCCATTTTCAAATTTTCTTTTGAAGGACAGATCACCAGTCTCTGGGAGTCCAGATCTCATATCTGATATTTCCAGAAGGTTTTGAGTCCTCAAATCTTCTCCAAAATGGAAAATTCTTTTATAGAAATCTTATTTGAGGTGTCTGGAACAACTTTCATTCTCTGAGTTTTCTCAGATTATGAAGTTTTGAAGCCCTTAAATCTATTTCAAAATCAAGTGTTCACTGCCTTTTTCATTCTGGCAGAAGTGTTCTTCAACTTCCAAAAATATTTTGAGTACCAAAACTCTACCCAAAAATCACACAAAAAATCATGGGATCTGTCCAAAGTCTAATAAAGAATTACCAATTTTTACTTTTCTGAGTTTCAACTTATTTTGGCCAAAACACACACACACACACACAAATGGTTTTTAGCTTGGAAGACTTGTTTTACGAGGCATTCCGGGTGCACACTAACGTCCTTCCCGGCGTGTAACATGACCTCCGAACCCAAATCTCTAATCTCGGGCATTTTTCAAAGTTTTGGCCCTTAAAACAAAAATGGCGTGGTGACTCCGTCTTTTTCCGGTTTTATTTGATTTTCAAAGAAACGCAAAATCGAATTTTCCTGTGAAATTTTGGTGGCGACATCATCACAGTGGCGACTCTGCTGGGGAAAATAAGATTTTAAAAAAAATGATATTTGGTATATCGGTGGAAACTATTAAACTTCCCGTTATCGCCTCTTAACACGAGTCGGGGATAAATTGTGGTTTAACAATCCCACGTACCGGTATCATCGTTTTAAAAAAAAAAGAAAAGCTTTTGAGGGTCAAGCTTCCGTCCCGGCTTTAAAAATCATTTGTTGTGTGTGTTGATTTTTGCACATTTTTCGTGTTGTTTCGGTCGCCTCGGAAAAAGTCAAAATTTTGACTGTCGGAATCATGTCCCTAACTGTCGGAATTTTTGTGCTTATGTGCTCATTTCAAAAAAAAAAACATTTCAAAATTTTTTTTTTCAAAAAAAAAGAGAAAATTTTCAAAAAAAAAATCATGCATCATATTTTTAAGACACATAAAAAAATTTCTATTTTACTCAGAAAAAGAAAATAGACTGCTTGCACACTACGCGCACGTGACCTTACACTGCACACTACGTCCCTAACCCGGGAAAATCCTTGTCGCGACCCGTTTGGTCTTATTACGCCTCTCGGTGCAAGCACAGGACTACCCAAACATTCCATGGAGCCTCGTGTCGACCATGCACTTGTCCGTGACACACTCTGTCCGAGACCCGGTTGGTTTTTAGTACAGTGCAGTGTCATGCCTGTACGTGTATAGACCTTTCCTTTCAAGCCTTTGTCGGCACACCGACTCGATATCTTCGGGGACCCTAATCGGTCGAAGCTGCCGGTTTTCCGCCGCGAGACTTTGACCAAGATATTGACCAGGCGCCTTGACTTCGGCTCGGCGCACAAATTATACACCGACTCGGCAAAGATTGACACTGAGTCATCAAGGATTAATGATTATTCCATGCCTAATTACGGCCTAATTGACGACAAGTCAAGATCAATCGTGGACATTTATCAGTCCAAGTCATGCCGACTTTTTATCGAGCCCTCGGACATTATCTTGACTTTGACGTCAGCTTTGTCCGTAATTTACATCGAATGCTCGTTAAGACTCGATTACCCGCCAGACTTTTAGGATCGTTTTTCTTTCGGTCGGTGGGACCCGCTTGCCCTATAGGACCCTCGCCGGGGCATCCGTCACCCTGGGAGATCGAAATACAGGTGGAATACGAGGGGCTTATAGACGTAGTGACGGGGCCCACTGATCCAGGATCCAGAATAGTTTGCGAAAAAGAAGAGCAATCTTTTCCAACCGATTAGATTAATAAAACGTGTTTTAAGTAAACGTGAACAAATAACCGCACGTTGCATGAGCCCAAAGCCCAAACACTTACCCTCCTTCAATTCCCAGACATCTGAACCCTCGTACCTTTTCCCCATGACTCCTTACAAAGGTTGGTTAGGACACCGGGTCACCGTTTGATTAGTTGGGAAGAGTCAGCGCGTCATCGGCTTCGCCGTTTGTTCCGACTCGGGTTTCGGAATGTCGCATCGGCCGGTAATGATGGGGACAACGTCACTCCGCCTCCGGGACCCCTCGGACGAGAACAACGGTGGAATCGGTTAGCGAGAACGAGATGAGGTTACGACGGGAAGCACGGTGAATAGCCTTATGGAGGCTATTAAGAGCCACGGTTTGGCCGCCGGCCTCAATCCCGATGGCACCTTCACCGTGGAAGAAGACGAGGATGCCAACCCCACTCTCGGTCGCCACGATTACTCCAGGGATGCCACCACCCACCTCCTATGGTACCATTACGAGAACCCATGCTCCTCGGTCTTCGGGTCGGCGGCTCCCCAACCACGAGACCACCGGATCCATGCGGCCGACGGCACAAACCGGTTCGCGGTCCCTCGGTGGGGACAAAGCCGGTACGGAATGTCTTCTCATGGTTGGGGTTATCTCGAATGCCCCAACAAATTGGAATGACACCTCGGTTCGGAACCGATCAATCCGGACCTTCACGGCCAGCGGCCGCGGTTCGGAATGCCGCCACGGCAGTTACGGGCCACGATCGAGCCCCTCCTCGAGAATAGTACTAGTTCGTTGCTCCTCACACAAATCCGTTCCTCGCTCGGACTTCTATGGGCTACCAAGCCTCCATCCCGGTGTCATCCGAATCACCGGGACCGCAGTACCCCCGGGTTATACACCCTCGCCTCGGCCCGGCCATGCAATTCAACGGTCGGGGACAACGGCCCGCACCTAAGCCTACTTCTGGGCCCCATTCTGGAACTCCAAGTTATCCGGCTACATCGGGGCTGCCTCCACCTACTTTGCCGAGTTGAAAATAAACGGCGGGCCGCAAGGTTCTATCCCTTCGCCCGGGGCTCCTACTCATGCTCCCCCGGGCAATTTGCGCCAAGGACGTGTTTTCACCTACGTCCCGGATCGGCCGTTCCCTCCACCCGATCTGCCGCCGGTGATAGCTCCTCTCTCTAGCTCGGCCGCTAGCTTGAATGCCATGGTTCCGCCACAAGACCCTCATCGGCTGGTTCATGGAACAACACAAGGAAATGAAAGCGCAGATCGTGAATTGATCGCCAAGAAGTCTGCTTTCCGGCCTACAGACCCGGACTCCATTGTTCCCCTGCCTCACAAATTTGTTATGCCAAATCTGGACCTCTTTGATGGTACCGCATGCCCGAAAACCCATTTGGACACATATACCTTGGCGATGAAGGCCAAAGGATGTACCAATCAGCAGTTAGGGCGACTATTTGATCTATCTTTGAAGTCCGAGTGCCTTAAAGTGGTTCTTCCGTTTGAAACACGAAGCCGGGGCTACATGGGACAGATTACCAATGCCTTCACGAGAAAGTACAAGGCCAACTTGGAATGGGAAACAAATAGAGTTGACCTACAAACAACAGTGCAGCGTCCCGATGAGAATGTTGGGGACTTCTACAAGCGGTGGAATCTGAAACTCAGCGAAATGGCCATCCCTCCTTCCGAAGAGGAACAACTGGACATCTTCCGGTCATGCTGAAACCACATCGAGAGCCTCCCTCGGTCACTTCCCGTACTCGAGACTTACGGGCCATGGTTAACTCTGCGGCTAAGTTTGAAAAAGCTTACAATCGGCAAAATTTCTTGCACCCGCTTACAGATATCGGGCTCCTCCTGCAAACACCGCCCCTGCTCCTGCTAAAGGCAAAGAGATGATTAACTATGCGGGACAGGAATGTAATAACACAACTCCTTTTGCTCCCAGAAAACCAGCCGAGCCCAGACCACGGGTCATGAACCTCGAAAACTTTGGAATGCCTCTGAATGACATCTTTAGGGGACTGGTGAAAGAAGGCTTGCTGCGGCCTTTGGAGAATTTCCAACCCAGAAATCCGAATGCTCCCGTGGATACTACAAAGTATTGCGCTTTTCATCAAGCCCATGGACATCTAACAGATAACTGCTTTACTCTGAAAAAGGCAATCCAGGGGCTGATAGAGCAAGGAAAGTTGGAAGGCCCCGAAGGGCCTAATACAGTCAAAAATCCTCTGCCAAGGAACCATAATCAGGTAAACATGATTGAATGCGGAGAACCTTCGCATGCCCGGGAAGATGCTGATGAAGGTCCCCAAATACCCGTGGCCAACCTCGTCGAGGATCCTGAGTTCGGATTCCCCCTCAGCCTTGAGGATATCGAACGAATCAACCCACCTTGGTATCATGTCAGAGATTTCCTGCAAAAATACGAGGCCTGCTATTTCTCGGATGAAGGGAAGGCTAATACCGACGAACTGGGGCTGTTCCGATCAAAACATGAGAGAACCATTTACACAAGATGGTTAGAGCAGTCAAGAAAGATTGGACAAGAAAGCTTCAGGCGGGCGCCTGTACTGGGGCTTATCAGCAAAGAAGCCGAAGAACATGCGGAGCTAGTACACTTCTGCAACCGGCTATTGGAGAAGTCGAATACGATCCCGAAGGCGGTAAAGGCGAAGAATCGGAGGAGGAAGAATCCTTCTACATTCTACACGGTGTCAAATACGTGCCACCCCCTCTCACTCTTCCCCCGCGGTTTACGGGAGGAGAAGGCTGAGTCACAATTACCACTTCCAGGAATGGGAGCATATGACAATTTCTGCGGCTGCACGCACCCATATTCCCCTAACGGGTTTGATCGGCGTTCCCTCTCCGCCGAAATCCCGATAGTATGGGAAGATGATTCCGACGACAGCGATGACGATAATGACGACGAGAGCGAAGAGTCAACTGAGGCCTCAGAACCGGAAATAATCTGGAACAATCATGCCGGAAATGAGCCCATGGGAGCCAGGCACAATGGCTGGTTATCAGCAAGCGACGACGAAGAAACTTCGGAAGACGAATATGAAACCGAGGACATGAAGGCCATGAAGTTTCCTGGGTCTGAGCACGTGGATGTCTTAGAATTCAACACTGCCTACCATGCTTTGGGGAAAGGGTTTTCGGGCGTCGATCCAGGCGATAGTTGAAGATACCGATAGAGAGAGGGAAACTAACTCCCATCCGCCCAAATGAGAAAATAACCATGGTCGAGATCAAATCCACCCGGAACAAAGTAACACTCCTTGTCGGGGTTACCCAAGGAGAAGTCACCTTCCCCGAATGTATGTCGGCTTTCGGAGAAGTCCTAGAAACCGGCATGATACCGGATGCGCCTCCCACACGAGAATGCTATAATCATTTCCAGTTCGAGTATTACGTAAAGGAACCAGAATGGTTGCACTATACCTGGGATGAGATCGAAAAGCCGCCGAGTCCCGACAATAGCGACTTTTGTTGCATGATAACTATGAGCAAGGCAAAGCTATGAGTGAATCGGAGGACGCCCTAGCTGTGGGCCATCCAAGGGGCAACAACACAACCCTGCACTCAAAGGCCCGTGACTTGGGAAGCAATCATGAGAGCGCCCAAGAAGGAGCCGGCTCGGCCCCTCACCGTTGCTAGACTCCGTCGTAACCGGTGGCCGATAGCCAAAAAGGCTCCCCGTTGACCTTAGCAGCGTTGAAAAAATCCAGTCAAGAAGCGACTGATGAGGAAGTTAACCTGTTGACCCGATCCGGGCAAATCTTCCAAGGGAATCCCAAAACAGATAAGAAGGCCACAGATCAAGCACCCGAGGAGAACCGCCGTCCCTATGCTAAGACAGCCGAAACTCCTGACCCCGGAAAAGAAGATCCCGTGCTCACCCAGTTGAAGCAAACACAGGCCAACATCTCTCTATGGTCCCTACTCACCTCATCCTATCCCCACAAGCTAAAGCTGGAAGAAAGCTTAGCACGCACCTTGGTCCCTATTGATGCTACTCCCGATGACGTGGTACATCTGATTGGAAACATCCACTACGGGAACATAATCACTTTCACAGATCTCGACCTCCCTCAATTTGGGGCTGATCATAACGAGCCTCTCTTCATCACAGTCCAATTGGATGAACGACGCCTCCCTCGGGTCCTGGTTGATAATGGGTCCGGAATGAACATTCTTCCGGCAAAGATCATGAGCCTGCTTGATATCAAGACTACAGACTTGAAACCTTCCTCCCTCACAGTCAAAGCTTATGACTCGACATCCCGAGCAGTCCTCGGAGTTGCTACCTTGGACCTCTGGTTTGGACAGAAATTGATACCTGTGGAATTCCAGGTTATCGACATCCCGATCACTTTTAATGCTTTATTGGGAAGACCTTGGCTGCACCAGGTCAAGGGGGTCGCCTCAAGCCTCCACCAGTGTGTGAAATTCGTCTCGAATGGGGACCTGACGACCATTTATGGGGATTTAGTCACCTTGGAGGGCACGGATACAGGTGGAATACCTATTCTGGAAATCAAACATGACGAGGAAGGCCTCATGCTAACGGGCTTCACGGTCGAGCCTCCCAAAGCCCAAGTGTGCAACATAGATCTGACAATCACCCGGGATAAAATCCCTCCGGTCTTGAAAATGATGAGAAAGATGAGCTATCTACCTGGCCTTGGTCTGGGAAAGCACCAACAAGGAACTCACAAACTCATCGAGGTGAAAGGACAGAAAACTCGCCACGGCCTGGGATATGAGGCCTCCTCAGTGGACACTGCAAAAGGAAAAAGATTTGAAGCTGCCACAGGAAGGGTCCCGGTCGACGACCATAAATCTCTCCCTTTCAGTCCCAATTTGGCTGACTACTTCGTAAAGGGTCCCACACAACCCGGTAACATCACAGAGCCCACTCCTACAGAAGGGTGGCTGAAGCTACAGGATAGCCTCAACAAGTTCAGGGGAGCCAAAGCTAACCCGGTCCGTAGAATGTTTCTGGACCTACCCAAGATACCCGGGGCTACCACTACCATGAAGAGTGAGTACACTTTCAAAGGCGTGCCAAGCCTAGTGGAACAATTCGAGAAGCTCACAACCACAATTCCTACTGCCCAGGAAGGTCCGAAACCTGAGTTTGAATTAACCGTGCCGAAAGCCAAAGCCACAGAAGTCCTTTCAGACGATTGGGATGGTCCGATTATGCAACAGTTATTCGGGGAAGAGATCCAGGTGCCGACTCGATTGATTTCATTTCTACCAAAGAAATGGTAGCGACAATCGAGGAAGGAGCACAAGATAATTCCCGAGTCGGGAGGTCACCGACAAAGAATGCCATTAAAGAATCGGGAAACTCTCTCAAGCCCGTCCGCGACCAAAGAACAAATGATCACCAAGCCTCGGATTGATCTCCCATCCCTTCAGTGTCGCCTAGGAAAAGTCCTCTGAGTCTCTCATTGTTAAGGTCGAGTCTCTAGAGTCGTCCGACGGCCCTACGCCTGAAGACTACGAGTCTGTAGCAAATGTTGTACTTCCTTTTCATTCTCAATGAAATGACGAACTTTTCTGAGTATCCCTTGATTGCCACTTTAACTAATGATAAATCAATAATAAAAAAAAACTTAATAATAATTCATTAGATAAAGAAGCAGACACATTAAACAAAAAAAATCAAACAAAAAAAATCTTTAAGCAAAGTTGTCCGGAAAAAGGAAAATCGAGCCCAAGCTGCCGAAGAGATTTTGACGAGTGTGAATTTGGGAACTGCGGAAGAGCCTAAAGAGACGCAGATTGGTGATTTCTTCGAAGGAACTGGAAAGGATGCCTTACAAAATCCTACAAGATCCTCAACTCAAGAAAAGTAGCCCTCTTCATCAAAGAGAACATCATATGCCGATACGGGTTGCCAGCCGAGATCATCTCAGATAATGGATCCCACTTCGAAGGGGAATGTGAAAGACCGCCGCGTAATCTGAATAACCCGTCACAAGTCATCTCCTTACATGTGCCCCAAACCAACGGAGCCGTCGAGGCAAAGAAATAAGACTTTGGAAAACATCATCCGAAAAATGGTTGTCCGAGGCGTAGATTGGCCCGAGAAGCTACACCTCGGCACTCGGGGCTATAGAACATCGCCGTAACGGCAATCGGGGAAACACCGTTTGCCCTCACATACGGAATGGAAGCCGTGCTCCCAATCGAATTGGAAATCCCCTCACTCCGTGTGCTGTTGGAAAGCCAGATCAACGAGGTCGAATGGCTCCAAAGTCGCCATGATGAATTGGCCCTGCTAGATGAGCGCCGATTGAAAGCAATGGAACACATCCGAGCCTACCAAGGGAGAATGGCCAGAGCCTTCGACAAGAAAGTAAAGCATCGGGAGATCCGAGAAGGTGATCTCGTTTTGAAAGAAAAGCCCCTGGGCCCGTATCAACCCCTCGGCAAATGGAAGCCTCGTCTGGGTCGGGCCATACGTCGTCCAAAAGATCTTCTCCTGAGGAGCCATGCAACTTGCAGACCTCGACGGAAATCCCTTTATACACCCAAATGAATGGTGACAAGCCGCGCAGATACTACGCGTAAAACACCGAGTCAAAAAAAAAAAAAGAAAGAAAAAGAGTGCCAAAAGAGTAATACCCAACTAGGTTGAAAACCCGAAAAGGGCGGCCTAGGTAAAAACAGGTTGCACCAAAAAAAAAAAACAAAAAAAAAAAAAAAAAAAAAACAAAAAAAAACAACAAAATTGACCAGGTTGAACTACGAAGACCTCGAGCTCCTCAAAATGAGGGGAACGTAGGGCACCGGAAACGGTTCGGTCTAAAGCACAAATAAAAGTCAAAATCGACATCAATACACCGATCGACCATGAAAGCGTCTCGAAAAACTCAAGCAATTCAAATATTCATTACAAGTTAAAAACTTTTGATGAGTCTAAGCCCGATTCATTCCTACAACCGGCAACCTCGCTAAAAGAAAACTAAGATGCATAATCAAACTAATGTGTCTCGCTATGACAAGAAAGGGATACTCGGAAACCTCGTAGTCACTCCATGCCACTCGAACCGGCCTCTCCCCTCTTCTTCCCCTTCGAGTCTTCTTCTTCTCGAACAGAAAAATGTCGGTCTTCCTCCTACCAAGCTCCGGTATAGGAACAGGATCTATCAAACCACTCTCCGTCGTGGCCTTGGTAGTCCTAGCATCATCTCTCATCTCCCGTAGCCTAGCCGGTAGCATAGGAGTCCTCCTTTCCCCGTCTCTTGACATAAGCCTCATAGTCGGTCACGCGCGTCTCCGCTCCCGTCATGAGGGTTGGCCCTAGCCTCGGCCCTCCTCCTCTCTCGAAACCGCTGTGTCCTCCGCACCCACAATGGCCTCACGCCGTCTCAAAATAGCCATCTCGAGTCTCTCCAAAATGCCTCTCGTACCAATCCAAGTACCAAGTGGTCAAGAACACCGGTCTCTGGACGCCGAGGAATAACCCGAGGAGGAAAGACGTCATACCTCCATGCTCGGGAAAGAAAGGAAAATACCGAAGGATCATCCATAGAAACGGAAGCCACCACCCTGGTGGCTATATCATCAAAGTCCTCCAAAGGAACCCGCTCTAAGCCGAACCGTCTCGTAACCAAAGACGGAATATAGAAGCCGGACCGAGAAAGCCCCAGAAGCATGACCACATGAGACCCGTCCTGAAGCACTCTGCGAGTCTCCACCCGCCAACAAGGCACTGACCATCTGATATCTTCTGTCCGGCGACCAGCCATCCAACGCTCCCATGAGCCCTGATCATCAAAATCTACAGCAACCCCTCTCCTGGCGAATGTCCAAGGCTTGATCATATCAGGAGTTTCCCGAAGAATCCCCAAGCGCTCCATCGCCCACGTAGTCAAGAGGAACGGGCCGCCCGCGCATATACCGTCTCCCGGTAGCCAGCCTATCGAGAGCATGGAAAGTCTCCCCCAAGATCAAAGGTACAACATCTCTGACCAAGCGACAATGAACGACTATATCCAGCAGAGACCGATGACAAATCCCAAAAGAATAGACCATGAACAAGGTCTCGAACATGCAAAGTGCAAAGGCGTCCCAATATGCATCATCAAGCAAGCCTAAACCCCTAAATCTATCAGGGAGACCGAAAATATCAAAATGATCGGGACCACAGATCATACCTTGTGCTTCCTCCTGGGAAAGATGAAGGAGGTTGCACAATCTATCAACAAAAGAGGCCCCTCCAGGCAAAGGAACCGCTATCTCCTCCACCTCCGGACCACCAAGCAAGGCCCGAAATTCTTCGACGGTCGGGACCACCTTGTTGTAAGAAAAGCAAAAAACATGCCTTCTGGTATCCCAAAATGATGAAGAAGCTCTCAAGAGGTCGTAGTCCGGAACCAATTCTTTGAGGGACCATAAACACTTCACCTTGTACCTTTCTTCAAAGAATGACCTCCTCTCATGCATAATCTCCCGAGACCACTCTTTAAACTTGGTGAAGAATTGCATTTGAGAATTTTGGGATAATTTGGGTGGATTTCTCATGCTCACAATTCTCTCCATGGTTTTTCTCTCCTTCTCCCCGAAAATGGCTGTTTGAATGGGCAGTTGAAGAAGGTGTTTGAATTTGAAATGAGGGAAAACCCAGATCTGAAGCAAAATTAAAGGACAAAGGTCGAAGCTCCTGTCCCATCCGCGCGGATGAGTTTGTTACCAAAAAAAAAATCTTTGCAATAGTCCAAACTGCTGCATCAAAGGAATATTTTGTCCCAGCCAAAGCCTGTCCAAACCAGTCCATATACCAAACACTAACACCCTTGCCAAAAAACCAAGGCTCATGCAACATTGCATTCGTACTGCATTGCATTCATAAAAATAAAATCCTAAATTATTACATTCCAAAAATAAAGGGAGTGTGCAAAAAAAAATCAATAAAAAAAAAATAGGTAACAATAATCCTAAATTATTACATCCCAAAAAAAAAAGAGAAAAAAAAAAAAAAGCAAAAAAAAATGTGCATAAAAATAAGCTGTACAAATCTCAAATCTCAGAAATCGATTCAATCTCAAGTAATCAATCGGAGTCCCCAGTGGCCGACGTCTGCCCCCGATCCCTCTTGCGGCTCGGGCCTGCCTCATCAGGAGCCCTGAAGATCTCGGGCTCAGAATCGTCCTCGTCCCCGGAAGAAGGCTCGTCAGGACCAACCGGCACGCTCTGATGGGGCAAGCCAAGATCTGCGAAGAAATCATATCCGAAGTTGAAGGCGTCAGACTCCTGGACGTGCGAAGAAGATCCACCATGCTGCGACGTGTCCCCGCCCGTAAGGATCTCCGAGAATGACGTGGTCCGAAGGTAGTACCGCGCGAGGATCAAGGAGAGGAGAAAGAGGAGTCTCGAAGAAGTCTACGAAGGAATAGGGAAACTTCCCGCCCGACAGCGCCGGCCGTGGTCGCTCGCTCTAGCCCCGAGGAGCCCCGCAAGCAACCATCCTCCGATAAATCTCTTAGCCCCGATCACCCGCTTCGTCGCCTCTCCACGACCACCTCCGAAAACCGCACAAAAGCAAAAGCGTCGAAGCTTGAAGCAAAAAAAAAAATGATGACAGAAAGAAAAGAAAAGACAAGCAAGAAAAGAGGTGGGAAGGAAAAGCCATACCTTCATACCGGACGAGGCCGGAAAGCTCGTGGAAGCCGCTCAGCCGAGGGATCTCGCACCCTCAATCGGACCCCCATCCTCGACATATGAAAAGTCCGTCCGAGGGTACCGCGGGACTCCTAACCCCTCTCTATCCGTAACTCCGGGGCGTCCTCGCCTCCTCAAGACAAATACTGAATACGGCTCAATCGCCACAAATGCCGAGAAGTGCCGGGCGGCTCGGTAATCATCCCAGTGTCGCAGATCTATCACTGGTGCATCATATCGGCGGAGGCTCCACCGATGTCATCAAAGGCGACCCACGCCATGCCGGCGCGTCACCCTCTCTCCTGCATAATAGACGTCGCAAGTCGACCTCTCGTAATCCTCCGCCGCACACCATATCTCGCGCCTCTTCACTGCGCCACCTCGAAACGTTCCTGTGGATAGAATATTATCCCCTCATCCGTCTCACCCGTCAAAGGCAAGGGCCCCATATCTAAGAGTCGTACGCCCGGAGCTTATCTTCTCTCGGGCATGCTTGGACCAGAGCGCATGGCCGGATACGCCCGACGTACTCCGCGGCCGTCGCCACATCGTGACGTGAAAAACTCCAACGCCCATACCGCGAAAGGTAAAGATCAAATAAATCCAAAGGCAAAAGAAAAGTGTGTGCTCAAGAAAAAAAAGGGAAAGCAAAAAGAAAGCTTATACCTCCAGAGCAAACTCGAAGCAATATAAGGAGCTCACAGCCTTCCGCCGTATCTATCAAGAGCAAAGTAAAGCTCGCCACCCTCCTCTCCCCAAGAGACATCTCCACCCATCTCCACATCCTCCAAACTCCTCAAAGAAAGCAAATACCGCCGTCCCCTCGGCGTGTCCAAAAGAGTGCTCGAGAAAGCAAACCATAAAAAGGCCCTAGCACCGCTTCGCCGCCTATCCTCTCATCCCCACCTCGTAGCTCCCGATGGTCTCCACAATCTTCCCATAAACCACGGCATACTCCATCCCCATCCCCTTTTGGGAATAGGGGTAAAGCCCAAGAGCCTGCAGTCCGCGTCGCCGTAGCCGCCCCGCCACTCGATGCTGCGTCCATTAAAGGACAGACCCGTGATCGCAGCGTAATCTGAAGGCGTAACCGTAGCCTCGCCCCAGAAGAAGTGAAACGTGTGGGTCGCATCCCACCAATGCTGCGCCAAAGCAAACATCAGGCCCTTGCTCTTAGGGAACTTAACCAATCCTCTCAAGCACTCAATGAACTCCCAAAGCCCGATCTCAACGACAATCTGTCTCGGACTCACCAAAGCTCCTCGGCCCGCATTCGGAAGCCGGTCCCACAGGTCAACTACAGACTCCACTGATCCTCGAGTCTTCATCTTATTCAACTGCCCCGTCACGTAGTTGTTTCTACCCTGCAATAAAACAAAAAAAAAGAAAATGTCAAAAAAAAATTGCATTTGCATTTGCACAAAAAAAGAGCATATACATGCATCACGCAACACAAAGTTTTGAAGAAAATTCGGCAGCATAACGGCATGCAATGAACCTAGCCCCATTTTTCTCAAAAAAGACAGTTTTCAGCAAATCCCAATTCATTCATAAAAAAAAATTTCATACAAAGAGTCAACGGAAGTCAATAACTCCGTCCCATTTTCAAAAAAAAATGCATACATGCATGTCATCCATCATCCCAAAAGATCCTACATTCATACATTCATACAAGGAGTCAACGGAAGCAAAAACTCCGTCCCATTTTCATAGAATAACATGCATACATTCATCCAACGGGAGGAAAAATCTGTTTCGTCTTTCAAAAAAAAAAATCATCATACTTATTTACAAAAAAAAAAAAGGGGAGCATGCACACATTCATATCAACATTGCAAGAATCCTACATTGCAACAAAAGAAGTCCGTCCCAAATTCGGGAAATTGTTCATCATAGTCTCATATTTCAAAAAAAAAAATGGCGAAAATGCCAATTCTTTTCTCAAGCAAAATGCACATTTTGGGATACCCACAAATTCATTACAACATGCATAGCATCAAAATCAAGATTCAAAGCCAAAAACATCAATCATTCGAATTTTCAAAAAAAAAAAAAAAAAAATCAAAAATCACTCAAAATTCAATTTCAAGCAAAAATCGACAAAGGGAATGAAAAGATTCGAAGTATACCGTTCAGAGACTCGGATCAGAAGCCCAATGTTGCCAAGCATCGGGATAATGCTCCTCCTCAATCGATTGCGAAAGAGTGTAATGCCTCCTCATTCGGACGAGCTCCAATCGTCTCTCCGCGACCGAGCCACGTCCTTGGCCTTGAAAAGCACCTCCCGCGTGTTCCATTGCTTCAAAAATCGAAGAAATCGGAAGAATTTTAAGGTTTTTAAGACAAAAATGGCGGTTTTGGTCTCTCCCCCTCGTCTCTCTCTCGAAAATCTGGAAAAGTGAGGAAGAAGAAGGGAGGGGGCGGCCCTCATTTAAAACAGCCTGGAAATTCAACCCTATCCGCGCGGATGGGTTTGTAAGGGTCAAAAAGTCCCTTTTGCCCTTTAAAAATCCAGGACTCTGCAGTTTAGTCCTCAACTTAACCAAAGTCAATCCCCTCTTCAAAAGAGCTTCACGGCAGTAAAACGTAAGACCGATTTCCCCGAGAAAGATAACGAAATCCCGTATCTTTCATCAAAATCATTCAACGGCAGTCAAACGTAAGACCGATCTCTCCGAGAAAGATAACGGAATCCCGTATCTTTCATCAAAATCATTCCCCGGCAGTCAAACGTAAGTCCGATCTCCCCGAGAAAGATAACGAGATCCCGTATCTTTCATCAAAATCATTCAACGGCAGTCAAACGTAAGACCGATCTCTCCGAGAAAGATAACGGAATCCCGTATCTTTCATCAAAATCATTCCCCGGCAGTCAAACGTAAGTCCGATCTCCCCGAGAAAGATAACGAGATCCCGTATCTTTCATCAAAATTATTCCCCGGCAGTCAAACGTAAGACCGATCTCCCCGAGAAAGATAACGAGATCCCGTATCTTTCATCAAAATCATTCCCCGGCAGTCAAACGTAAGACCGATCTCCCCGAGAAAGATAACGAGATCCCGTATCTTTCATCAAAATCATTCCCCAGCAGTCAAACGTAAGACCGATCTCCCTGAGAAAGATAACGAGATCCCGTATCTTTCATCAAAATCATTCCCCGGCAGTCAAACGTAAGACCGATCTCCCTGAGAAAGATAACGAGATCCCGTATCTTTCATCAAAATCATTCCCCGGCAGTAAAACATAAGACCCATTTCCCCGACGAATACGTCTGATTTTTCCAGCAAAGGCTAACCAAATCCCGAGCAAAGTTAACGGAATCCCAAAAGCCAACGAAATTTCGAGAAAATTTCGAACTACGAAAGGGCTTGATTCCCACTAGGGATACGTAGGTAGCCTATCATTAGGTCCAGCCCCCCGACCAAAACGGTCACCCTCTCCTTCGGCAGCAGACAAAGTCCACCGGAAGGCCATTTCAAATCAAGGTTCGAGGCACCTAAAATGCCATCATCAAGGTTCGAGGCACCTAAAACGCCATCTCTAAGGTTCGAGGCACCTAAAACGCCATCATCAAGGTCCGAGGCACCTAAAAAGCCATCATCATCAAGGGTCGAGGCACCTAAAACGCCATCTCCAAAGGTCTGAGGCACCTAAAACGCCATCTTCAAGGTCATCATCTCCAGGTTGACACCTCAAAATAGTCATCTCCAGGGTCAAAGACCCGAACTACGGCCGGCTTGATTCCTCTTAAGGATACGTAGGTAGCCTATCATTAGGTTCAGCCATCCGACCGAAAATGGTCATTCCTATCCCCAGCAGAGCGGATAGCCCTCAGACCAAAAATGGTCACTCTTATCCCCAGCAGAGCGGATAGCCATCAGACCAAAAATGGTCATTCCTATCCCCGGCAGAGCGGATAGCCATCCGACCGAAAATGGTCATCTTTTATCCCCAGCAGAGTTTCTTTCCAAAGAACCAACCGCGTAATCTCGCTCATCGGGTTCGAGGCACCTAAAACGCCATCATCTCCAGGGTCAAAGACCCGAACTACGGCCAGCTTGATTCCTCTTAAGGATACGTAGGTAGCCTATTAAATAGGTTCAGCCACTCGATCACTTGATCATCCTGCCAAATATGGAGCCTTACTCTTATCGACGACCCCGCTTCCTTCGAAAGCGCCGTCGCCGAGGGGCTACTGTAAGTGCTCCAATTTGAGCTTGTTAGTATTTTCGTTAGAAAATTAACGAAAGTTATAACATTCCTAACAATTTCTAACATTTCTAACAAAGTAAGGGCAAAGTGGGCATTGTTATTTAAGGATAAACCAAGGAAAGGAATCAAAAAAGCAAAAGAAATAAGAAAAACCAAAAATAGAAATGGCTGGAACAAAATCTGGCTGTTAATTTGATTTTTTTTGAAAAATATTCCTCTTGTCCAAAGCCCGGCGCATTTAATGAACAAAGGCACGCTCAAGGTCCTATCCGCGCGGATGAGTTTGCATTTTTCAGAGGGCTATAAATTGAGCCCTCCAGTCTCAAAAATAAGGGAGAAGAAACACAATTTGTAACTGTACCTTGGCGAAAATAGTGAGAAAACAGTGAGAATTCTCTAGAATTGTCACCTTTTTCTCAACTATTCAACCAAAATCACACTCACTCAAACACTCTCATATTCAAGCCTTAAATACTCTTACATTCAAGCCTTAGGAAGATAGGTATAACCTCCCTCTCCTTACCCTAAAGTTCATCCATGCATGCATTTTCAAGCTACAAAATGTAGTTCATTCATCTTTTTGCCTTAGATCCAAGAAGATCACCATGGAAGTTCATCTCCATGGATGATCTTCTACAAGGATCAACATTATTTTCAAAGTGTTCTTACTTTCTTGCAAAGAAAACACATTTTCAAAAACCTAAAACTCATTTTCATACATCAAATCTCATTTTCAAAGGATAAAATTCTCCTTCCCAAGCAAATGAAGTGCTTAGTCCTAATCAGGGGGCGGAGCCATGAATTGGCCGAGGGGGGGGCAAGATTACACGGGGGTTCGGGGGCAGCGCCCCCGGAAAAAAAATTTCGGATCGGGCAAGTAAAAAATGGGTCGGATCCATGAAATACAATGTATTTTAGTTAACAAAAATGATAAAAGTAAATAATTCAAAGAACGATTGAAATAATGTTGAAGTATTTAACGCAAACAATTTATTAAAATATATTACTCGTACAAAAAAGAAATTCAAATTTGCTAATTAAACTTGGGATAATAGGAAGAAAGAACAAAAACAAAAAAAATGGGAAAAGCCTAACTAATTAATTAAGATTGAAAAAATGTGAGGAAATTAGGAGAAAGAGAAAAACAAAACTGTTAAGAGAAAGAATAGCAAAGATGGAAGACAAAATTAATTGAAAATGTAGGTAGCAGGGTTCGAACATGGATTTGAAAGGAAACACCAAAGGCTTTAACTTCACCCCTTCTACCGCTGAACCACACCACTCACTAGTGTTAATCTTGAAGTTAATTATATATATACATATAGCGGGTGCAAGTACGGGTCGATCCCACAGAGACAGGGTTTACTTAGGAATTATTTTTGTCTTTATTGAAATTATAGAAAAGATTGGGGGGAGATAAAGTTTGATTTTGGAAATAGAAAGAACATAAACAGAAAATACTTTAATAAAACTTTATAAAACGAAGCATTCTCTGGATTGGAAATCATATACATAATCTTGTTCATCAAATTGTCATTGTCTTAGAAATATAGGTTTTCATAAAAATCAAGGATGGTATGTTAAGCCTACACTACTTCGGGTTAAGACAGTAGCATTTTTATTCTTCACTAATTATGTCCTAACTGTTTGAGATTTCCGTTTATGTTACTCCCGCCCTGTCACAAACGGGCATTCCGGCTTATCTCTAGCTGACCATAATTAGTAAGAATCCACTAAGAACGAGAGTCAACATACTTTCCATTAAAGGAACATCCCTAGGCCGTTGAACTACTTTCGTGATCAATGGAACCTAGTTTCTTTATATGGTTCCGTCAATCGAGATTCTCCGCTAGGTCCTTCTCTCAATTGACTGAATCATACAAGTTGGACATCTCCAAAATGTAAGATATTTAGAGATTAATATAAAGAAATTGTTTAGATGAAGATAGAAGACAAGACTTTTTTCATTTTAAGATAATGAACATTTATGCTTTGAGTTTCCAACCCCAATAATAAGGGGGATTTACTCACTAGCCATCTAAAACATATAAGCAATTAAAAAAGAGAATAGAGTAAGAAAACTTATGATGGAATAGAAGACGAATGGCTGGAAATAATGCTTCACTTTATTGCTCTTCTTCCAAAGTAACTTCAAGAACAAAATGTAGACTTTGATCTTCAAATAATCTTTGGAAATCAATATGACAAGTATTTATCTCTAACTTCTAACAATCTCTGATGGATATGCTATGAAATTTCAGTAATTTTCTATCTCTAAGACTGAGTACAAGAGGTCTTTTTATAAGGGGGAGGGAACTCTTCAAGAAGGTGCCTCTAAAAGGTGCCTTTTAATCTGCAGTCATGACCTTGCACGGTCTTGTCAAGGGATTTGCACGGTCGTGCACCCTTGGCGCCAGATTTGATTTTGAATTTGGACATCTTGCACGGCCGCTCCAAAAATGCTGCACGGCCGCTCTGAAGTCAACACGGCCAGGTCCATTTCCAAGGCTCGGCCACTCCATGTTTTGGGGCCACAAATGGCCTGTCATGGCCTAAGTGCACGACCGCTCCTCCATTGGCTGCACGGCCGCTCCACCTGGATTTAGCTTTGTGTGTTTGATTTGTTTGGTGCTCCTCCATGCCCTTTGTCTCAAAGTATCCAAGCATCCTTTTGATCATAAAAAGACTCTAAAACCTGTCTAAAATGCATGAAATATACCAAAAGGCGTAAAATCTAATAAATATGAAAAAGTAACTAAAAAGTACTTAAAATGAAATGAAAGTGATGATTTATTTAAGTAAAAGTATATAAAAACTTAGGATAAATGACTATATAATAGTCACTTATCAAACTCTCCCACACTTAAGCTTTTGCTTGTCCCCAAGCAAATTTAGGATGAAAACACGGAAAGGGAGAAAAAAAAAGAAAAGGAAGAATGATCCCTCAGAAATAAAGTAGCAAGCCCTAAATGCCTTTTGGATAATGCCATCATCTTTCTAGTCATATTTTGTATACCTTTAAAAATTATTTAGAAAGAAGCATTTTGGGGATATTTCAAAGAGATAATTTGTAAGACAATAACCTAATATAGCATATATAAAATTTGATCAAGTAAAGCATGCTAGAAGGATAAATATTAGATCATTTTACTTGGTAAAAGAGAAGCTTTCACTCTTTAGAGTGATTTTTGAGAGAAGTGAATTTATTGCTTTAAAATGTACAAAGGGAAGTATAAACATTTATTCACAAACTAGAAGTTTCCGAAGAATTGTATTGCATTTTTGAATCACAAGGGCGAAAAAATGGATGATGATTGTGGAAAAATCTCATCAAAGTTTCAACAATTTTATCTTATTTTTGCACGTGTTATATTTTTGCAAAAGACCTTAGTTATTTTTTATCCTTTCAAGTATGAGACATTGTGGCTGCGAAACCCATGTTCCTAATACTTAGATCAAGAATACTTTGGATATTACTTCCATTTGGCAAGAAAGCATCATCGCAGCGAACGCCGTGCCCCGAGTTACTTAGGAAGTAATAGGTTTCTTTTTGCTTTTAAGATTTGGTGACTAAGTCACTCTTTTAGCAATAAGATAAAAATGCCTAAACTTGATTCGATTAGTGAAAATGGAAAGATGGGATTTTGATGAAGAGGTGTGATTCAAGGGATGCAAAACAAAGGGGATGCTTCTAATAAGGAAATAAGTATTTAATAAAATTTAAAATGTACAATTTTAAAGAAACATTTTCAAAAAATTTCATAAGAATGACCAAGTGTAGATTGATAAATATTCCTTCTAATCAAATGTCTTTTTTTTGATAAAACTCTATATTTTGCTATACTAACTTATGAGGCTTTGAATTTATTTCCTAAAAAATATCCCTATATTTTTCTTCTTATTAATTTCTAAGTTTATAGAAAATATGAGAGAAAAGACAAAGGCATTATTTTTAGACAAATAGCAAGCATAAGAAATAATGATATGGATCATCATAGGGATTATTTTTAATTTTTTTTAATATATACTATACATGCATAAAATGAAAATGCAACTAAGTTAAAAAAGAAAAAAATTACACTAGAAAGCAAGTAAATCTAGACTAAAAAGCAAGTAAATTTAAACTAAAAAGCAAATAAAATAAAGATAGATATACCCCCCCTACACTTGAAATGAACATTGTCCTCAATGTTTCAAGGACAAAGAGAAAAAAGATAAGCATGCGGTGGTAAACAAAAATTATGATAAACAGTAATATAATCCATCAGTTTACTATTCCGATGATGCTTGTTTAAGGTCATAAGCTCGACCCCTTTCTTTCAGTAACAATGGGTGGTGACTGGTATTGTAATGGTCTCTTATCCTTAACAACTCGTCATTCCTTGCCCTTTTTTGTGATTGAGATCTTATGATTAATGCACATGCGACATCCTGATGTGTCTTTTTTCTTAGGCCCCTACCCTTTGATTTTTCAATTTTATTAGGCTGTTTAGGGTGCACATTTTTTTCACCTCTATAATTTCAGGGCTTTTTAATTATTATTTTTGAGTCCTTGGCTTGTGACTTTTCACCCTTTTTGCTATCATTTTCTGGAGTGTTGATTTCATGGCACGGTTTCTTGAGATTTAAGTCTTTAAATTCAACTTTCTTATTTCCAATGTTTAGAGAAAGAGTGCCATTCTTTACATCTATTATTGCACCAGCGGTGGTAAGAAAAGGTCTTCCTAGAATGATTGGAATTTGGTGATCTTTCTTCATCTCAAGGACTACAAAGTCGACCGGGATGATCAATTTCCCGATTTGATAAGGGACATCTTCCATAATACCCATCGAGTATTTAATGGAGCGATCCGCTAGTTAGAGGAAAATAGTGGTGGGTTTCATTTCTCCCACACTTAGTTTTTTACCTATCGAAAGCGGAATGAGGCTCACACTTGCCCCAAGATCTAACAAAGCATTATCAACATTGTATTTACCCATTTTGCAAGGAATAGAGAAAGTGCCGGGATCTTTTAATTTAGGAGGAAGTTCTCTTTGTAAAATGGCACTTACTTCTTCTGTTAAAGCGACAGTCTCATGCTCCTCAAGTTTTCTTTTATTTGCAAGAATATCCTTTAAGAACTTAGAATAAAAGGGCATTTGTTGAAGGGCATCGATAAAAGGTATGTTGATGTAAATAGACTTTAAGACTTCTAAAAATTTTGTAAATTGTTTGTCAAGTTTGGCTCTTACCAACCTTTGGGGGTATGGTATTGGAGGGTCAAAAATTCTAGAAATCTTAGGGGATTCTGTCCCATTTTCAACATCTTCATTAGTCTCAACCATCGGTGGGGTTGGACTAATGTTCTCCTTACTCTGTTTGATATTTTTCTTAGGAAGGGGATCTATAATTTCGTTTCCACTCCTAGTTTCTACCGCACTAACATGCTCGTCGGGCTTTTGCGATTGACCGGGAAAACTCCCTTGTGGTCTATGTGAGGTGCCGACTTGTTGAGCTTGTTAATTTTCAAGCATTCTATTGTGGGCGGCTAAATTATCAAACCTAGCATTCAACGACTTAATGGATTTCCTTAACTCATTATTGGTCTTTTCTTGTTCATTCTTATTTTCAACAATAAAATCCATAATAAGATCCAATTTAGACTTAGGGGAAGGGAAAGTACTAGAATTGCCATTGAAATTCTTTTGTGTGAATCCCGGTGATTGTGTAGAAGGTTGTTGGTTTAAAATATTGTTATTCTTATAGGAAAAATTAGGGTGATTTCTCTATTCGGGATTGTATGTGTTTGAATACATACCACCACTTTCTCCATAAGAATTAACAAAATTTACTTGATCACTAGAAGTAGTGTCAAGCAATTCACAACATTCTGTACTATGTGAGTTTGACCCACATAGTTCACAAACAACATTAATGTTGGCCACGGGATTTACATTAAAGTTTTCAAACTTTTTAAGAAGCATATCAACTTTAGAGGATAAGATATTAATGACATCAACATTGTACTTACCTGGAATCCCCTGCGGTTGTTCCCTCTCATTGAACCATTGGTAGTGATTCGGAGCTATGTTTTCTATCAATTCATATGCTTCATCCACCGTCTTATTCATTAGTGCACCTCCTGCGGCGGCATCAATTGTCTCCCTTGTTCTATATGTGAGACCATTGTAGAAAGTGTGCACAATTAACCACTTTTCAAGCCCGTGGTGAGGGCACATCCTTAGGAGCTCTTTGAAACGCTCCCAAGCGTCATACAGTGATTCGCTTCCTGTTTGGCTAAAATTTGTAATCTTCATCTGAATTTGAGCGGTCTTGCTCGAAGGGAAGAAACGTCCAAGGAATGCTTCTTGAATTTGGTCCCAAGTTGTAAAAGAGTTGGGTGGGACTGAATTTAACCACTGTTTCGCCTTATCCTTAAGAGAGAAAGGAAAAAATGCGTATCCGAATTGCTTCTGGGGTAACATTCTGAATACGTGTGGTATCACAATATTCAAGGAATGTTTGGATGTGGAGATGAGGATCTTTGAAAGCAGTGCCGTTATATTGGTTATTCATAACCATATTTAAAAGTTGCGGCTTTATCTCAAAGTGTGCCGCTCCGGCATTCGGCACAACGATAGGGGATCTAGTTCCCGGGGTACTTGGATTTACAAAGTCCCGTAGGGTCCTAGCTGGTGTTTGTGGCTCTCCTTCCGCCATATGTTTGCTTAGTGTCTCTTTAAATTTTCTTAGTCTTTCGTGAAAGCTTCGTTCGGGTTCCGGATCAAAATTGTCAAAGAATGTCCGAGTCCATTTCATACACTATAAGAAAAACACTTAAAGAGAGATTAAACGTAACAATTTATCGGAAGTAAAGACAAAACAATATAAAAACAAACAAAAAATTATGTAGTAAAGACAAAAACTTAAAGTAAACCGTTGTCCCCGGCAACGGCGCCAAAAACTTGTTCGGTTGTTAACCTAACGGTTTATTTAATATCCGCAAGCGCACGGGCTATTTCAATATAGCGGGTGAAAGTACGGGTCGATCCCAAAGAGACAGGGTTTACTTAGGAATTATTTTTGTCTTTATTGAAATTATAGAAAAGATTGAGGGGAGATAAAGTTTGATTTTGGAAATAGAAAAAAAATAAACAGAAAATACTTTAATAAAACTTTATAAAACGAAGAATTCTCGGGATTGGAAATCATACACATAATCTTGTTCATCAAATTGTCATTGTCTTAGAAATATAGGTTTTCATAAAAATCAAGGATGGTATGTTAAGCCTACACTACTTCGAGTTAAGACAGTAGCGTTTGTATTCTTCACTAATTATGTCCTAACTGTTTGAGATTTCCGTTTATGTTACTCCCGCCCTGTCACAAACGGGCATTTCGGCTTATCTCTAGCTGACCATAATTAGTAAGAATCCACTAAGAACGAGAGTCAACATACTTTCCATTAAAGGAACATCCCTAGGCCGTTGAACTACTTTCGTGATCAATGGAACCTAGTTTCTTTATATGGTTCCGTCAATCGAGATTCTCCGCTAGGTTGTTCTCTCAATTGACTGAATCATACAAGTTGGACGTCTCCAAAATGTAAGACATTTAGAGATTAATATAAAGAAATTATTTAGATGAAGATAGAAGACAAGACTTTTTTCATTTTAAGATGATGAACATTTATACTTTGAGTTTCCAACCCCAAGAACAAGGGGGATTTACTCACTAGCCATCTAAAACATATAAGCAATTACAATAGAGAATAGAGTAAGAAAACTTATGATGGAATAGAAGACGAATGGCTGGAAATAATGCTTCACTTTATTGCTCTTCTTCCAAAGTAACTTCAAGAACAAAATGTAGACTTTGATCTTCAAATGATCTTTGGAAATCAATATGACAAGTATTTATCTCTAACTTCTAACAATCTCTGATGGATATGCTATGAAATTTCAGTAATTTTCTATCTATAAGACTGAGTACAAGAGGTCTTTTTATAAGGGGGAGGAAACTCTTCAAGAAGGTGCCTCCAAAAGGTGCCTTTTAATCTGCATTCACGACCTTGCACCGCCATGTCAAGGGATTTGCACGGCCGTGCACCCTTGGCGCCAGATTTGATTTTGAATTTGGACATCTTGCACGGCCGCTCCAACAAATGCTGCACGACCGCTCTGAGGTCAACACGGCCAGGTCCATTTCCAAGGCTCGGCCACTCCATGTTTTGGGGCCACAAATGGCTTGTCATAGCCTAAGTGCACGGCCGCTCCTCCATTGGTTGCACGGCCGCTCCACCTGAATTTGGCTTTGTGTGTTTGATTTGTTTGGTGCTCCTCCATGCCCTTTGTCTCAAAGTATCCAAGCATCCTTTTGATCATAAAAAGACTCTAAAACCTGTCTAAAATGCATGAAATATACCAAATGGCGTAAAATCTAATAAATATGAAAAAGTAACTAAAAAGTACTTAAAATGAAATGAAAATGATGATTTATCTAAGTAAAAGTATATAAAAACTTAGGATAAATGACTATATAATAGTCACTTATCAATTACACTGAGTCAGATCCAAGAAAGAGTGGTCATTATGGAAGGACACTTGAATCAATACCATCCTCCTGTTTTGAATGGAACTAATTATGCTTTATGGAAAGTTAAGATGCGTCTTTACATCAAAGCAATTGATGAAAGGACGTGGCTTAGCATTATTGTCCCATGGTCTCCTCCTAAGGTTGAAAACAAGGATGTAGTGGGTGAAACCTCTGAAAAATCCTACAAACTTAGACCTGAGGAAGACTGGACTACGGCCGAAATTACCCTTGCTAATTATAATTCTAGGGCTCTTGGTGCTATATCAAGTCATGTGGATGAACGCATGTTTAGACTTGTTATAAATCAAAATGTAGCAAAAATAGCTTGGGATATTTTGCAAGGTCATTGTGAAGGTGATGATAGTGTAAAGGCCACTAGGTTGAGAATTCTCATGACCAAGTTTGAAAACTTGAGGATAAATGAGATCGAAGATATAAAAAGCTATTCTGCTAAATTGAAAGAAATCTCAAATGAATGTCTCTCCCTAGGTGAGCCTATATCTAATACAAGGCTAGTTAGCAAGATATTAAGAACTGTTACTGATAAGTTTAATATTAAAATTGTTGCTATTGAAGAAGCACATGACACTACAACCATGGGATTAGATATTCTTGTGGGTAAACTAATCATGTTTGAGATGAACACATATATTCAGCAACAACATAAGGCTGAAAGTATTGCTCTTGCTGATGCTCTTTCCAGTGCCTCCAAAATTTCTAAAGAAATTGTAGAAATCTCTAAAGATATAGAGATTTCTGATTTGAAAATTGAAGATGTGGCTTTACCCACTAAAAGGTTTACATCTTTTTTAAAAAACAAAAAGGATAACAAGTTTCCATCGAAAAGCCAAAACATATCAACTATTGAAAATTCAGAGGAGGATACTGAAAATACTTTTAAACAACCTAGAAGTTTTTCAAAAAGGAGATATTATTCTGTTTAATGTAGAGCTTGTAAAGGCTTTGTTCACTATGCCAATGAGTATGCCAACACTCTAAAGAAAAAGGGAATGAGCTTTTGTGTAACCCTTAGTGATAGTGAGGACGATGATGAAACGCTAAACTTAGCAATCATGGAAATCTCGCCTCATAGACACAAATATCAAGCTGATGTAGCTTCAGATGTAGTCACACCAACCATCACATCTTTCGACTCTGTGTTCAACTGCTTTAATTCGTTTGTTTCTGAAAAATCAGAGGATGAAGAGGAATGTGATGGTAATTTTGAGGAACTTCATGAGGCATATACTGATCTTTTTGCCGATTGGCAAAAACGTATTAAAAAACTTGATGTTTTTGAAAAGGTCAATGTGAAACTCTCAACTAAAATTTCTTCTTTAAAATCTGATCTTGAGAGAGTTTCCATTGAAAATGACAACCAAAAGGATTCCATAGCCAAACTCGAAGTCATGCTTGCTAAGCGTGATATTGAACTCGAGAAAACTAAAGCTAAACTTGAAAAAGCGAATGGGACTTTTAAAAAGTTAAACTCTGGAAAAGCTAAACTTGAAGAAGTTTTAAACTTGGGAATTCAAACTAAAACTGGTCTTGGCTATGAAACCACATTTGTAAAAGAAGGTGAAGGTACCTCTAAATCTAAAAATTTTCAAAAGGTAGAGTCCAAACCTAGGAGAAGAAAGTTTGTGTGTCATTACTGTTTTGGTCCAGGTCATATCAGACCCTTTTGTTACCATAGAATTCATGATCTTGGAAAATCTGCTCCGCAGATGAGCCTCCGAATGTATTCATATCACCACTTACATCACCAGAAATCTGGACAGTTTGTGTGGGCTGAGAAGAAGGATGAGGAGTGTAAGGTTGTTTTTGCCTCTCCGAAGAGAAGTGTGTCTAGCTCTTGGTATTTTGATAGTGGGTGCTCAAGGCACATGACAGGTTCAACTAATTTCTGTCTAATTATTCTCCTGTGAATTGAGAAATTGTGAAATATGGAGGTGGTGTCCAAGGTAAGATTGTCGGTAAAGGAACCTTGAGTGTTGAGGGTCTACCTAATCTCCATAATGTTCTTCATGTAAAAGGTGAAATTGTCTATGGCTTAGAACAAGTGAGGCGAAACTCACAAGGTGAGACGAAACTCACAAGTGTTTTCCTTAGTGTTGGCAACACTAAGAACAACACACACCAATTCTAGAAAAACACAAATAAATAGAAATAAATCTAATTTGCAGTGGAAGAATTAAAACAATACACAAGAATATAATTTTTATCAAGTTATATAAATATATAACTTGATGGGTGCCAGGAGGGCAAGACCTTTCTTTTAATAACATGAATTCAATACACGGTCGAAAAAGTTCCTTAATGATAAATAATCATTAACATAAGGAACAACATATAAAAGAACTCTCTCTGAAAATGAACACTCAAAACCTCACAAAAATATGAAAATCTATATGAAATTCTCGAGTGTCGGACTGAGTGTTGGCAACACTGGATGGCAACACTTGAGAGCAGAATTCTATTTCTTGTGCAGATTTGCATTTTCTGAATTGGATGATCTTCAATGAAGATCCACTGCACTATTTATAGGCCACAAAGTCTTGGAGCCTACTCAAAATGATCAAGAATGCCAAATTTGAAGTTTGTTTCCTCCATTTTAGCCAACTCGCCTCAAATGTAGGAGACTTAGTCTTCTCTTGCTTGTACCTCTCAGCTATAGATGCCTTGTACTCTGATTTGTTCTCCCCCTGAATAGCTGAATAATATCTCTTTTTTGTCATTAATTAAACAAATAAACACATGTTTATTTGTTAATTCTCTTCTCTTCTTCGAACATCACGCCTGGACAGTTTCTGAGGACCTATTCAAGCTCATTTTAAGCAGACTAACTACTGTTATTTAAAAATTAATTTCCACATTATTATTTGTGAAAAATACAGTAACTATTTCAGTGTTGCCAAATCTAAATGGCAACACTTGTGGCAACACCAGTGGTAACACTGGTTTGCAACACTTGGGACAACATTCATGACAATACATGATTTAACATTAACAAAAAGCCTTAAGGTCAATCTCATAAGCATTAGTCATTTGTGTGAAGATGATATGCATGTGAAATTTGATAAGCAAGTCTGTGAGGTTTTTGATAAAACAAACCATTATGTCTTTAAAGGATTTAAAACTTCTGACAATTGCTATAAGTTTTGTGATGTTCTAGGGGTTGTTGAAAAGCTGGAGACCGCCAATGAAGAAGTTACAGGTTTTGTTGAAGAGCTGGAGACAGGCAATGAAGAATCTGAACAGAAAATTCTGGAGAGAAGGCAAGAGAATGCAGAAAAGACTGATGTACCCCGTGATGTGATCACATCGCAGCTCACATTAGCAGAATTTAATGGCTGTTCAGATTCAGAGGCATCTTCCAGCAGCTTAGACAGTGTAGAAGCAGGTATGAATAGTTTCAGAAACATTTCAAGCAAAATACAAACGGACCATTCCGTGTCACAAGTTGTTGGAGACGTGCATGCAAAGGTAAGGTCCAAACTGAAGGCTAGAGTCAATTACAAAGACTCTGCTGGTCTAAACTGGTCATCTTCCGTGTTATCCAAGGTAAGTACTTGTCATTTTGTATCTCATTTTGAGCCCAAAATTGTTGAAATAGTAAAAGATGAGTGGGGTACAAATGAATTGAAAAGTAAAATTGGGGGTTGTTTTTATCTTGAAAATAACATGGTCTCTTGGTACAATAAAAACTATGCTTCTCGATCTATAGGCAGATGTTGCTCTCGATTATTTTGGATGAATAAGATGATTAAAGACCACGGACATAAAAGTAATGTGTTAATTGTCTTTTGTGATAATCTAAGAGCTATAGACATTTCAAAAAATCCTATTAAGCACTCTCGCACTAAACACGAATACATTAGACATCTTTTATTCGAGACCTTATTGAGCATAAATTTTTTAGCCTAAATCCTATAAGAACTGAAAAACAGTTGGCTAACTTTTTCACCAAAGCCATTGATTTTGAGAGACTTTACACTCTAAGAAAGTCTCTCTGTTTGTGTGTCTTTTGATGGTGTGATCCCCTGTGTGGTCACATCATGGTCTACACCTGTATTGCATATTATTAAAAAAATGAAAAAAATGCATGCATATTTGTTTAATTTGCACGATATCTCTCAGTGAGGTCACTTGTATTACATCTTTGACTCGTCTCCTCTCTGAATTGTGAATTTTTCTTAAAAGATGTCAAAATTTATCCTATTGGATGTCTATTGGTGGGTGCCTAATCTAAAGGGAAACAGCTACCCACTCATGGCATGAAGTCATTTCAATGTGATTAAAATGACATCAAGAGAAAGTTTGTGTCAAAATTGACAAGATCATTCGAAAGAGGGCTATCCATGAAAGTAAAGAAGAGTGAAAGCTACCCAAAAATCTTTATCCACAAATAAAAAATGGGTGGATGCATTTTAGATGCCAAGCAAGACAAGATTTCAATTCATTGACTTTCTTAGAAGAGATGTGTCCCTTGATGTGATCACATCCCATACCACACATATACTGAGATTTATCCTTCACTTGCGTGTACATTATGCATCATAGTATAGTCATAAATTTAGGTCATCCTTGTGCTTGGTGAAAATATTACTCAAGTTTTTTATTCATCCCATAATTTTTTTTCGACAAAAAAAAAAAACTTGTGCTCAATGACTCTCCAATCAAATTTGATTTTTGTCTAATAGTTTATGGTTAGTGAGAGCGTTATCTATGGTATTGTTTGATATTTTTATGGCAGGTACATTATTCACAAAATAAAAGTTTTTATTGCAAATTTTTTTAAGACCTTAATTTCCATGAAATTCAAAAGGATGGAGAAGCAGTTTTGGTAAGTACCATCCCCTGTGTGTTGCGTATGATGTGTGTTCTGATGTGGCCACATCTTGACTCACATCCTGACGCATTTTTATTTTGATATTCTCCATTCTGGTAAAAAAGGGGGAGAGTAAGTAAAAAGGGGAGATACAACTGAAGGTTGATGATAAGCTGTAACAAATTAAGGGGGAGTTGGATCATTTGATAATTTAGGGGAGCTTTATATATTTGGTAATTTGATTGATTTATTGGCTTGAGCGTAAGTTATTTATCAAATCTTGTTTTGACCAGAAAGCTACAAATCAGGGAGAGATTGTAAGTGTGAGTGTTTTACACATATTTTCCAAGGATGATTTTTTAAAAATTATTAGAATTTGTATCTTTCTTAATTTTAGAATATATTTGTAAATATCTCTTTAGTTTATTTAGTTGTTTATTTTATTGACTAACTACTAACAAAATATGGATTTGTTTTAGTATATTTTGTTTATTTTGTAGGACTCTCACACAAGGTTCAAGTAAAAGAAGGATTCTTGCTTGGACAAACTAAGGAAAAGAAGTCTAAAGGCTGAGGATTGCTTGAGTGAATAAAGGGATAAACAAGATTAAGTTGAAGAGATAATTTCCAAGCTTCAGTCATCCACATCCGAAGATTTCTTGGCTATATATATGAACATCTCAGTTCATTATTTCCTGCACTTTTTACAGACTCAATTGCTGAAGAATCAGAGAGTTTGCAGAGTCTTTTTGTGTGAGAGTTATTTGATTATTTTTGTCTTCTCTTTGTTTCTTTTGTGTAAATCGATTCAAAAGCATTTAATAAGAGAAGTTTTATTGTCTACAGCAATTGCTGTAGATAAGTGTTACTTTGGTGTTTTAAATTCGTTTTTAATTTTATCATTCCGCTGCTTTTATCGCTGATGCTAGTGCTGATGTGATAGCATCAGGACTCACATCAGGCGTTTGTAACTTCCTATGCACTTTCTAGCTGCTCAATTTCTTTCAGACTCAATGTCCGAACGATCATATTGAACACACGGTTCAAAAGATTGATCTTGAGCACGTAAACTGATTGGGATTTAAACATCGTTTATGAGAGGTTAAAGATGTTTAAATTGATGTAATCATTTTGACTAACGAGGACGTGCTATGTTGGTAGATGGTATTTGATATAGCACTCCTACCCTTTTATACTTTTCTCGTCTGATCACACGCCTCACTTTCTGTATGAAGAGATGAGTATTCAACGATTCTTGAGAATGTATATGGCATATCCCATTTGATCGAGTGGGAGATGTTAGACACGTGATTTATTATTCCTAACTAACTGATATGTTCAAACTGGGATAAGGGAAATTTGAAGGATAAGTCAAATAGAGACTCTTATGTGAATGAGACTCTATGACTTAGTCCAACCAGTATTCTATAAATTGGGTCTCTACGGGAACCAACTTACAGAGAACACGTAATATTTCATATACTCCTCCAGACCGTGAAATACTATCTCTGGCAACCGTCAAGTGCCTGGAATTTGAGAGTGGAACAACATTCAATATCCATCTTGTGATATTGAATCGGATGAGAAGAGGCGGTGATCGCAGAATCAAGACGTTCAAGATTCATAGCACAAGCAAAATCTTCCGCACAACGAGCTTCAGATTTAATCCACAAGACATTTCGAGAATTCGTAAATAACTTATGTGTTTTTCCTTCGAGAGCGAATATCAATAAATTA
This sequence comes from Adenophora triphylla var. japonica, assembly GCA_022495995.1. Taxonomy (NCBI): domain Eukaryota; kingdom Viridiplantae; phylum Streptophyta; class Magnoliopsida; order Asterales; family Campanulaceae; genus Adenophora; species Adenophora triphylla. Next base: position 610,625 of record JAFEMH010000108.1, on the reverse strand, counting down.
TAAATTGGCTTAGATTTCCAACAAATCGTGTTTGGAGCATAATTGACTATGTCACTCAAAATAAATTGTGTCTGAGATAGGTCATTTCGATAGCCCCACTTTGTAAGAGAACTTAGACGCTGTACAACAACACTACTCCCTCCGTCCCAATAGAAGCTGTCCGTTTTTTATCTTGCATACAAATTAATAAAATGGGTGAAAAGAAAAAATGTTGTGAGTGTAATTTGAAAATAGGAGAGAGAATGAGTGGAGGGAATAGTAAATTATAATGATGTTGTGAGTATTAAAATAATGTAGGAGAGAGAATGAGTGGAGGAAATAATAAAGATTCCTTTGCCAAAAAAGGAAAGTGAAAACTTTTAACGGGACACCCAAAATGAGAAACTTCTATTGGGACGGAGGGAGTATAACTTTCGCCTTCCATCCTCCCCATTTTATCAAATTAACCCTTAAGTCTAAAACCCATAACGACGGGACGAGTTTAACCTTTACCAAACTCGTATAGTATAGATTGAATTCCAGGTGGATGTTAACAAAAGCGTGATTGACAATTGTCACTCGAAATATATTATGTCAAATTTAGAGAAGATACGAATAAATTATCGTTTTTACCCACAATTCATTGATAGAATAGAGAAATTTAGTTTTGCCAATTGTTTAGAGTAAATTTAGCACCAATAGAACGTGTGTTCGATTGTTAGGCAAAAAAATGCCTAACACACATTTAAACCACATTCACTAAGTTAAGATAAACCTCCTTTGACCGAGTTTTGCTAAGTTGACTAAATTTTGCTATATTAAATACCAAATTGATAAAATTGAAATATAAAGTTTTTTTTTTTGAAATAAAAATAAAAAAATATTTTTTGGCGTATATTCTGTTTGCTGCGGTTGAATTGAATGATGAGATCTTAGAATTATGAACCACTAAGATACGCCTCGCCCGTGTCATGACACGAAGTTTTTTTTTTTTTTTTTTTAATTTAAAAAAAAAAAAAATTTATGGGCAAAATGAAAAAAGGACAAATGTATGAGGGCAAAATAAAAAATTTGCCGCTTAAAACTGTTCACACCACTGTAGCAAGTACTAACCCTCATTTATACTATAGATATCTGTATGTAAGGATCGCATGGTCCATTCAAGCATTTCCCTAAACAAGTAATATTTCTGTCTCATACGAAAAAATTTCAAATTTTCCTAATAGGTTCTTCCCCTAGAAAATTTAAAATTTTAAAATGAAATATTTTTTTATTTATGGGCTCCACATATTATACTCATAGCAATATTTATTAATTATTTTCTATCTCACTTTCTCTCTCCTACCCAACTATTATACTCATAGCAATATTTATTAATTATTTTCTATCTCACTTTCTCTCTCCTACCTAACTATCTACCATTACAATACATCATTTTTTATTTTATTTTTTCATAATTTTTAAACTACTTTAGTTTTCAAAATTTTGGACAAGACAAAGGGGAGTAATAGTTATATGAATAACTAGTCTATTGTTGTGGCCCTGTGGGTTCTTTGTCTCGTACCTTCTTAAAAAAAAAAGACTTTATTCATGATCTCTTGTAGCTTCCACCATTTGTTTGGAAATCACCATGTGATTTCTCCCCCCCCTCTCTCTCTCTCTCTCTCTCTCTCTCTCTCTCTCTCCTTATCATCGAAAATTTTGTCTTGATAATACCAAAAACTTTTCGTATCAGTCCAAATTCAGCATTAGGTTGTATCCCATGTATATTTGAATAACATGAAAAAGATTAACAAACACATAAATTAAGCCGGGGCTTCACCGGCGAATGTCCTCCGGCGTTAGAGTAAGTATTCGTGTGATGGAGAGAGAAAATCAATTAACAATAGTTGAGAGTCAAAGATATGTTATCAAAAATATGTAAATTATGGATTGTATTTATAGTTGTAGAATGTAAAGTCCATCTTTTAATAGAAAGTTGTTTGAGAGTAGGGTTATAATCCCAGTGAAATTATAACTTTCCACAATCATTGTTTGAGTAGGATTAGAATTGTCTTCAATACGTATGCCTAACAGGCATTCTACTCGGCATGTGAGGTTGGTCAACATGTGTGAATGCCGAGTAAGAGGTGAGCAAGGGTAGGGAAGTCCATTCCCCTTGTCAAAATAAGAGCCTGATAGGCGTTGGTCGTCATTTGAATATGCCTTGTTCGGCACCTACGTAGGCCTTGGTCGACACCTACGTAGGTCTTCCTCGTCACCTACGTAGGCCTTACTCGGCACCTACTTAGGCCTTGGTCGGCACCTACGTAGGCCTTTCTCGGCACCTACGTAGGCTTTGGTTGACATATATCGATATTTCTGCCTTAGTAATAGAATCTCTCTGCTATATACAGGTCGACATAGGTCAATTCTTTGATCGTCCTAGTCATAAAAATTGATACTTATATCCAGGTTGACATAAGGATTAGACGAGGTGAAAGTGACAATTATATATAGGGAAGCCCATTTCCTACGTCGTATTTAAGAATTGAATATATTTTCCATTATGCTCAATCTATTGGGTTTTGCTCGTTTTATGGCCCATGGTCGTACTCGATTTATACCGTTCAGTGGGCCCGACTTCCTAGCTCGACTGTACCGTGTAGGAAGTGTAGCTCGTCCTTGAAAAGTTTTTAGTATTTTTTTTTTAAAAAAATAATGAGATTCAATTGTCATACTCGCAACACTATAAATTTCGTCATATATCATTAAAGATATTTACATAAATATTATAATAAAATTGTTTACAAGACAACTTTTTAAAAATTTACTTTTACATAAATAAAAATCAATGAGGCATTGTGAAATTAAAATTGTTACATCTGAAATTTTATAGCTGCAACATAAGGCAAGATAAGGTAAGATAATGCAACATAAGTATTTTAATATTATATACTCCCTCCGACCCGGCTCAAGCTTTACTTTTTGCTAAAATGAGTGTCCCGTTAAAAGCTTCAGCTTTTCTTTTTTGGCAAAGAATCTTTACTATTTCCTTCACTCATTCTCTCTCCTAATTCACTATTACACTCGCAACACTTTTCAAATTTACTATTTCCTCCATTAATTCTCTCTCCTAATTCACTATTACACTCACAATATTTTTTCTTCCCACCTATTTTCTTAATTTGCATAATTTGAAAAAAGTGTGCACCATGGGCCGGGACTGAGAGAGTACTTCTTTTTAATCTGTTTGTACGATAATTTTTTGTAATTTCAAATAAGCCGGAAAAAGACCGGGAAACTAGGAAAGTATTGGATGGTTGGGAGTCCCATGTAAATTAAAGCTCAACAAATCTCGATGGTTGATGTTTTAAGAGAGTAGTGACATTATATTGACCTTAACCTTATATTGCTTATATTGGGTATATATTTTATTTTTATTTTTTGATGGGAGGAATGCAATTTTATCATTTTTTTTTTAATTTGTTTACTGTCACCGTGCCAATTTAATCATACTAAGTCAAAAGGATAGCGGTTACATAAAGAGAGCGAGGGGGCTGAGGGAAAAGAGGAAAGTGGGTGGGGTTGGGGTTATGTAAAGGACCATCAATATTGTTGTTCTTGCAATCAAATGAAAATTTTAATATTTTAATAGACTTGTTTTTTTTTTCTTTTTTATGGTGTTTTGATTATTTACAATGTAATCATATACTCCCTCTGTCCCATAAAACATTACCCCTTTTACTATTTTGGGCGTCCCACTTTAAAGTCCCACTTTCCTAAAAAGGAAAAAAAAATTACTATTCTCTCCACTCATTCTCTCTCCTCCCACTCACAACACTTTTCAAATTTACTATTCTCTCCACTCATTCTCTCTCCTCCCACTCACAACACATACTTTAATAACATTATTTCTTATTTTCCGTTCTCAATAGTAAAGGGGTAAAGTTCTCCGGGACGGAGGGAGTATACTAAACTAAATGCATTTGGGGGTTATGATCTCAACCACGCATTATTTATGTTGTACTGTCATCGTGCCATTGACACGGGTAGGGGAGTACTAGTACTACTACAATACAATGCTGCAACGAAATTTACTAATAATTTAAATTTCATCAAATAATTTATGTAAATATCCAACAAAAATTGTTCACAAAAATTGTTTAGAAGCCAACTTCTTAAAAATTTACTTTAAAATAAAAACCAACTTTATATACTTCGTCTGTATTGAAATGATCTTTCTACTTTTGATGTCATTAACTAGAGCCGTCAAGTTGGGACGGTCCCGTCGGGACGTCCCGTCCCGCCATACAAATGGGACGGGATGGGACGGAATATTTTAGTCCCGTCCCGTTTTCGCCCCGTCCCGTATCGTTCCGTTCCCGTCGCGGGACAACTTATTTTTATCCCATCCCGTCCCGTCCCGTTTTCCCGTATTGACCCGTACAAGTATTAGGTCTCAAATTGTTTCTTTGCTGACTGCTGCATGTACTTATACGAAGAACTTTTCATATAATTAAGAGATTACTCTTTGCATCATTAGAATTTAGTTATTTATGCAATACTTATGAAATGCATGCTGACGTACTGGATTGTGCATCCTTGTTCAATGTAAGCACACGTAGTGTTATGGAAAATATGCTAGGGCTGTCATGGCTTGTGTCTGTCATGGCTGGCGATGTGGTAGAAAAGTTCGATTAAGTCTAAAGGATATTAAGGAGACTTATCACAAGGAATCCTTTCAATAACAAAGTTAAGCACATGGCAGATTAAGACTCCCAGACTTCACTAGGAAGAAAAAAACTGGAATCCTCTGAAAAAGAAAGAAAACACTAATTTGTTGAATATGTTGGTTGCATTACAAAATTAGATATGTCCTACTTTCACAGGACCTAGAAACTTCGAAAACAAAACACAGCCTAGGGCCTTAATCTCATTCTATATATAAACTTGTTCTTTTTCTTCTTAGGGAGAAAGATAAACTTAATTGATGATGAAGTATTTTCGTCCCGTTTGGGTCCCGCGGGATCCCGCGTCCCGCAAATGGGACGGGATGGGACGGAGTATTTTCGTCCCGTCCCGTTTTTGTCCCGTCCCGTTTCGTCCCGTTCCCGTCGTGGGACAACGTAATTTCGTCCCGTTCCGTCCCGTATTGACGGCTCTATCATTAACACAAGGATATTTTAAGTAATAAATTAGATTGATTTAATTATTCAAATAAACATCTAAAAATTGTTATTAATATTATTTATAATTGTATATGCAAAAATCTTGTAAAAAATGCATTTTTTGTTAAGCTAAACAAAAAACATGTTTTTCACCCGCGGTTCAATTTAACGGACGGTTCATATGCTTTTTCGGTCCGGTTCAATTTCTCGGGCGTAGTTGTTCAATTTGATTTTTCCTTTCGTCATTTGTGCTCTTCAATTCGATTTTCCGTCATTGTTCTTCATCAATTTCCACCGATTTTCTTCATCCCCGAACTATTTTCATTCGTTTTTTTACTTCTTATCCGACATTATGACCGGCCAAGCCAAAGAAATCAGGAGCAAGCATCGTAACGAAGGTATGATTTTACTTGTTTTCAGTCATATTTTTCTTCGATTTCCACCTATTTGTTATGGATTGATGCATTGACACATTATGTTCATGATACTGGCACTTTAGAAAACACAAGCAAACATAAGCAAATGTTGGCACTATTGAAACCCTAACTATGGCACTTTGAAACCGTTGCACTGTCACATTTACTTGCACTGGCACTATCAAAACAGTTGCACTTTCACATTTAATTGCAATCATAAGCAAATGTTGGCACTATTGATAACACTGGCACTTTGAAACCGTAATACTGGCACTTTGAAACCGTAAGACTGGCACTTTGAAACCCTAACACTGTACTTTGAAACCGTAAGACTGGCACTTTGAAACCATAAGACTGGCACTTTGAAACCATAACACTAGCAAGTTGAAATCATAACACTGGCAATTTGAAATCATAACACTGGCACTTTGAAATCATAACACTGGCACTTTGGAATCATAACATTGGCACTTTGAAATCATACTGCTGGCACTGATGTAATGTTTTTTGATATTTATTTTCAGTTCTATCAAAGCGTAAAAGAGTTGTGGATGATGATGATTTTGATATCAATAGTAAGAGGCCTACATGGGGTGATAAATTTGAGCATTCGTGTACTCCTAAAAGACTTGTTGAGCTCTGTTTAACTACAGACCAACAGAGAGATGTTAGGGTTATTGGATTTGGATCTTTGTTGAGTATTGAGGTTAAGGTATTGTCGCTTAGGCTTGTTCAGTTTTTTGTTGAGAGATTTGAACCAATAACAAGGATACAACAAATTAATTCATCAGAGAAATATGTTATTACAACATCAGATGTTTTTGATATATTTTGTCTACCTAGGAATATTGCAAAGGCTAAGGTAAATCGATCATCCAGCGTAAATATGGAATTGAGAAATCGATATTTTGAAGAATTTGGGCATACTAAAGATGGTCTTCCTGCCTATAAACTTTTGGAACGCATTTCTGAGTTACATCAAGGTGGGGATGAATTTAAATGCTTGTTTGTGCTATTTGTTGTTGGAATTTTTCTTGCCCCAGTAGTTACGAAAACATATGATGTGTCACTGTTAAGTCTTGTAGAAGACGTTTCACAGATAAGCAAGTTTGATTGGTGTCAATATGTTTTGGATAAATTATGTGAAGGTGTAACGAGGTATAAGAATCACAAGAATTCAAAGAACTGTAGTGGATGTGTGATGGTGTTGGTGATTGCTTACCTTCATAGATTTTCATTTCAAGGGGTGAAAGAATCAACTGTTCTCCCTTTGATTAATCATTGGAATGCTCAAAAATTCAAAGTGAGGATTGATTCTGAAGCGAAAGTTGGTTGGGAAAAATTAATTTTTTCTGGAAAGCATGTTTATCCTATAAATAGCGTTGGAGACGATTTTGTGGATGAAGTACCCTGTGATTTTGAGGAAGAATATATTTCGCTAAGGGTTGAAAGTGGTGTAAAGGAAAGAAATGCAGAGTCAAGCAATGTAAGTACTGTCAATTTGAAATTCTTACACTGGTACTTTGAAATTCTTATTCTGGCACTATTGATTACTTACACTGGCACAATGAATAACATGTACTGGCATTTAAAATACACACATTGGCACAAATTTTTGGCTGCTCTGGCACTATTGATTACTTGCAGTGGCACTTAAAATACCCACACTGGTTCAATCATTTGGCTGTACTGGCACTATTTATTACTTGCACTTGGACAATTAATATTATGTACTGGCACTTAAAATACACACACTGGCACAATCATTTGGCTATACTGGCACTATTGATTACTTGGACTGGCACAATTGCAATCTGAAAGTGGCACAATTGAACTCATTCTTACTATTTTTCATTGATGTAGGCTGCTAAGGAGTCATGGGATATATTGAGGAAGGACCTTGATAATGCTGACCATGCACATATTGAAAGACTTAAATGTATCAAGAAGGATAAGAGAAACAATGCAGCAGATGAGACGGGGAAAGAGAAAGAGAATGAGGGGAAGGGGGAGGGGGAGGGGGAGGAAGTAGAAGAAGATATTTTTAACGATGAATATTTTTTTGAGATTGATAATATTGTTTCAGACATTTTGAAGACAACAAAAGTTGATATGGCAAAAAAAGAAAAGGTTCAATTCCATCATTTGACCTTTTATCTCAGGTATCTGGTGAGAAAAAAAAAAGAGAATATACAGAGCAGAAAGAACAACAATTAAATGAGATTTTGCGGGGAATAGATGATGATGTTGAACGGATTGATAGAGATGTTGAAAATATTATTACGAATATAAATGAGAGTTGCTTTAGGAGATGTTATGAGATGTTGAACGTAGGGTGCACACTGGATTGTGGAGCAGCTAACGAGAAAGTTGTATACTGTTCTCGATTTATGATTAGCAACGCTGATGTTTTGCGACCGATGTTGAAGCTGAGAAAGGAGGCTATTGACCTGTGCATGTCTACACACTTTTGAATAAATCTTAAGGAGTAAGCTATAAATTTATCAATACCTAAACACAGGCACCTTTTATGAATGTATACACTTATACGTAAAAGCATTTACTAATTTATTTTTCTTTTATAGCAATTGCCATCCTATGTATACAATGTTCCATAGCTTAACGCTTAAAGATATTTTGAGCTTGGATGAAGACAAGGAAATAACTTCAAATACTGTCGAGTGTTGGGCTATACTTCTTAATAATATGGAGCGAAAGTCTGGTAGAATGAAGAAGCTTATGTTTGGGCTTAGTCATTGTGTAAGTTCTTTATCTATGATGCTAGTACATTCAAAAATTATATTATCTATGATTGTTTGTTAATTAAATTATATTTGTGTACATTTTTAAATTTGATGTTATTAATGTGTTATACAGGCTGCTTGGATTCAACGTACAACGCAGAGTTCTGACGATGTTATATCAAAAGCTGGGCAAGAAATCACTGATTGTTTTATACATTAGATTGATCTTAATTTTAATGATGCTGAGGGAAATGATTTGAGTGAAGTTAAATTGGTATGCATTGTCATTTTATACATACATGTACTGACACTTATTAATCAATACACTGGTATAAAAGATCACTTGCACTGGCAGTAGGAAACAATTGATGCTGGCACTGTGAAAATATAATACTGGCACTTTCAAATAATTGATGATGGTACTTTCAAACTCTGATGCTGGCACTTATTTTCTCGCAGTTCTTCTTGCCCTGCCATAGAGGTGACAACAATAGTGGCCATTACACACTTTTTGTTGTCAATACTGAGAGTCAATCAATTCAGTATCTTGACAACTTGCCAATGAATGATTGGAAGAGAAAGAACGTGCCAAAACTTGCTTATAGCATGGTAATATTATTTATTGAATTATTTTTTTTTACCAAAACTTCCATATTAATTTTGCTGTTTTTTTTTATTTGCAGCAAGCACCCTTTAGACACTTCTTAAATCACATAAATCATCCAAGTGCTGCAAATATATCGAAGTTTCGCTTTGAGCATATGCAAGTTGAATGGATTTTGAAAGAAAATTATGGTAATAATGACTGTGCAGTATACATAATGGCTGAAATGAGACAATTTAATGGCGCAATTTACTCATGTCTTGTTCATCAAGAGTGCGTATGAGGGCCGAGATTCTAGCAAGCTTACTTCTCTGTGATATTAATTTTGAAATGCAACATTTACTGCTTCAGTTAGAGTTGTTTTCAAGCGATAAAAGAGAAGCCTTGAAGAAGAAAGAAGAAGAAGAGCAGATAAAAAAAAGAAGAAAAGAGGAAAGAAGAAGAAAATAAAAGGAAAGAAGAAGAAGAAGAAGAAGAAGAAGAAGAAGAAGAAGAAGAAGAAGAAGAAGAAGAAGAAGAAGAAAAGAAAGAAGAAGAAAAGATAAGAAAAGAAAAAGAAAGAGGTAGAAAAGAAGAAAAAATTAGATGACGATAAGAAGGCTGGGAAGAAGTATGCAACTAGGAAAGCAACAAACCAATGAATTAGTTTCAATACTTCTTCAATTAGAATTGTTTGTATTTGAATTAGTGTTTTTTTATAAATGAATTATGTTATTTTTAACATTTTTATTGATGCAATGTTGGTACTATTGAAAAACAACACTGGCACTTAGAAACACTGATGCTGCATCTTTTATAAACTGATGATGGCACATTCACACAATGATGCTGGCACTTTTTTACATTGATACTGGCATTTCTATACACTGATTCTGGCACTTTAAAATATTGTACTACAAAACCAGTGTGCACAACCAGGCCTGACACATTCAATAAAAAACATTGGCACTTTAAAACATGTGTACTGCAATATATTTAATAAACAAAATCAGGCCTTCACAAGCATACATAGAACCAGGCCTTCACTGGTTCATCAAATAATAAACACTGGCACATTTAAACAATGATACTGGCACTTTGTTACATTGATGCTGGTATTTTTATATACTGAAGCTGGCACTGTAAATATTAAACTACAAAACCAGTGTACACAACCAGGCCTGACACATTCAAAAACAAACACTGGCACTACAAAACCTGTGAACTGGCAATATATTTAATAAACAGAACCAGGCCTTCACTGGTACTTCAAATATTAAACACTGGCACATTCAATAACAAACACTGGCATATTCAATATCAAAAACTGGCACTACTTAAAAAATTATTATACAATCAGTTATAACAGTCTGAAAACAATAAAGTTTAGTTACAAAAATATCAAATCAAGTGTTCATTCGGGGTCTTCGAACCATACTCATTAGTAATTGGCTTTCTCCGTTCAAACTTTGTTTTAGGTTTTTTTTTTCTACCTTTTGTATCTGCACGTACAGGATCCGTCACTGTAGGTGCACTGAATGTTGTGCTTGTTGAAGCACTATTATTTTCACTTGTTGTTGGTCCAACACCTTGTACTTTTCGGGAGAGTATTTCTTGTACTAGCAATGTATCACTATTAAACCCATCTTCTAGAATTCTTCTTGCATCACTGTTTTCATGGCATGTCATCATTAAATCGTAGTACTTTCTCGTCATTTGTTGTTTCCAAGGAATTGAATTGTGTTGCTCAGTT